>JARFIW010001349.1:0-600000 GCA_036346225.1 Platerodrilus igneus | reverse complement strand
ATGAAATGTTTGATTTTTTTTTAGATAAAAAATAAAACTATATATTGATTCAAAAGCAATTCCTTAAAATAATCACCATTAGCATCGATAGTATTTTACCAACCATCAGGTAATGCCCTAATTCCTTTATACACAAAACTCAAAGTTTTTCGAATGCCTTAATACAGAATCGATAAACTGACAACTGCAAATTGTTTCGGAAGATTAGAAAAAAATAGTAAATGGGAAATATAATGGATAATCAAGAACTTTAATCCTAACCCAGACAGTTTGCTCATGCTCTATTGTGATATGTGTAGTATAACATTATAATGCAAGAGTATTGATTTACATTAATTAACTAGAAACAGTTGCTTAACTTGTATTTTTTCATGGATGATCTGTAATTCTGCACTATGATTCTAATGTTATCGTTTCATCAGGTTGCAAAAAGAAATAACGAACTACACCTTCACAAGTGCAGCATACTGTCAACAGCCATTTTTAGAATGACTTCTATTCTTTCTGTCGCCTTGGAGCTTCATCATGATCAAACATTGTACAGAACATAATAAATTAGAACACTGTGGCACGATACAAATTAAAATAATTAATACCCCTTTCCATTCCAAATCAACCTGCACCCTGAAGAAGTTCTAGATTACTAGAACAGTGGAATGGCTTGCGCGTTCCAGTGATCTAAAAGAGCCAAACTACAGGCCCAACCATAGTAGTAGGGTCTTTAGCGAGGAACCCGACTAAGACAGGTCTCTGAAGGAGGGCAGCAGCTTTTCCGGTACTTAGAGTGGCAGATACTATAGGAGTCGGTATGGCATTTTAAGACATACTACTGCGATTTGGAAGGCAACGGAAACCACCACATTACCTCCCAAGTACACAGTGTACTTAAATTGTTATTAAAGATGATGGCATCCTCTGGGGTAAAAAATTCCTGAGTTAATATAGTCCCCCATTCGGATCTCCAGGAGGGGACTACTTCGGGGGATGTGATCGAAAAGTATAGAAAAATAATCGTGAACATTCTGCGAGTCGGAGCATGGAATGTCGGAAGTATGAAGCAAGTAGGTAAGCTAGAGAACTTGAAAATTGAAATGGATAGGTTAGCAATAGACAAAGTAGGGATCAGTTAAGTTCGGTCGCCAGAGGCGGGGGATTTTTGGAGTAGAGACTTTAGGGTAAAACATATAGGATCAGAGCAAGGAAATTCGGGCATGGGGATAGTTATGTGAAAAAAGATAGGACAACGTGTAGAAAACTACTTACAAAAGAACGAAAGAGAACTCATGGTTGAATTACAATCTAAACTGATAAATACAGTAATAATACAAGTATACACCTCCAGCTATGGTGAGGAAGAGGTAGAGGTGATCTACAAAGATATCGAAGACATACTAAGATGGACATGAAAATTTAATAATTACGGGAGATTTTAATGCGGTGGTAGGTGAGGGTAGGAAAGAAGCGGTAGTAGGTTTATTTGGTTTAGGTACGAGAATTGACATGGGAAATGGGCTGGTAGAATTTTGCGACAAGAACAATTTAATCATCACAAACACATTATTTCAACAACATGCTAGAAGACGATACACCTGGAAGATGCCACAAGATATAGGAAGATATCAAATAGATTACATTCTTTTATACAACGGTTTAGGAACCAAGTAAAAAACTGTAGAAGCTACTCAGAAGCAGATATAGATACTGATCACAAGATCGTAATTATGAAAACCGCTCTAAAATTTAAAAATTTGAAAAAAAGAAACAGAAAAAAGCACTAAAAGATGAAGATATCCATGAAAGATTTGAAAAAAGTCAAATGAATTGCTGAAAGATATCGGGAAAATTTCTGATACTAAGGAAGTAGAAACAAAATGGAATAACATTGAGTCCAGCTTAGACATGGCGGCCAGAGATATTCTGGGATATATACAAAAAGAAAATAAGAAACCATGGATTATAAAGGATATCATGAATTTAATAGAAGAAAGACTAAAATTCATAAATAGATCAGACGAAACAGGAAACAGAGATACAAAGCCATAAAATGGGAAATTATTTGCAAATGCAGGAAAGCTAAAGAACAATGGATTGATAAAAAGTGCAAAGAGGTACAAACTAAGATGGAAATAGGAAAGACAGACGAAACATACAAATTAATTAAAATGAATTTTAAGGATATAAAACCATATAGCAAAAATATAAGGGATGCGGGAGGAAACATTATAGAAAATGTACAGAAAGTAGCTAGATGGCAGGAATATATAGGAAATTTATATGGTTTGAATTAACATTAAAAGGTCAGAAAAATGGTGAGGTGCCGGGTACAGATAAGGTGCAAGCAAAAACTCTAAAAGCCACTGGACAAGCAGCAACAGAACGTCTCTTCCAACTTGTAAACTATATATATAAGACAGGCGAGATATCCAAAGATTTCAAACTTAACATCATAGTAACTATTCTAAAAAAGAGAGGCGTATAGATGTGAAAATTTTCCAACAAAGTTTGACAGCACACGTGTCAAAAATATTAACTAGAATTGTACAAAGACGAATGGAAAAATGAACAGAAGAAATACTAAAAGAAGATCAATTTGGGTTTAGGCAAAACAGGGGAACACCGGAGGTTATTTTAGCTCTGAGGGTGATAATGGAGAAAACAATAGAAAAGGGGGAAACCGTGTATATAGAGTTTGTAAATCTGGAAAAAGCATTTGACAATGTAAAATGGAAAAAATGTTCGAAATACTCAAAAAGATTGGAATGAGTTTTAGGGATAGATGGATAGTACATAGCTTATACAAAGAGTAAACAGCGGTAATGGAATTAGAACAGTAACATAGAGAAGTAAATACTAGGAAAGGAGTGAGACAGAGATGTGTCTTATCCCTATTAATTATTAACTTGTACATTACGAGGCAATGAATACTGTCAAATGCAGGAAGACATTTGGAATTACTATGCAGGGACAAAAGATTGATATGCTTAGATTTACAGATGATATAGCCGTATTAGCATCTAGCAAGGAAGAGTTAGAAGCTGCTCTTAATGAAATGGAAACAGTTCTAGCAGAAAGATACGTATGAAAATTAACAAAAATAAAAAGAAAGTTCTAGTATGCAAAGGAAGGGAAAGTAAATCAAAAACAAGAATACACATAGGTAACGAGAACGCAGGTTAAGGACAAGAAAAAGTAGAAGTCTTAGAAATGTGGTGCTAAAGACGTATGATGAAGATATCATGGACAGAGAAAGTTAAGAACAAAGAGGTACTGGAAATGGTAGAAGAAGAAAGAAATATGTGGAAAACAGTAAAAAATAGGAGAGATAGGATTATAGGTCACATACTAAGACATGAGGGAATAGTGCGGAATATATTAGAAGCAGAGATAGGAAAAAAGGTAAAGGTAGACCTGGGTGAGACTATTGCACACAGATAGTGAAAGATGTAGGATGTGGAAATTTTAGGAAAATGTGTGGCTAGCTCAGAATAGAAATCAATGGAGGTATGCTTCCAACCAGTCCCAAGATGAAAAAAAAAATGATGAAAAGAAATAACTGTACTTAAACATGATGATTATTATAAACAACTACCGGTATTGATATTCTCAATTATTGTTTGTGCGAAAGGATTTATTGAAAAACTATTAATTCAGCAAATGTCTAAGTGTTGGGGGATCCTTGGCAGCCACAGGGTGCTTAACCCCCTTCACATACCCTACATGTGATTTTCCAATGCCCCACACGAACATACTACATTGGCCAGTAAGCGAGTTTTTATACCTGAAGAATCTTGAATTTTGCCGAACCCTTGCTGTTTCAAGCAAGCTAGGGATCTTTAACGTGTGTGACAACACTCACACACGGCACCTCCATTTTACCTCTCATCCGAATGAGGGCATATTTTTGTGAAAAATGCTCGCATCATATTTTTCAAGCAGACCGTGTCGGGATTTGAACCCGGAACCTTGGACGTAGTAGCCACACGCATACCAACTACGGCACGAAGCCCCCCCACCCCTCCTACCAATGAATCTTGTTGAAACAGAGCATATAATTAGAAAACAATAGAAGGAGAACCGAATTGTATATAGGCTGTTGTGGGAATTTCACGGAACTGTGTAGGCTAGCTCAGAACATAAATAAGTGAAGGTACGTGTCCAACCAGCTTCAAGACGGAAAACTTAATGACGAAGAAACAAGTGCACTTAAAACTGATGATTACGAAAAGATATATTGAAAAAAATATTAAATCAGCAAATGTTCAAGTGCTGGGGGAATTTGGCAGCCGCATGCTGCCTACCTCCCTTACATATCACTGAATATTGGGGAAATATGCTATATAATTGTAAAACAATAGAAGGTCACCAAACTGCATTTAACAAGAAATAACAGCGGATATGTTCAAAGATAACAAGCATAGAAACTAGAAGAAAATTGTTCAAAGCATACGCGTGGAGCACAGCTCAGTACGTCTATGTAATATAGGCAGTAGTAAAAGCAGACAGAAAGAGATAAAAGCTTTCTGGAATGTTGTGCTTCAGTTGTATGAGGATGATTGCATGGACAGACAAAGTTAATAACAAATGGGTTATAGAAATAGTAGAAGAATAAATATATCTATGGAAAACAAAAAAATATAGGAGAAATAGAAGGGCAGGATACGTTCTAAGGTATTTTTGGCAAATAGTACGGTATATATTACAAGCAGAGGTAGGAAAATAGAGGTAGAGGTAGACCGAGATCAGACTTTTGCACGCAGATAGTGATAGATGCAGACTGTGCAAATTTCAGGGAAACGTCTAGTTTAGTTCAGACTAGGAAACGTCTAACCAGTTCCAGGACTGAAGACCTAATGATGATGAATACCCCTTTACCACAAGGAGAAAGGGGTTTTAATTATTTTATATGGACAGAACATTTGCAGGTGTATGTATCCGTTTTTCATCACAGGTTACAATGTATTGTAGGAATGGTGCACTTTTATTCCGATTAAGCAATAAAGATGACGCTTATAACCATCTCAATTTATTTGCAGGCGTTAACTCATGAAGAATTTGTCTATTGAGTTTTTACCCTCCTTAGCTGATGGAGACGATGACTTACAGTATTTATTAATATTCCGAATATCTTTGCAAAGTCTTTTAGTGAGTTTGATGAATGTTGTTCAATTTCTTCCCATGGTATAAGGTTGTAGTTGGCCACTTACGTGGCTCATTTTCCAAGACAAAATTTCCATTGTGAAAATTTGTCAACCAACGATGCATGCCACGTTTGTTGCAAGCGTCTTCTCCAAATGCCTGGTTAATTTTATTAGCCGCTGCTGTGGCATTTAAACCTTTTTTAAACTGAAAAAGAACAAGTATCCAAATATTATGCGTTGGTAGTATGTTTGGAACTTTTTAAATATTTGATAAAAAGTGATTATTGTCCAATGACAAGAAAATGAATGTTTGTTATCTGTCAGAACTAAAACAAAATGGCAACGCAAATAAACCAAGTCCAAGTTGATCAAAATGACATGCATCGAGTAAATAATTCTAGATGTGCAGACTAAAGGTTCCCACTCTGTTGGTTACTTTTAAATATGGTTCTAATCAAACCATTTTTAATATCATTGTCTTTATTTTCCTTTTTTGAAGATCTTGAATGTACTGCTCTTATTTCTAGAGTGCTTTCTTATTTTTTTGAAATATCGTTTTTCAATTATCTGTGGAGACTTCTCTAAAATTTGAAAAGGGACATCCTTCAGCAGGAGGGTGTGATTTTGACTTGGGTTAGGTATTATTAAAAGTCGCATTTGTTATGTTAGCTGTATGGTTTTGAAGAAAATATAGAAGGCAAGAAAAAAAATCATTGAAGAGGTATTTTAGAATTACTAGAAGACAGCTGCAATAGTTTACAAAATATCTTAGAATTATTAAATGATTATTAAGAATTCTGTGATTTCCATATCAGAATTTACTTTGTGCTGCAGATATCATTAGCGTAGGTGTTGAGATCCTCAAGTATTCAAAGCAACATCAGTTAATTGTATGTTGGAAATGCTCGCTTCCGCCTACTTGCCTAAGAGGATATTCTCGGAAAGCTTTCTATATTTTAAAGAGTTGCTATTGAACAATGATTACTTAGTATCCAAAATACATATCCAGTTTAAAATAGTGTGTAATTAAGGAGGATTTTATGATGTTTTATTAGAATTACTTATATCTTTGATATTATAATTTATGTTTCAAAAGGTAATTTTATGTAGTAGCGGTTTTTGTTTTTACGATGCTAACCTATTTTGCAAGTAATCTGCCAATATTCAGAATGCCGTATTATATGACACCAATGCTATAAATTAAGAACGATGCGTTTATCGAGCACGTTTAAAATATTTGAGGCGGGCTTAATTACATTTGCTCGTGAGACGGGGTAGTACTTCAAAGAGTGTTAAAGTTTCTACGAGCACCAGTTGGGAAAATTGAAAACCACTATGCTGGCGTCTAACTTGGTGATCACCTCAAGGGAGAGTTAGAGATGGGCTTGGTTGAAATTTTCTTTGTTAAACTGAAAACAATTTAAATTTAAGTTTGACGCTACTGTATCTGGCAAATATTAATAAAAAAAAGTATACTTTTAGGGTAGATACAGAAACTCTGTTGCAGTTAATAATTTTAAAATTGTTTAGTTAATTTCTTGAAAAATTAATCAGGCTTCTTTAATATGGGGAAAATTACCAGAATAAGAATAATTCTATTCCATAATAAATAATTTGTTTCAAATAATAACAGCATTTAACATATAAAAAGTTTTCAGACTTTGGTTATCTTAAGAAATAGTAGAATAAAATTTCGTTACATAACAATTAATTCTTCGAATGAGTACCAGATCTGACAGTCATGTATAAATTTAATATAAAACTGCAATTTCAAACATTCTAATATAAATCTAATTTCAGTATATAAGAAAACAATCTTTTCTAAACCTATCTTAAGCGCGAGTTTCAACTATAACAAAGTTTAAAGAGGATTTTTCTTTCAAGAGAAAATATATACAGTCGTAAAAAAATTACATGCGGTTACTAAGTCTGATGACGGGTCTTATAAACTGAAATTATGGTGTTTTCGTGGCTGGGAGCTTAACCAATTATGGGAAAGGGGCTCGTGAACAAATTCGTTCAAGGATACATCAAAAAATTAACTCACGCTTAATTACTGGCCATTGACTGCTACCCTCCATTGGTTGTGCCCAGGCTCCAGCTGGTTGCTTTCCAGGGTAGGATGCAATGAACCCAAACTGATCCCGAATTAAATGACCTATCGGCCTTCCTGACTTGTGACTGTTTTTGTTGTTCTGCACATACCTTCATTGAGCTGTAGGTGTTTTCTCACGAGAGGGTTTATTTTTTCTTTTACTGAACCTATGGGTGTTTATTCTGTAATGAATATAAATTAACGCACTTAATTTTTCATCACTAATTCTCACCATTAACGACTCGCATCCTGCTTGCCCCCAACGTTACCTGAAAGTGAGTGGATTGAGAAAACAACTTATAAAAAGAATTCGACCTCAGGAAACCGTATCAAAACAAATGCTTGGTGACCACGTCTTGTGTTAATGAAACAAGTTGAAAACATTGAGATATATTGTGAACAAAAAGTTATTTACATGGATGTTGACATATTAGAATGCTATTTACGACTTTCTAAGTAAGGTTTTAAAACACCTGAACTGTTTTCTACATTATTGTGGTTACAAAATGTGGAACAGCCTTACAATTTAACTAAATTAGGGAATAACAGATCATATGTTGTTTTCCATATAGGACCAAGAACTAATTAAGAATTCGAAAATCTACTAGGTTTGCAAATAAATATGCCTACTTGGCGATTTTTTAAATTTTCTATTGTCTTAATACATCGTTGTTTTTCCGAAAAGAAATTTTGAATATACCCAAAAAAGTTGTTACAATATTACCTTTTTTGTCAGCATTATTTATGATATTAATATGCTAATTGCTAGTGAAATACATTGTTTTCTAATAAAGACAAGCAAATAATATAAGATTAACACGAATTCTTTGTGCTTAGTGTTTTACATCATAGCTAATAATCAAGTGACCGATGTTTATAAGAAATGTCAAAACAAAATATGCACCTCCCATCGTGTTTTATAAACAAACTAATATGATGAATATTTTATTGAACTCTTAAAACCCTATTGTTAGTAACTTTATGTTACACTGATTTTAGTGCTTTGCTATTGCATCGCATATCCAATTTATTTAATCCTAACTTCCCCTTTAACTAAAGTAAACTTTTACAGTCTCCTTGTAAGACACTTCACACATAATCTTTAAAATGTTTTTTATTAACACCTAGAACTATCCTAGATTTGAACACTATGTTTTGTTCTTCGTAGACATATTTTTTGGGATATTTTACTTTTCAAGACATTTTACTTCTATTAATTTTAGTGGTCTGATTCTCCAAGCCTTATATGTACTAATCTTTATAATCCTTGATTTACGTTAAACTTATGATAGTCACTTTCCTATTGCTGTCCTGCTTACTACATTCTCATTACCTTTATTTTAGTTTAGTTTTTTATGTATAGTTCACTACTTAATATTTCTTTCATTTTCTGCTAATACAAATATATCAACTGCATCACTCAAAATTTGCAGTTTCTCTCGTTCACTACTTTTATTTAGTGCATCTTTCATATACAAATTAAATAAGTTCGGTGATATGGTATATTCCTTTAGTACACCCTTACAGAGTTTTGATTTTGCTTGATTATTTTTTATTTATATTATTTCAATTTATTTCTTATTCAAACTATAAATTAGCTGCCTATATTTATAGCATACTTTCATTTTATTTAAAACCCCAAACAATCTGCTCCAGCCTATGTTATTAAATATTCTTCTTGATATCTACAAAGTCTACTGTTATAGTCTTTCATACTTTCATCCTTCCCTCTAGTATTAACCTGCGTTCAGATTGCATTCTCGGTCGATATTTTAAAGTACTTATCACCTGCTACTTTCTCTTATATTTTAATTTGTATACATTATTAGTTAATATTTTTGAGCAGGAGCTTAATTATGTCAATTCTTTAATACTTCTATTTTGAAAGTGTCTGTAATCCACTGTTTCCAGTCAGGCGAGGGTATGGCTCTTGTTTTTCGTTTATTCTATCTATTAACCTTTGTAATTTGATTTGTACTTTCTGACTGTTTTTACCTAATTAATTTTATTAACTAATGACTGATTCCCACAGCTTATTCTAACTTGAGTTGTTTTAAACATCTGAGCCAGATGTTTTGCATCGTATTTTGTATTCTACTTTTGATTTAAGCCATATGTATTAGTTAAACGGTGTTCAGTAGCACGAAGAGGTTTTTATATACATTATCCACCTGTACGCTGTATTTTCTTTAAACAGACAATTCTTTTTTTCATATTTTACTACCCTACTTTCAATTAAAGAACATTATGATTTATGTATATCTACTATTATTTTTAGTTTCGTATTATTTTCTCACAATAATCCTATATTCATTCCCCTTTAGTCTACCTGTACAATTATTTATCTTATTGCTCAATTTGCCTTTATATTGGATACTCTTCTTGGTTACTGTACACCTGCATTTTTCTTTTTTCTATTAAATGAAAAGATATTCTGATTTATTAATTCCTTCCTATTTTCATCATTTTTAATTCCTATTATAGAGTGTTTTTTTCCAATAATTCTTTCTTGATGTACTACCAGTTTTTTATCATTTGCAATCCACTACGCATATTATTTATATATTCCTTTCTCGGGTTTGCGGGTCCGTTTCTTACAAAGTTAAATTGCATGATGGAAGCATTTTGCTCGTGCATGTAGATCAAATCAAACTTAGATTTCCTGTTACTTTAAATGGTGAGGGTAATAAACAGAATTCAATTACTTACCACCATCATAATCATTCGGATGTTCTGTGTGACCCGTATATGCTGGCCGTTTCTTATGTGCCATTAACGGATAATCAGGACGAAGTTGTTCCAATTCCAGCTACGTATGAGAGACCGCAACGAATTAGACAATCGTGGGTGTGTTTAAGTGATTATGTTGCTTAAGGGGGAAAAGTGATGTTTGTGTTCATGAAATAGTTAGCCAAGATTTTTATGTTGCTGGGTATCCTGAAAATAAGCTTGTCATGTTATGTCAATTCATATCATATATAACTTTTAAAGATTTCTCAAATTAAATATTTCTACTACCTCGAGAATTGTTTAATATATTATTAAGGCATACATTATATGTATTTATGCTATTAAATTGTGGGCATTTTTTATATAGTCTTGGACAATTTTTACAGCCTTTTACCTGATTAACTAATATGTCATCTATTTGAACCATACCTATATCGTCGGGCATTTCTGTGTGCACAAGCTGCGTTTATAGCTTCTCAAGGCTGTACTAGTTACATTTAATTTATTTCTGATACATAACCATTACCTATCAACTTTTCATTTTTACCTCTAAAATTTTCTTGCTCTTCTTTGTTTTTGCTTATGATAACATTACAATCTTATTTTTTAACTGCATGGACAACCTCTTAAAATTTGTCCTATATTTTTACAAGTTTTTTTTGTTTTCATCATTTGATATGAATGTGTATATCTGCACCATAACTCAGTCTGTTGGTCTAACCGCTATAATGCTATTACTAACCTATTGGACACATTTTACTTTTGTTGTTTTGTCATTTATAATAAACTTTAAGTCTGTATATTCATTAGTTGACCTTTAAATCCTTAGGATCAAACGTTTGTCCTCTGTGGCAATCTGATTTACTAAATTCTAGAGAATTTAGTTGTAACCTTGAAACACTTTTGCCCATATGGCTATGATGATAAAAGTGTATTTGCTAGCTCTAGACTTTACTCCGAGCGAGGAGCATGGGATTACTGTAGAACTAAGATGTAACAGAATTAAAATTAGGCACCACTAGACCCGTTTAAACACTAGTTGTTATGACCATGGATAGTGTAGGAACACTAAGGTAAGTATTCCTAATAGCAAAAGATTGACTATGAACAGGGTATGCCTGAAATAAGAACAAGTTAGTATAATACAAATGGAGACAGCAGTTTGTGTTTCAACATAAACCTCAAATAAATAATATTTAGATAAACCTCTGAAGGTTCCAAGGTTATCATAAACACTCATGTACGTCTAGATCACCTCAATTAAAGATATGTACCCACATAAAAACATATAACTGATTAATAAATTTCATTAATGAACAAAAGCAAAACAATAAACTTGTCTATAATGTGTACATAAGGAAATCTCCTTGTTTGATGCTTTTAGAAAATTTCTGTTTAATATCACTAAACTAATTCGAATCTAGTTTCGCTCTATGTTTAAACAAACAATTACGAAGATTAAATTCAATAAGCCTGAGGTATTAAAAGTTTAGTCTAACAAAAAGAATTATTATTACATATGAGTTATTAAAACAAAATTCTTACTTTGAATTTTATTTACCGAGATACTTTCTTATGTACAAATATAACTAATGTACAATTGCTTTTAACTATAGTAAAATATTCTAACATTTACATTTAAGAAACAAATTTGCAACATAAGGAAACAAAAGTTACCAATTATCATATGGTTACTCTCTAGAAACAAATACTAAGACCTTGTTCTATTTAATATAGTTTTTATGATAGTTCTGGTTCTAGAACATTTTAAATAAATGTGCACTAGGAATGTTTATAAGATCACTGAAAACAAATACTCAACCAAAGGAATCTTTAGCGATAATCAAACGTTATACAGATGTTTTCAGTTCAACAAACAAACAAAGTAACAGATTTGGCTTACCCGTCAATTGAAGAAACTTTTTAACAGACCAGAAAGAGGGAAAAATTCACATGTTCCACAAACATCAGGGATTTGGGGTGAGATTCATTAGAATAAAATATTAGATCTTAAATCTTGTAATTATTAGCTTCATATACAACGACACCAAGTGTCGGGACAAGATGCATCCAAAACCTCTCTATAATTTTTAACATGGAAAACAGATAATTACTCCACATTAAATATCTACTGCCATCGTAACGATATGAACAATGCTTAAGTAGATAAACTCATTGTTTAATTAATTCTTAAATTATGTAAAACTTTAATAATGTAAATCCTTAATTACATTACTTCTAATTATGTTAGCCCTTAATTGTGCTGTAAAAAAGATATTAAATGAATCTTGTATTTATTTTATATGAACCATTGATTAAAATGGAAAGTTAGACTTTTATAGAATATACATCCTAACTACTATAAAATTTTAAAGATAATTTGCCAGCCGTGCTTTAAGATTAGGAATGTCATCTTTACTAGTTTGCTACCTGAACACCACTGATCTCGTTATGTCTCGCCTGGTTCATCGGACAATAAGAAACGTACATTAATGCTGGTTTTACATATCGCAAGAAATATTACTCATAATGTTAGAGTGTTATATATTACATAATATAAAGCCCTGTATGTATTTATTCAATAAGAAAATATCAATAATAATATAATATGTGGATAGACCGTAATATTGCATAATAGAATAAGAGGTTTTTTAAAATGCTACAACCTAACTATTTCTATTTTCAAAATCTCTAACTTTCCTAATTTAAAATGTCTGACAGTACCATACACTGTATTGTACAGCATTCTTCTTTTGTCATAGTCTGACAGTACCATACACTGTATTGTACAGCCTTCTTCTTTTGTAATGATATCTCTGTTTATCCTCTTATGTGACCTTTGCCCATACGATATTTGAATAGAAACTACCTATAGCAAAGCACAGAATATATTAAAATTAAGGCAGCATACCTACGATCTTAAGTGATGCTTCTGGGAAAGAATGAGGTGATAGGTTTGTATTTGACTTTTACAAGTGGGAAAAAGAGAATTTTTAAAAACTTTTTTGGGACTAATGTTAGAACAGTTGTTAGGACAAACATGAGAATATCTGGAAGTGGTTTATCTTTGAAAATAATAAGTTTAAATTGTTAATAGGCTATTTATGACCTAACTGTATTATTCAATTTTATTATAAAAAATTTTATGTCAATTCTAGATCTTTATTTTTAAATATTTTAGATCAATTTTGGAACGCAATGGATCTGCCGTGGATGCAGTAATTGCCACTGGAATCTGTAATGGAATGGTAAACATGCAGAGTATGGGTCTTGGCGGTGGCTTTTTGATGACAATTTATATACGAGATACAAAAACCGCATATGCATTGAATGCTCGTGAAGTTGCACCTTTGGCTGCTACTCCAAGAATGTTTAAAGGAGATGCTTCTAAGGCCAAATATGGTAAGAATAGTGTTTTAAATTTTACATCCGTAGTATTGTGTGCTATTTAATAATTGTGTTCGATATATTGAACCTTCTCTCAAATACAGAATTATGTAATAAAAACACAGGTACAACCTTTACTCTTTAAATATTTAATTCTTCGGCAAACATATTAAATATATAACTACAAAGTATTGTAGAGACATAAAATCTACACATAATGCCAGTTTGAAATTTCTCGGCAATTAGGCATTAGTAGGATTGTGAATTGAATTTATTTATTATCAAGGTTTGGATGTTAGCAATGATTTGAATGGGAGTTATAATATGAAAATTAAGTTGCTGAATACAGCATCAATTATATGTTGGAATAATTAATCTTGTTTTATAATTAAGGCATTATACCAATTTTTGTTTTTTAAATTCAGAATCAATTAAAATTTGCAAAATTAAAATGTAATTAATTTGGTATCCACTTGAGAATAAAAATTGTAAATTGTAATTAATGCATTAAATTTTGTTTGATACTTTGTAAGCTAAGTACACGATTATAACAATTTACTTATGACGATTTCATGAATAAAAATTTCTATTTCGAAATAATCATACAAGAAGGTTTTAAAAATAAAAATAAAATATTATAAGCAAAAGTTTCAAAAATGAAAAACTTTTTGTTTTTGTCCTATCAAAAAATAGAAATTGTAGCTCATGCTTACTACAACAATTTGGTGTTTTTGTTTTGAAAAACTTCCGTGTTCTAACATAATTCCAAAAGAAAATATTTTTGAGATTTTATTTAAAAAATGTTTTAAATAGAAGTTATAGATTATTTATAGTACAACTGTATGCATTATTGTTCTAGAAAATATGATTTAACACCTCAAAATAACACCAGTAAACTTTTATATTCACAAGTTTACCTAAAACTTTATTAGTTTAAATATTAAGGTTGAAAACTAAATACAAAATTTTATAAGAAAAAAGTTGTATGTATTTGCTCTAAGCATATTCACAGACAGAAATACTGACACAGCCGCGCTAAAAATGGTTGATTTATATAAAGAATTTCTAGTACTTTCTCACTTGTAATAATCTTGACTGTGCAAAATTTCTCACTCCTAACATTGGAATAAAAAATATTAAAATATGGATGTATGATATACTACACATATATAAATTTTTGCTTTTGCAGGACCATTAGCAGTAGGTGTACCAGGAGAATTACGTGGTTATTGGTCTGCATATAAGAGATTTGGCAAATTACCATGGAAGGATTTAATTCAGCCTACAATAGATCTCTGCGATTCTGGTTATATTATGTCAAAAGCACAGTTTGAGGCTCTAAATTCTATGAAAAATGATTCTCTGCTTAAGTAAGTAAACAATTCCTATGCTTTTTGTTCTATTTATCGTAAACCATTTTAACTACTGCGATTAGGACAATACCACTCATTTTTATTTTTTATTTTAACCTTGTCGTACAAACGATGCAGATAAATTGAATTTTCAAAATTCACGGTGAAGAATTTTTTGCACTAGTGCCACTAAATTTTTTGAGATAGTTTTCCAAATGTATATACCTGCTGGTTGAACATTTTTATATAATTTAAGAAAAATCTATTGTTTTGTAGATGGTCGAAGTGAAACACATTGTTTATAATATGAAAACCAATTTTCCTTTTCCCAAGCAGTGTAAAAATATTCTGTACATGAGTCCTTATATCTGGTAGGTATCTTACAATAAGCAAATTACATTCAACTTCAATATCATTTTACATTAATTTCATCAACTCTTCATCATCAAAAGCACCAGTAGCGCCCATAACAATGAACATCTTAAAAGTCATATTTTATGTAGCCTAGTTCTTAAATTAAAACTGTGTCATTAATATGCATCTTTAAGCAATACAGATAATAATCTTTAAGAACAATTTAAGTTTTTTAAAATAACGATGTTTTGTCGTAGCAGTGCCACTATGTTATTTAGCTTTTATGTTTTTATACTAGAAATCTCACGATCGTCATGCGTAATCAGCCAAAAGTTGCAAGCAATGTCAGAAATCCAGTCACAAGACTGTTACATGCCAAAATTGGCGTTGTAAGTTTCTAAATTTGTAAGTGAGTTCGCGCCAATATTTTAAAAGACTTGTGCGTGCATTTCCGTCATTTTAGATAGTTGCGTCTGCGCCCGAGAATGCGCAGACGCGGAGTGGGTAAGTAAGTGGTGGTTTCCGTCACGTCAGACTGGTGAACAGAACGTCGAAGTGTGAGGTTGACCTGTGTGCCTTTTTTTGTGTTCTCCTTCAGGTATGTAAGTTTCCTGCCTTGTGCCTATTATCGTTCTTCCTACCTTATTCCTTTATCGTACCGCTACACAAGAAGAGAGAAGACGAATTCAATTTGATTTCAATGAGTGAGCAAAGACGGAACCACGCCCAACAACGCTCAACCAACGCCGAGAGCCTGACGCCAGAATAGCTGCAATGCCGTGACGAGTTCCACATTTTGCGTGAGTACCTTTTATCTTTTTTCTTTGTATGTGATAATAATTTGTGGCGTAATAATGACATAACACCTTATTGCGCAATATTACGTATGGGTTTATTGTTGTCAACTTCCGTAGTGCTTCTTATCAATTACGCTGGGACTTTAACGAGTATACCTTTGAATAGGGAGAATATAATAAGACATGTGGTTTTAAACACACAAAATTTCAAACCATCATCTGCAAGATTCGAACATGTACACAGAGATATTGTCAGACCATTACCTATATCAGAGGGCAGCCACAATATACTAACATGCATTGACCACTTTACCAGGTGGCTAGAGGCAACACCTCTGCAAAACATTGATGCTGAAACGGCAGCCAAAGCATTCATCGAACTATGGATCACACGATTTGGCATACCACTCAGAATCACAACAGATCAAGACTGATAATTTGAATCACAATTACTCAAAAAGCTAGAAATCTTGATCAGATTTACAAAATCCACACAACAGCATATCATCCGCAACCCAATGGCATGGTGGAACGATTTCACTGACAACTAAAAACTACATTGATATGCTACGAAACCGAGCAATGGACACAAGCATTACCCTTAGTTCAACTCGGAATATGAAATGCTTGGAAGGAGGATTTGAACGCTATATCAGCAGAACTCGCCTTTGGCGAAACACTATGCCTACCAGGAGAATTCCTAGCAAATTTTAACAAGCAGAAGTAACAACTACATCTGGAAACAATTGTAAAACAGCTGTGTTACCACTCCCAACGACTACAACCAGTCCCAGGTACAAACCATAATTGCAGGCAACCTTTCGAACGTATGAGGGACTATACAGTTATTCGAGTAGATGATAAAACAGTCATTATTTAAAAACAAGGCAAGAAAATCACTGATTCAATCGACAGAGTAAAATCAGTATATATGGAAAACAAACCGATTGAAACAGACAACATGAATTACAAACAACCACGTAGTACTCCACCAACGACAAGAAGTGGTAGAAGAGTACACTTTCCAAAGCGATACATCACTTTCTATCGTGACTAACGCAGTCACTAGAAAAGGGGTATGTAGGTATGCAATCTAACCAACTTCATAGGCGTCATAGAAACGCAAACGTGAACGCCCTATAATAATAGCCCCGCCAATCAACACACCTTAATCGAATACGTCGCCCGGGAGTTACGATTATTAAAATACAAACATTAATTATAATGATCAAGGAGGTGTGCTTTTGTTTGTTGGTGGATATATATTGATAGTCTATAGCCAGGAGCAAGCAATAGCTTCTGATCTTCCGAGTTTAACCTTTTATCACAGTACACTAAAGCCTTGAGGTTAAACTAGAAGGTTGTGCGTTATGCACTAACATGGATACTCCACGCCTTGCTAGCAAGGTGCACCAAATCCTACCACCAGGGTCTGGACTTCCACCAAAGGAAGTTACTTCGTAAAACATTTTGGTATTAGCATCTACTGCTAAACGCGGTTCACCGAGACCTGATGTCCGAGTCGTCCTCGTCTTCGCCGCCTACCTTCACTGAGGCGGAACTAGCTGCCTGGACGTGTGAATACCACACGCTGCACCAATTCCGATGCCTTTTACGAAGTATCCGTCCTTAGTATGCCGTTTCACGCCTCGTATCACCGATGAGGGAACTTGCACATGGCCCCTGCGTTGATCGACCTGCCATGTCGAGCACCGTATACCAACTTCGATCCAACAAAACTGTTACCTGCAAATCCAAGCCGACAACAATATCTGTGAGTACTTACTCCTATGGCAATACATTTTTAACGTAGGTTTCTTTTTGACCCATGTTTCCTAGCAGAAACACGCATAAAAGTTCAAAGTGATTCCAGTGTGCGAATTTCATTTATTTTTATGTACAAACAATACATGCATTTAAATCTGCACCATAGGTTTTCTAACACTAAAGAACATTTGCATTTATAGCGTTAACAAAATTTGTTCACATAAAAGCTCTATTCTCATGCATTAAGGGACATTTTGTATATTGCATATCCATGTAGAATCTAATGTAACTGGTATTTTTAATTTCCTGTTATTGCATATATTTTTTGCAGCGAATGTAAATAAATTATACACATTTGTTGCCTATATGCATTAACTAAACAAAAGACTAGCCCACAAAAATACAAAATCGTAAACTGAACACCCATACTAATAATTTAATAATGCTTGTGCTTAACATTTGTCATGTAACCAAGAATGTATTCACAACCATCACAGCATAATTTTGATTGCAATAAGGTCCAGTAGCTGGTTGGGAGTCTAGTTTGGTTTGTTGATTCAGCGTGCACTTCAAACTTTGTTTGTCAAAAGTTTGGTTTTTAAGTGATTTTAAACATTAATAAAACTAGGTAAATTAAATAATTTGTATTGATTTGACTCTCACAACTGTCCATATTGCTAGAATAATTTTGAATAGTAAATTAAATATCTTATTTCTGTTAAGTTAATTAAAACATGTGGAAGAGACAGTAATATAACCTCATTTCATTGTAATGACTCCGTTTCTCGTAAAATAAACTTTAATAATCACTTGAAAACTCATGACCGTCTCGGGTCTATAAAACATTACATGTGATGGTCATGAGTAGTAGGATGGTGGTGAGTTTTATCTAAAAATAGTGTTTATTTGTTATATTTTGATATTGACGATTTTTTCTAGCATCATTTGTGAGGGCGTTTGTGTAACTTTTTTTAAAGTGGTAACTTATAAAGTGCGTTGCTTTTTTTCTTGTATATGAGGATGGAAAGCGAAAACATTATCAATTAGTAGAACATTATAAAACGTACCCATATACGTTCATCAATAAAAACTCATCTGAGGACTTCAATCAGAAACTTGCGTATGTTGTTCCTAGTTAACATATTAGATTTTCTTGCTTTTAGTCAACTTTTCACATATATTGGTAACGACTTCTTCAATACACCATGCTTCAAATAACGTAAAAATTATTCATAGTAAATAGCAACTTGACATTTTTTTAATTATTTGTTATCTCATGCCCGTTTCCACCATATAGAAACTTAAGCATAACTTAGCTTTTGCTTTACTTAGGTTTAATGTATGTTACACAGTTTTACACTCTAGCTTAAGAATTGAACAATTTGGCAACTCCACAAAAACTCGGAACAATATAACTAGATATAGTGTCTACAATTACCCCAATACGATGTCTATGCTTACCCCAGCTCACCTACAACGTGGGATAAAGGTAGACACCACTTTTTTCCTAAGTTGAAAATAAAAAAATACAAAAATACCATACATTTTGGAAAAGTAAATATAAAACAAAAGCTATAACAAAATCAAATACATTAAGTACAGAAAATGTTGTGAAATCGTATTTATAGCCAATCTTTTCATTTATTCTTGAAATTTTGGTCAAAGGACTAGGAATCTAAAATACAAATTTGAATTAGTATCTAAATAGCTGAATGAAATCTAGTACTACTAACCTGAATTCATAATTATCTTAAAAGTTATTTGATGTGATTCCAATTACACCAGTTTATGCATATCCCATGTTCCATTGTATGGTATCTTACAACTTCTAGTAGATACTTAACATGTCGTATATACTTGTATACATAGGAAGCTTTGTTTGAAAAAATGCTTGCCTATATTCGAACCAATACATATGACGAGACATTTGGGGCAGCAACTCAACACTTGCGTTTTTAGAGATGTTTAGTGGAGTATTTGAAAACACTTCAATATTACCTTCAGACACTTCTTGGTCCAATTAAAATTGATCCAAAACCGATTTTAAAACTGTCCAAATTACCACATATTGAATTCAAGTGATTTTTGACGAGTACACGTGCAATTCGGAACATTTCTCTTGAGTGAGTTTCGGTTGCATATTTTATTTTTATTTTAATTCAGATGCATTATTCTTTTCGTCATTTCATCCTAGTAATTAAGTGGCAGTTTGTTTGTTGGTAGCTTTTGGATTGGATGATGCTAGAGGATCTTGTTCGGGTAATTCCAGATAGATACATATTATTTCCATTTACTAGAAACATGAATAGTTTTATGTACGCTACACAGTAAGGAAAGTTTGTTTGGAAATATTGTATGTATATACTAAATCGGTCTACCCCAGGTAAGAATTATACATAAATTTAATGTTATTATGTACGTTATGCGAATCCCTCTGATTGATAATTTTATCTAATTTCAGAAGTACAAAGATGAACCTTTTAACTTGGGCTTTATTTATAATCTCGTCAGTGCTGTTCATTATGGATATTCATTTGAAAAGTGATACTAAGGTTTGGTAATAGTAAAGCGTATTTAATGTGTGAAATGAGTTCCACCATCTTTACAAGGTTAATTGGTAAAGATGAATTTTATGAGAATAGTAATTACAAAGTGTACATTTAAAATTAAATACCACTATATTGCATTATCCAAACGGTCAATTACTGCAAGCATAAGTTTCCTGCATAGCTTTGCTTTTCGCATTGCTATAATTTTGTTCAGGACCGGCATATGCCTCATGCGTATTTTTACCTAATTACCTAGACCAACTCGATTTTTGTTTCCTGGTGTCTGATGGGTGTCTACTATGTATTTTTGCTAGCTGAAACCGAATCTCCACTCAGAATGCAAACAATGTCATAATGTATGGGCTAAGGTTCTAGAAATCGCTGGAAAGGCTGGCTTAAGATATATAAGCACCACAGACGGGATAATCAGCAGTTGACATCCCAAATGAATTTATAAATAGATATAAAATTAAGTGAAGAAATAATATTTAACTATTCTGTATATGTTGCTGAAATGTTGGGAAAGTGATTAGATGGCAAGAATATATAAGAAATTTATTTGCAGAAGAGTAACAAACAGCATTAGAACAAGAATTAGACATTGAAATTGGGGATTTGGGATATCCTATACTTAGAAATGAGTTTGAATTAGCATTAAAGGGTCTCAAAAATGGTAAGGCACTGGGTACAGAAACTCGAAAAGCCGCTGGGCAAGCAGTAACAGAAGGTCTCTTTCAACTTGTAAGCTATATGTATGAGACAGGCGAGATACCCAAAGATTTCAAAACGTAACATCATGGTCACTACACCAAAAAACAGAGGCACGGATAGATGTGAAAATTTTCGAACAATAAGTTTGACAGCACATGTGTCCAAAATATTAACTAGAATTGTACAAAGACGAATGGAAATACGAGCTGAAGAAATACTAGGAGAAGATCAACTCTCAGGGTGATAATGGAGAAAACAATAGAAAACAGGGAAAGCGTGTATATAGGGTTTGTAGATATGGAAAAAGCATTCGACAGTGTAAAATGGAAAAAATACTAAAAAAAATTGGAATGAGTTTTAGGGATAGACGGATAGTACATAGCTTATACAAAGAGCAAACAGAAGTAATAGAATTAGAGGAGGAACGTGGAAGTAAACATTAGGAAAGGTGTGAGATAGGGATGTGCCATGTCACCATTAATTTTAACTTATACATTGAAGAGGCAATGAATACTGTCAGATGTATGAAGACATTTGGAATTACTATGCATGGGCAAAAGATTGATATGCTTAAATTTGCAGATGATATAGCGGTAATAGCATCTAGCAAGGAAAAGTTAGAAGCTGCTCTTTATGAAATGAAAACTGTTCTAACAGAGAGATACGGTATGAAAACGAACAAAAATAAAACTAAAGTACTAGTATGCAAAGGAGGGGAAAATAAATCATAAACAAGAATACAAATAGGTAACACGAACTTACAAGAGATTAAGGATTTCTGCTACCTAGGAAGCCAAATAACACGAGATGGGAAGAGCGCAAGAGATATAAAACAAAGATTAGCACAAGGCGATGCTACATTTAACCAGAAAAAGCAACTACTGTGTTCAAAGACAACAAACATAGAAACAAGGAAAATATTGCTTAAAACATATGTGTGGAGCACAGCACTGTACGGTTGTGAAACCTGGACAGTAGGAGAAGCAGACAGGAAAAAGGTAGATGCCTTTGAAATGTGGTGCTACAGATGTATGATGAAGATAGCATGAACAGACAAAGTTAAGAATAAAGAGGTTCTAGAAATGGTAGGGAAAGAAAGAAATATGTGGAAAACGGTAAAAAATAGGAGAGATAGGATGATAGGCCACATACTACGGCATGAGAGAATAGTGCAGAATATATTAGCGGAGATAGGTAAAATGAGAGGTAGAGGCAGACCTAGGTTGGACTATTGCACACAGATAGTGAAAGATGTAGGATGTGGGAATTTCAGGGAAATGTGCAGGCTAGCTCAGAATACAAATCAATGGAGGTACGCATCCAACCAGTTTCAAGATGGAAAACCTAATGATGAAAAAAAAACTGTACTTAAACCTGATGATTAGTATAAGTAACTACAGATTTTGGTCTTGCAATATTCTCAACTGTTGTTAATTGTGTGAAAGCATTTACTGCAAAATTATTAATTCGGTAAATGTGTAAGTGTTGAGAAATCTTGACAGCTTCAGGCTGCTTACTCCCCTTCACGTACTAGTGAATCTCGATAAAATAGGGCATATAAATAGAAAACAACAGAGGGAACTTAGCTGTATCTAGGCTGTGGAAGTTTCGGGGATCTGTGTAGGCTAGCACAGAATAGAAATAATTAGAGGTACGTGTCCAACCAGTTTCAAGACGAAAAACCTAATGATAAAATAAATAATTGCACTTAAATCTTATAATTATGATAAACAATTAATTGTTGGTTTTGAAATATTTTCAACTAATGATGAGTGTTTGAAAGGATATATTGGAAAAATATTAATTTGGCAAAAGTTCGAGCGTTGGGGGATCTTGAAAGTTGCAAGGCTGCTGAACCCCCTTCACATACCACTGAATATTGTGGAAATGGGGTATATATTTGTAAAACAATAGAAGGGGAACCGAACTAACAAGAAAGAGCAGTGGCTATGTTCGAAGACAACAAACATTAGAAACAAGGAAAAAATTGTTGAAAGCATATGTGGAAAACAAAAAAAAATAGGAGAAACAAAAAGGCAGGATACGTTCTAAGGCATTTTTGAGAAATAGTGTGGGATATATTACAAGCAGAGATAGGAAAAGAAGAGGTGGAGATAGGCCTAGATCAGACTAATGCACGCAGATAGTGAAAGAAGCAGATTGGAAATTTCAGGGAAATGAGTAGTTTAGCTCAGAATAGGAAACAATGAGGGTACGCATCTAACCAGTTCCAGGACTGAAGACCTAATGATGATGATATGTTGCTGAATAGCTATAGAATGTCTTGAAGGTGAGTATGTGGCAAGTTTACGATTAAATCTTACAACTGCAAAATAACTGCGTTAATCAAAAAAGCTTATGGGATCTATTTAAGATGTAAACTAGGAGAGGAGGATGAACCTTGGATGCCGCATATCATTTTCATGTTCAGTAAATTTTATAGCTCAATGATACTCGTAAGTCAATGCCTTCTGCACTGCCTATGGTGTGGAAAGAATGTGAAGATCATGTTTTAGAATGCTGTTTTTGCTTGACGAATCTATCTAGAATTTCACTGAAGTTGAAGCTTACCGTACGGGAGCCAAACTTTCAATCAGCTCTCAGACTAGTTTTTCACAGCTAGAATTTACCTGTCTCTAAACGCCCACAATCATATACACTTGACGATGATAAAAATGCTGCTAGCAATAATATTGTTAAACCAACAGAAGAAAATACGTATCTTGGTTTCCAACCATTTGATATAGGTACTCCACATTTACTATCACGAGATGAGTTTAACGACTTAGTATGGAATTGTCAAAAGCTCAAGCCAAACAATTGAGATCCAGGTTGCAAGGTTGAAATAGAATGGTACGCAAATTTCCATATATCGGATTAGTGAACAAGATTTTCTATAATTTTTACATCGTGTGATCAGTTGATGTACTGCGTAGATGTTCCTGGACTAATGATTGCATTAGGATATAAATACAAAACTAATGAGTATGAACTATTAATTGATTCATCTACTCTAAGCTTGAAGGGAATTCTCCTCCACAATGGAAATTCATACCCCTCTGTTCATATTGCCTATGCAGTACATATGTAGGAAAACAATGACACCATGAAAACTTTACTTGAAAAAATTAAGTATATAGAACATGAGTGTAGCATATGTGGTGATTTACAAGTCATGGCACTTTTGTTAGGAATGCATGGGTTACACCAAATACTGCTGTTTTCTCTGCAAATGGAACAGCAGAGCAAGTCTGGAAAATGCGAAAAAACCTTGTTGCTGGAGAAAAAAATGTTACAAATCCTCCTCTCGTTGATACAAAGAAAGTTTTGCTACCACGTCTGCTGATAAAACCAGGACTGATAGAACTTTGTCAAAGCTTTAAATTAAGATAGCGAAGGGTTCCAATGTCTGACAGAGAAGTTTCCCATACTAAGGCAAAAATAATAGGGATTTTATTGGGCCGCAAATTCGTCACATCTTAAAGGTGAGTGTATTTGATTCAAAACTGTCTAAGAATGAGGCTAGTGCATGGTTATCATTTAAGGACGTGTGTTTCAATTTCCATATGCAGAGATATGGATTGCAATTTTTATTTAAGGATTTATTTTCTGCACTCGCATTTGAACTTTTTCCCCACAAATCTAGGGTTTGTAAGAGACAAACTTGGTGAAAAGCTTCACCAAGATACTATGTATTGTGAACACCAATATCAAAGGAAGTGAAGGCACGCAATGCTCAAAAATTGTTGTTGGAACCTAACCAAGGAAGCTCCATAGGTACTCGCAAAAGAATATCATATGCCAAAAAATTTTGAGATTCGGTAGTAACACGGTATGCATAATTTGTATTATAACATATGTACACACGTTACATTATAAAACGTTCCACAATAAAAATATGAATAACTTTTGACTAGATGAAGATAGAAGAATTCCACTAACAGATTCGTAATCTGCAAGAAATATCCTATAAGAAACACAATAGCACATTAGGAAACAAAAAGAATACAATTTGTTGTTCAGTGTTATTAATATTATTCTATATGTGGAAAATATTCAGGTGTTGCATTCGAAAATTTATACTTACTCAATTTATCCATGCAGGTTTTGCATACCAAAATATACCACATATGTTTAATTATTTTCATAACTTGCTGACACCTATTTTATTTGTGTATACTAAAGTATTCTTCTTAATCTTCTTTGGGAAGATTAAGAAGAATGCTAAACAAACCACAACAAACATACAGGGAGTATATACTAAAGTTTGCCACATAATTGCTTTATATCTATATGTATTTACCTATAATCTATGTATTTCTTTTAGATCAAAATCAAATAATAGATTAAGTTTTGTTTTTGAACTGTCTTATTTGCTTAGGGTCTTATGCTGTTAAGATGGACTAAATCGATCTACAGCGTGAGTTTAGTTATTTCGTTTATTGTGCTCATAAGAGTATCTTGACTAGTGACCAGATTATCCATTACAACTAGCATTGACATTACCAGTAGTGTCTTTTCTATTTTGTCTTGCATTTACGAATTTACATTCTGTATATACCACATCCGGGCTATCTGATGAACCAAAACGGCAACTTATACCCCTCTCACCTCTACATTCTGGCATGAACTAGGCCATTTAAGGATTCCTACCCTTTCCTTGGAATCGTAGTGCCAAACAAGTTCGTAACAGGGTCATTGCAAAATTCTTATGATTGAAACATTTATTACACTCGCTTCAACTGCCATCCTTGTTTTGTAATAATTTCCCTTTTGCAAGTTTCTTTGAAATAACTGCTAACTTTCAGTAACCTGGTCTTCAATTGTGGAATTTTGCATAATAAAAACTGGAAACAAAGAATTATTAAAATATTTTTAGGGTAACACTGATTACCTCGACTTAATGTGGCTTCAAATTCTACCTGAAATATCAATAATTAATAAAAACTGAAAAACATCAAAAAGCTGAAACTTATTAAGTGTATTAATTAGATAAAAGTCAGACACATATTGCTTACGTACATCTGTTTAACTTCGAAGACGAAGGTTTGGAAATTTCAAACAATTAACATTTTGTCATTAACAAAAAATATATTTCTCCATGCTAGTTACTTCATAACATGTGTTTCTCTTTTTTTACATAACAATTCTTGTAATAACAACAAAAAGATTTTGAAAAGGTTTTTTGTCATGTATTTTTTACAAGGTAGAAATTAATCTTAAATAATAAATATTTTCTTTAAAAGATTCGTGCATTTGAATGTGAAACACTATTTTGTACTTACTTTTGTTTGTTTTAGATCCTGGTTTCTATCTGAAGATGGCAAAGACAAACCAGCGGGTTCTATTATAAAACCACTAAAACTTTGCCAGACATACAGAGTAATTGCTGAAAATGGTGGAGATGATTTATATAATGGAACACTTGCAAAAATGTTGAGTGATGATATCCGAGAACTTGGAGGTATTATTACACCTGAGGATTTACGTAGCTACAAGTAAATAGAATAATAAATTAAAATTTGCTAAACAAACTATTATTTATCTTCTTCAAGGGTGCAGTGGATTAATCCTGTAGTTGCAAACCTAAGAAATCAAAATACTCTATATACTATGCCACCACCAGGATCTGGACTGCTATTAGGTTTCATGTTGAATATTGTGGATGGTTATAATTTTAACTCTCAGAGTATTGTTGGGAATGACAATACAGTGTTGACCTATCATAGAATAATAGAAGCTTTTAAATATGCATATGCACGACGTACTGAACTAGGTGATACAAACTTTGTTAATATTACTGAGGTAAGAAATATTTATAATATGGTCTTATAAAAAAATAGTAGCAGTACTGGATGGCAGCTAGTGACAGTTTTCAGGTTGAAACATTTCTTTAGAAATGTTAGAATTAAAGCTTATATTTTCAATTAGTAATTTGTTACGTTCCAATTCGTATTTGTAAATTTACTGCCTCCTTAATTTAAAAAGCATTCAATTTCCATTTATTTGAATATACGGGTTTGGTATACTTTTATCATTCCAAGTTAGCTCAGTTAGACAACTAATGTTACCCGGCCTTAATTTAATGCTCATGCTCGCATGCTTATATTACACTTTCTGCTTTCTTATCTAAGCATGTGGTTAATAAGAATTTCTTGAATGTTGCTAGTTTAATTGTAATTAGATAAAGCTGCTGTGTTATCTTTGAAAGATAAAAATATGCTCAAACCTATTTCTATTCTATATGGAATTTCTGTGATTATTCTTCAGAAAACAATTTTATAAATATATTGGTTGAATGAGTTTACTATATTTCTAGTGCTAGTTCGCGCTGTTTCTTTTATGATAAATAATATAACTTCAATCTGACAATTTCAAAATCTTTAAAATGAAAAACGTGCTTTTTCTTTTTATGCGACTAGTAGGTAATTGAAGGGTGATGTTTCTTTAATAGAAATGTTAATATTTTCAGCCCGGTTTCTAACCAATATTCTTAGGATTTTAATGCACATTCTGAGTTGTATATTTCCCACGTTGCTAGGTTCCTTTAACTAATGCTTACTTAGTCGTACTACAAAAGTTTCACATTGTTGTTATCACACATTTTGTTTGACTGCTGCTGTATGCAGACGAAGTTATGATGAGATAAGGACCTTGTAGTTACTTAAGACTCTAAAAAGCCTATGTGAACGAACATTATTCAATATCAACAGGTACGAATGCTTTATTTACTTACGATACGTGGATTTGCTGGTAGTAGGTAAATATTTCGAAATAATGAGCACTCATTGTTGTCTACTTAATACTGTCATTATAAGAACAAGCATTTAGTGTAGTTTGGTATGATAATGTTTTGTATTGATGGATAACTGTGTTAATTGGTTTTGCAATTGTAGATAGACCTGATAATTATCCATCAGTTGTGGTACTGACTAATTATTGTTGTTCATTTGTTAATTGCGCTTAAGCGCACTAGTGTAAATATTTATTTTGTGTACTAGGCTTAGTAGCTGTTAGTAATGTGAGCTCGTCAATTTACCATGCAATTTAATACTGTTTGCTATCTAAATTTATAGAAATTACTTACTAGAGTTATATTTTACACGTGTTTTTGTGTTTAATTATCCTGTCAGGTACAACAAATTGGGTTGTGTATCCTGTTGTTTCGTCTTTAGGCCCTTCTCCCCATTTCCGACTGTGTTAAGTGCGGCATTCTTTTTGTTTCACTTCCTTTGCTACACGTAATTTTCTATCTGACTGTAATGTTGCTAAGTTGGAGTTAAAGAAACACTCGTAAATTCAATCAGTTTATTGTCCTGTCTCAAGACAGCACTTACTCCAAATGGACTCGCGTCTACAGACACAATTGTATTTTTATTCGAAGCAAAATATGACAGGGTAACTGCCGATACCACTAAATCTTTTAGTTGGTTAAACGAATTTTATTCGTTTGTCATTCACTACCATTCAACATTGTCACTAAGTAGTTTCCTTAGTGTAACCCTTTTACCTGAGAAATTAGATATAAATTTTCAACGGAAAACAATCATTATCGGTGGGCGATGGCATGTCCTAAATCGCACACGTTCTTGAACTATCTAAAGTAATTTTTTCATCACAAATGTTGTCCCAAAAATTTAATTTTATTTATGGAAAATTTTGATTTACTTTAGTTTAATGTTGATCCACTTTGACGAATTCTTCCGAGAACATAAATTAAATCTTTATTATGCTCCACTGTTTTTTTCAAATACAAAATTTTGTCAAAATACAATATAAACCGTTTAAACCTTCTAAAATTTCGTAAATACATTTTTTGAACATTTCTGGTGCGCAAGAAACATCATAAGGTAGACGTAAAAAACTATATCTACTGAAAACTTGTACTTATAGTGTAGAAGAGTGAGCTTTTGTACCTTAAAGGCAATTGTAAAAATGCCAAAGAGGCATTGAGCAGATTGAAAAATTTTGCACTGGACAAAGTCCGAGAATGGACAAAATCCGAGAATAAAGCTTCTCGAGTAGGAATGTCGAAAATTTCTTTGCACATATAATTTGGATTACGTGGATGTGTATATCTTTTCACTTTTTGACATAACAACTATTGGGTGAACCCATCCAGTCGGCTTGGTTACAGGGACATTACATTTTCATTTACCATCTCATCAAGCTTCTTTCTCACGTTGCTTTTTAAGGTAAGAGGAATTTTCTTTGATACGCTTACTGATGGAAATACATTTCTGTTAAAGTAATGGAAATTTAGTATTTATTTCTCTAAATCCTGAGAAAACTGACTAGTGAGCCACAATTGAGGCATTTATTGTTCATTGTTACGTGGGTTTCCTTGAGTTCCAAATCCACCTGTCCGTCTAAGGTATTGGTTTTTTGAAGTTGTCTCAGCTAACAGTGAACCGTTATATACCATTATTTGGTGTTATTGTTTCTGTGGTGGTATTATCACTTGCAACCACTGCACTATCGTTTCTAACAAATCGTTTGTAGATCATGTTAACTGAAACCAAATGTTTTCAATTTCCTTCTGTGTAAGAACACTCGATTCTATAGAACGACAGGTATTAATAGCTTTGTTAAGCTGTAAATCTGGATATTGTTACAATTTTTCCGGTATCCTCGATTCTTGCACCCCTGAGACAATTCCTTTATTAAAATCACAAGAATCTGCTAAGTGTCTAAGCACTGTAACAAAATGATCAATTGTTTCGCCTGCTTGCTGCTCACACTTAAAAAATTTTAAATGTACAAATAATTGATTGTTTTATTGGATTACAGTATGTTCTATAACTACTTTTAGTTTTTGCTTGTTTGTCTTCTGTGTATTCGAAGGTATTGTATATGCAGATGCCTTCATTACCCATCAAACATAATAAAAACGCAATTTTTAGTATATCAGTTTTGCTTTCTTTATCACAAACAAGAAGAAAAAGATCAATTTTGATTTCATAATTTCTAATGTTTGGGAGATTACCACTAAAATAAAGTTGATCAGGTGCTCTGCTTGGATCAGCCAGGACAATTTATTATTATTATTATTATTTCACTTTTCCACACCGCTAATAATAATTTATTTATTAAATGTCCTAATATTATAATTAGTACAGCCACAAAAAACCATATGCTTTATGTATATGAAAATTAGACAACAAAAAAACCTGCTATGCAGGCACGTGCATATTTCCACAACTGATAAGAAATAACTATCGCCGTATATACTTGTTAATACACTTTTTTACCACTGTCACCATGTGATGTTTGGCGTTTTAGTTATTAAAGGACGCTACGTATAATAAACACTTTGAAACTACATTGTGTAATTAACAATTAGCACAGACTTTAGAAATAACATAGCTCTTGTATAAATTATTAGAGCATAAAAGAGAATATGTCTTTATAATATAGCACGACGTTATCATTATTCAACTGTACACGATTATCTGCCCCAATGGCTAAACAGCGCATCTTGCATCACAATAACAAACTAATCAGGTGTGCCGCTAAAATAGCGATACAATATATTACACTTATCTTCAGTAAAGTACATAGTGCGCCTACATGAATAATTATCATTGTCAATAATGTATAGAATTGGGAGGAGGGTACCGCATACAATCTAAAAGAATTATCTCCATAACTTAATTTGTACTGTTTCAAACAGAATACAAAACGTAAATACAACACTCATAGTTTAAGGATTCAGTTCGTTTTTACCTGTTTTATAAAACGAAATATCTTTATTAAACATTCTGCCACTATTATTCTAGAGGCTAGAATATTCTTCCATAAATTATTTCTGCCGATATTCATTATAGGAAATAGTTTGTAACTAAAAATTTACAAGTACAGTTGTCAACTTGTGACTTTCATTGTTCAGTTATTTTGTCTTAGAATTGTGCTTTTAAAACTAAAATAAAAACATTTTTCAGTTAATGAGAAATCTAACTTCCATTGAATATGCAAAATCGATACGAGAAAAGATAAATGATGAAAAGACAAGTTCCAATCCAGCAGATTATGGAGCAGTATTTTTTAATAAGGATGATCATGGTACAGCTCATATTTCAGTTTTAGCAAGCAATGGAGATGCAGTTTCTGTTACTAGCACAATTAATTTATAGTAAGTAGCGAATGAATGTACTTATTTGAAACTGTTTATCAAAGCATTTGTAGTATAAATAGTATTCAAATTAACAAGGAGAATTTATGAAGTGATAAAACTTTGCAATTTTTTTATTTTATGAGTGGTTATAAATTAAACAATTTTGATAAAATCGTTTTGTTAATGATACATTCTGGCAATTAGGGTGTTAAGAAAACAGCCAAGAGTGAGTCGGACTCGCACAATTAGTGTTCCATATCAATACTACAGTGAACAGCCAGTAGATTAAACTAAGCTTGTTTTATTTATGTATATTTAGCTCTGATCCAAATTTATTTGTGATAACTGAAAAATGAATATTATTCCACATGGTACTCAAACATTAGTAAACAAGTTACCTGTTACCGTGTTTCCACTTGAGGTGTGTTTTGTTATTGAGCTCATTCAAAGCGATGTGCTGTATAGTGACATTTCATTTTGTTGATGTGTTGAAAGGTATTGATATAATGTCCACTATTTGGGCTGTATTGTTTTTAGTTCAAAATAACTATAAAACTCTTGCTCGTAAAGCACGGTTTATGAGAACACGCTAAAAACAAATTTATTTTATCCTTTAATATTTTACGAGATGCAGGGTACATGCGTGCGTTTGCAACAAATCACTGAATCTAGATGGGATCGCCCTTGATTCAGCGTGCTTTGTATAGAAACGGTTGGCTGGCTGTGTTATTGCACATAATTATTAAACCTGTGTTGACTACTAAAGTATACATTTAAATGACATGATGTAAAGAACAAAGCTGATGTGCACTATTTGCTTGAGTTAATAAGGTTTAATATTCTATAGGTCAAAAGGTCTTTGTAAGTAAACACCTATTTGTATCTGCTTCAGCAAAATGCTTTGCATATGGCTTGTTGCTGGTTCAAACATAGTTTCCATTATTAGTAATTATTCCTTGAATAACTACCACTTTTTAACTTCTGTTAAATTAAAACACATACTTTCAGACAATGAACAGACAAGACTATTTAGTTGACATTTCCAACAGTGACAGACAGCAAGTTACCTACTAGATATTATGTCAAATTAGAGATGAGTCGTTCTTTCAATAACATTATTCAATTGCAGTATCACATGATCGTGTTACAATGCGTTTGTAAATACGAAGAACGACGCGCTCACGATTGGTAGCTACCTGATTTTCTTATCATTCTCTTGTTACGTTCGATTTCATATTTGGAAATTAACTGCCTCTTTACTTTAAACACTATTTCAGTTTATACTCATTTGAATTTATGACTTGCTACACCTCTATGATTTCAAGATTGCTTAGTTAGGCAGCCAACTATGCTTGTCTTTTATTAAATTCAGGAGTTCACTTTTTATATTCTTTCTGGTTCCTTATCTAGAGATGTAATCTTTACTAATTAGGAATATCCCGAATATTGCTAGTTTAATAGTATTTATGTAAAGCAGCTGGGTTATCTTGGCAAGATAAACACTTCATTGCCATTATTAGGTCTTCAGTTTTGGAACTGATTAAATGCGTACCTTCATTGTTTCCCATTCTGAGCTAACCTACCCATTTCCCTGAAATTCCTAAAGCCTAAATACAGCTCAGTTCCCCTTCTATTGTTTTCTAAATATATACCCTATTTCATCTATATTCAGTTGTACGTTAAGGGGGATACGCAACCTGCGGCTACCAAGACATTTGCCGAATTAACTGTTCCAATAAATCTTTGCACACAATCAACTGTATTTGAGAATATTACAAATCCAACACATGTAGTTGCTTATAATAATCATCAGGTTTAAGTACAATGAACAATGAACAGTTCCATACTATGTTGTTATTGATTTCATTTACCTCAACATGGTTACCTCCAACACAAGGATTGATTATATGAGAATTAATGGCTCCTAAAGTTGAAACTATTTACTTGGCAGGAAATTACTCGAACATACTTAAGACTACTCAGCCTTGTTCGATTACTTCTATTCAAGGTAATTGACCTACCAAATTGTAATGTTGATGGTTTGGATGTTAAATACGAACTGTCATATGAAAAATGAATCTACTCTTTGTAAATTGTTCGGCGTATCCTCTGCAAACTTCGGACGGATGAATTAAGTGTAATGCACATTAAGTAAAATGCACATACCTCGTATCGTTTTCTCCTATTAACACATATATTTACTTAAATTTACTTATCATAGACCTAGAATCAGAAATCGGAATTTTACATTTATTTCAGTCAGCACAAACTGTATATGACCTCAGATGATGGGATCATCTGGTGCCATCGTAATTCCTTAAGAATCAAAACAACCGAATCACAACTGTATTCATACAATAATGACATCATTTTTAACCTCTAGAATCTGACATGAAATTGACAACCTTTGAACTTGAATCACATATATGATACAAAATAATTTTACTTTAGATCAAAATTATAGTAACCTAAAAATTATATTTCTTTAAGGAAATAATTTAATCCTATTAGTGGAATTTACTAATACAGACACTATTCAAATGAAATGTGATTATACGTATTTCTAAAAAGCGTCACAAATACCTATGAAATACTGCTTCGTATTGCTAAACAAATATGATACCTCTTTAATAAAAATATAATGAGCGTAATTTCTAGAATGTTCCATATACTTCTTAATTACTGTTACAATAACATTGACAACTTACTTTTTAGGCATGAATCACAGATTTATTAATAATAACCCCACATAAACAGCAACTAGCAATGGTTAACAACCATAGAAGAAGGACAAGGAAGCAGTGTTACCGAACAAAAGCCAAACATTAATCTATCCACCACTAAAAATTATTGCCTATGTCTAGGTACAACTGTTTCTTATTATGACACCCTCTCGTATGTGCATGTTTCTTTAAATGAATAATTATCTGAATGACGTATGTCTACATAGTGTTGTCATGTACGCTGCAGAATTCATACGATTCATGGCACAGCAAGGATTCGGCAAAATTTTAAATTTCTAGATGTGACAGTTCTTTCCTTCTGCCATCAATGATTAACTAAAGCAACTGGAACAAGATAACACTATAAATAAATAATTTAAGCGCAGTTGTTGAAAGTAATCAATTGCTACAATATTAGTAAATATTCAGAATATTACATAAAATGTTACTGCTTTGACTTACTGTATGATGTAATTGCAGTGGCATCTTATGCTTCTGAATAAATAAATTTATTCACAATGCTAGTGTAAAGTAAGTTTTCATAGAACGTTTTCAACATTAGTGTGTATCTGTATGCTGTATGAGAACCAAGTTGATATTATTGAGTATAAGAACTATGTTCAACCATGAAAAACAAAACAGTTATTGTTGTTGAAATCAACTAGTTGGTAAATTTACATTAATTAGAATAAAAGTTTTTAATTTTTAAATGTTAACATAAGTGAATAAACAGAATAAAGACTGTTTTCAAATCGTGTATTATTGTCATTTCAGAAATTGTTTAAGCATCAACGAACCCAAAGAAAATTTGAATTCGACCTTTAATGAAAAACATCTGTCTAAACTTTTCCATGGTATCATCATCATCAGGTCTTCAGTCTTGGAACTGGATAGACACGTACCCTCATTGTTTCCTATTCTGTGCTAACCTACGCATTTCCCTGAAATTTCCACAGTCTGTATATTTCACTATCTGTGTGCAATAGTCTGATCTGCTTCTACTTCTTTTTTCTTATCTCTGCTTGTAATATATCCCACACTATTCCCTAAAATGCCCTTGAATGTATCCTGCTCTTCTATTTCTTCTATTGTCTTTTGTTTTCTACAGACATCTTTATTCCCCTTCTATTTCTATCACCTTTTTGTTATTAACTTTGTCTGTCCATTCTATCATCATCATGCATCTGAAGCACAACATTCCAAAAGGTTTCTATCGTTTTTCTGTCTGCTTCTCCTACTGCCCCTATTTCAGACTGTTCTCCACATATATGCTTTCAACAAATTTCATCTTGTTTTTGTTTGTTGTCTTCAAACTAACCGCTGCTTTTCTTGTTAGATGCAGTTCGGTTCCCCTTCTATAGTTTGTAAATATATACCCTATTTCCCCGATATTCAGTAGTATGTGAAGGGGGTTAAGCAGCCTGTGGCTACCAAGATCCCCCAACACTTGAACATTTTGTAACACTTCGCCCCCCCCCTTCCCTGACCTACATATCAGTCAAAGAAACAAGGAACGAGTTACCTAATACTTATATAATCGAATGCCAACTCTATATCATTTTTTATGGTTCAATATTGCAATACAAGGGTCCACTTACCTATTCCATAAGGTTATCAACTATTTCTGATCCAATAGTCTTCACTCTACTTCCCTCAAATGCCACGGCTACTCTACAGCGGAGAGTACATGGACATGTCCCAGGGTGGTTAGGCCTAGAATTCTGAAACTGATACTGGTGAGTTAACTTACCTAAAAGTTTACAAAATATCTGTACCTATAGGTATTTCAACAAACCCCTTTTAATTGTAATATATATATATCTCAACATTCGTATCAAATAATGAATTTGACAACCTTTAATATGGTGATATAACTATTTACATTTCCTATATCGACATACTTGCATGAAATAAAAGAAATATCTCTTACTTAACCAGAAGTTACCTTAAGCCGGGTTGTTATATATTGTACTAAGCACTTCAAACTCTACAGTTAAAACAAATTGGCCCCAATTTAAGCATAGTCAATAACTCTTGATATTCTACACAAAATTCATAATAATGGTTGGTAACGTTAATAATATCCAAAAATTCTAATCTTAATCTAGCAACTTAACATATTCATGTAAAAGCATATGTATAACTATATAAAAGTTCATACTTACAACCCCACGTGTATGCATGCATATACACGTCCGTTCTCTCGAACCATTTATTCAAAGATTCACTCAATACCTATTTCGGGTATGCAATACCCACTGTTGCTTCAATCTCTACAATACCTCCGAGGTAACTTATCCTCACCAGGGTTAATAGTGCTTAACACGGGTGTTGATAAATTTGGTGCTCGAAACTCTTGATATTCCCCTACTGCTGTAACAACTTGGTTTGGAATCGAGCTTCCAAAATCCGAACTTCCACAATCAATCAATAATGAACCGTATAGGTGTGGTTAGTTATCATCTAAAGCAGATGATAATAAATGAGTGCGCACGAGGACTTTGTCGCCTGCCTTTACGACTCTTCATATGATTTACCAATGCTCCATCCATAGGTACTACATTAGCCAGGAAGGGAGTTATTTTTAACTGTAAAATTTTGAATTTTGCCAAACCCTTGCTGTTCCAAGCAAGGCAGGGACCTTTAACGTGCGTGATAACACTCACACACGGGACCTCCATTTTATCTATCATCCGAACGAGGGCGTATTTTTGTGAAAAATGCTCGTCAAACCATGTCGGGATTCGAACCCAGGACCTTGGGTATAGTAGTCACACGCATACCAACTACACCATGGAGCCATTAGCCTACACTGACTGTCGGCGTCCGAAGCTGTTCTAGTTTCATCTTTTCTGCCTTTGATACTACCCAACTTTGTGCCAAATGAATCAATTGTTGGTGGGTCGCATCTGGACCAAGGGGACCCTAGATGTTGAATAATCTTACGCATACCGTTAGTGTCATGCTTCCCAAACTGCAGTACCCTGGGTGCTAAGCCCATAATAGTATGAAAGCCCCATTTATATTATGTTTTACCACCCACAAGAAATAACTTCACTTGGTAGGCCCATTAAAGCAGTATGTGCGCAATAGGCGTTCAACCTCCTTGTTCACCCTTTTGGCTTTATTTCCGTTCGGAAAATAGACAGAAGTGAATTTAATTTTTACGTTGTACTGGTTAAATTGTTGTTCCCACAATTTCAACTTAAATTGGGTCTCATTATAAGAGAAAATGGCCTCGGGTACTCGCACGATTTTAAAATAATCATTAGTTAATTTATTAAGAATTGCGGAAGTGGTTGCCCTTTTTGAGGCACACAGCTTGACAAACCTCATGAACGAGTACTAATATGTATGACACCCTTCCCCCACGACCCGGATAAAGGTCCAATTAAATCCAAACATAGCTCACCTGACTTGGTGGAAATAATAAAATTTACTGTACCAACTAGTTTTTCCATACTTTACCTTTTGACATATCTCACACGATCAAACTATTTGTCGAATATGTTTGTACATTTTAGGCCACGATAACAGTGCCTTCATTTGTGCATAAACTTTCTTGTAAGCAAAATGTCCAGCATCGATTTGCTGCTGCATTACAAGCCCTACTGCCTGCATGCCAGGTACACATATGGTGTTTACTTTTTAATCTCTATATGAGATTCTGAGAGACTAATTTCTCAGAGATTTTATTCTCACTACTATGGTGAAAGAAACGCCTGACATGGACTCAAACGCCAACATAACCTTAAAATCATTAAATTCTTAAATAAATATTGTTACTTTGTTTATATCTTGCATTTCTTTACAGTCTAAAGTTTAAACGTGTTTATTACCTTTTGTATATAGTTTGTTACTTTATGTTTTTGTTGGCATATCATTATTATTGTATACTACTGTGTAAATTTGCATGGTAGTGATAACGAATTATCTCATTATTATTCCAAATGTAAGGGTTTATAAGAGTGAAATGAAATATATCGATTGTTGTTTAAAATATATTTATAACAGTAAGTAACCTAACTTAGTACTTCATTCGTATAAGCATTTCCTAATCTCCCCATTGAATTGAGAACAAATTCAGATTTAGCACCCCTTCACAGGAGGATACTCATGATTGGTAAAGGAGGAAGTGAGATTCTCAATTGGTCTCATTTTCAGAATCTAAAAAGTAAGGCTGACATTTGTAGGTGAGAATAAAATACCTGAGATTTCATGAGCATGTGAGTAAAAAACGTAATCTCCACACAGGTGAATCAGCATACCCTTGGAGAACAAAATCTCCCGATACCGTTAGTACAGATTGTTTCCTATTTCCTTCTCGCCTATCTCTTTGAGATCCAATAAACCCAACTTTTTCCTAATCCACGGCTCATTTTGCTGATTGTCCATAATAGTTTGCAAATTGCTTCTGAGCTTCTTCAACTTGCTTGTTAATCGAACGTAGTGGACTCCTAATGATACCTCATTACAATTAGATTCCCTTTGTTCAGACCCCGAGCCAATACATTGGGACAGGGCGTTTGCTAACATATTGTCCTTACCCTGGCAATACATAATTTCAAAGACAAATTCCTGGGCGTACAATGCCTATTTAGTAAGTCTAGCCGCACCGAGCTTTATTATTAACAAAAAGGTTAACGCCTATCTGTCATAGTTGTTAATTTGTGACGTATAAGAACGATCAGCCATTGCTTTAGTGCATAGATAAAAATAAAAGTCTCTTTCTCGGTAATTTTTTATTATAGTTCGGGTCCCTGTAGAACTCTACTAGTGAAAGCAATAATTTGTTTATGTGCCTGTTTGTTTAGCTGGAACAGGACTGTACGTATTGCTCAATTTGAACTATCAGACTGCAAGTAGAATCCTTTACTAAAATCAGAGTGAACTACCATTGTGAGTTTCCGAAACACAATTTTAATACTGTGGAATGCTTGTGTACATTCCGTCCCCTACTTTTATTTGACCCTTTCATTCAACAATTTTAATAATGGATACGTTAATTCAGTGAAATTTTTGCAAAATCTGCATAATTAACAAAACAAAACTTAGAAATCGTTGCAACTCCTTCATACTACGAGGTATTCGGAAATTTTGTACACCCTCAATTCGAGAAGGGTTCACAGAAATGCTCTCTCGAGAAATGAAATGTCCTAAAAACTCAACCTCAGATTTGTCAAAATGTGACTTGCACAATTTGAAAGCTAAGTTGTATTCCTTCAACCTTTGGATTATCTTTTATAGATACGTCAGATGCTCCTTAAGCGAAGAAGAAAATACAAGAATATCATCCACAGAGATTATCATGAATTCTTCAAATTTCGGGTCAAAAATAATGTTCAGGCAGCGAATCAAACTGGCCACGGATATGGACAGGTCAAAACGTAGCACATTGAAGCAATAGGTACTGTTTCCAAATAGAAAGCCAGTATACTTCCTATCACTTCTTATCAAGTATGCTTAAAATCTGACGGTTTAAATTTGATTAATAATTCCTCAGGATGAGGTGGTAGTACATGGTCATTAGCAATTTTCAAATTGTATAAACGAGCATCCAAACAGATGCGGGTTGTTTTGTCTTTTTTAACTACTGTAACCAAGGGTGACGCGTATTCCGTTTGGCAAGGGAAAATAATTCCTTTCTCTAAATATCGTCTATTTGCTTCTTAACTTCATCCCTATGGGAGTTTGGGATTGGAAACGATTTATGAAGAAATGGAGTGATATTCTTCATTATAATATTGTGTTTGTGCACCACACTATCACATACAATAGCCGCACTGCAAGACTATTGCGTTCCATCACGATAACACATCATCATATACTGCATTTTTGTTGATGCAGCATTGGTTGAAAAAAATATAAAAGAAAGAAACATGCATCTGATTTAGCAATGTTTGAGTTTGAGTTTAACGGGTATTTGTGTAGTGTAAGTTTTTCTCTGACAAAAAGATCGATATGGCCAATTATTAGTATTTTGTATGTAACCCAAATGAAAATTGGTTGGAGGCCTCTAATAAATGGAAAGAAAGATTGGTCAAATATATTGTTACTAGAAGAAACTACTTTGAACATATTTAAAATGAAATTCTGTTATGTATCGACCAGCTTTATTTATTCTCAATAATTTCAGTTTGTCCCTCATCAGATTTATTATGTAAATTTGTTTACCATTACATAATGCAAGTTTTGTTTTATTTGATATATTTTTGTACTATATTTGCCAGTGACGTAGTAATACAAAAGTTTCGTACTTTAATAACCAATTTTAATTTCAGTTTTGGAGCAGGAATAGCATCAAAACAAACAGGAATAATTCTGAACTCTGGAATGGATGACTTCTCATCGCCTGATTTTTTTAATTCTTTTGGTCTTCCAGGATCTCCAAATAATGCAATTGCACCAGGAAAACGATCCCTTTCATCTATGTCGCCTTCAGTTATTACTGATGAGAATGGGGACGTTCGTATAGTTGTAGGAGCTGCAGGGGGAACAAGAATTACTACTGCTGTAGCATTGGTATTAAATATTAATTTCTTTAGGTATATTTTTTAGAGTTAATTTCAGGTTATTATGAGATATTTATACTTTGGACAGAATATTAAAGAAGCGGTAGATGCTCCAAGGTTTCATCATCAACTATTTCCTATGCAAATTTCTTATGAATATGGCACTCTTCAAGTAAGCTATTTTAAAATTGATATTTGTATACAATGCTTTTAATTTTAGCAAACTGTAACTGGTTTAGAGGCTAAAGGTCATACAGCAAAGCGATATGGTGATAGAGGGTCTGTGATATGTGCTATATTAAAGCAGAATGATACTATTTTTGCGAATGCAGATCATAGAAAGGGCGGAGAAGTTTATGGTATCTGAAGTTTTATTCAGTACTAATTAGTTGTTAAATATAAAGCAATTTTTAAAATTATTCTCTACCTCTATGCTTTTTTAATAAATATTTTTTGTACAATTAATGAAGTAATATTAGTATATAATATTTAATTAAAATTGTAGCCATTTAAGTCTGTTGAATTGTTATCGCCTAACATTATAAATAAAAATAATTCCATTTTTACCAATTCTAGTGTTGTTGCTTCTTATTTTTTGTCATCAGCTATTATAATTTCATCATAATAACCATTTTAGTTCCAATCATCATGTATAAAACAAAAAAATAATAGGTACAAGTAATAGGAGAACAAATAATTAAATTTTAGAACTAACCCGAACTATCATCATTGTATAGTCGAAATCAGGAAAGAATGAATGCACGTCATTAATTTCTGATTCAATTCAAGATATACTTCCGCATATACAATGGGCGTATTTAACATGTAAGAGAAAGAAAGAATACAAGTAGCACGTGTTTCGAGCAAAGTAGCTTAGTAACGACTTACACTGTGGAGTTTATGATATGTAAATAATGGGAACAGTAAACTGTCGCATGTCCTAACTATATTACAGTTATATTAATGAAGTCTTTAAGTTGATTTGTGCGGTTTTTTAACACATGTCATTTTTAATACAATATACCTAACATTACCATAACATATAACTGCGCCTTTATATTTGGGTTTACTTTTATATTTTGTTGTTTTCATTATATTATTAAACAGAACCGGAAACTAGTTAATCCTCCAATGGAAATATTTCTTGAAATCTTTATTAAACAGTCAATTGATTAAACTTGATGCAAAATCATTTAAATTAGAGACTGAATCTAGCAATAATAAAAATAGCAATAAATATTTACTATCAATTGTTAATGTTTTAATAAAAAATGAAGCAGTTGGCACATTTGATACAGGAGTGAAAACTTGGTCAACATCTGAATTTATAAAATAAAATAAAAATTTGTTAAAGTATAACATATGAGACATGTACAAAGAGGTATGCATAGAATGTTGTCAATGGCTTGGTCATCTTGAACAGAGTGGTACAAAGTATATCAACATGGTTTTATAATTGTATTGGATTTAAGATTGACTGTATTATGGGCTAGGATTTAATACATAAGGTGGCAGTAACGCTATATAAGAAGAAAATAATCAATTGGGACGTCAATGTGAATACTGAGGAAAATAGTCATTGCAGTAATTTAAACCAGCTTAATTTTAGAGAAGCGCAGGTAAATAGTGATAATTGCCCAAATAAAGTACAGCAACAGGTTAATATATTTCGAGTGTACACTGGAAATTTGAAATACTAAAGGGATTTGAAAACTTGCATATAAAATGATCTCAATTAAACATATAATTGTGGTTTATTTTATTACTTGTTACAGATACTAAATAAGGAAAATTCTGTAAATAATGTGTTGGTTGTTTAGCTAGAATAGCGCAGTAAAAAGAAAACTATTTCACATTTATTTAAAGTGATAGTAAAGTGAAGTAAATTTTTGAATAACTGAGAAACATACACATACACTAGATAACTATGAATTAACTTGCTATGTTGCACAATCAACATATTCCAACATCCCTCCTCAACATAGCTTAATTAACAAAATTACATGGTCCGATAGCTTCACAGCATATTTGTAACCTTTTTGTTGTGACAGGTTTAGTCAACACGTCGAGTATCATATTCTCAGTACTACAGTACACTGGTATCACAAAATTTATACTAACGTAATCTTGCACAAATTTATACTTAATATCTATGTGCTTTGTACACTGGTGTCGCATTTCTTCGGAAAGTAGCTTTATACATCCTTGATTGCCTTCAAAGAACTTGATAGGAGTTTTTATTTTTTGGTCAAAATCTTTAAGTATTCGCGTTATCCATATGATATCTCACACTGCTTCCACAAAAGCGATAAACTCTGCTTCTGTTGAAGACAAAGCTATTGAAGTTTGCTTTCGGCTTGACCATGCAATCAGTGCACAGTTAAAATAAAAACAGTAACCTGTGTTTGACTTCCTGTCAACATCACACGCCCAGTCGGCGTCAACATAGCATGTCAAACTTGTGTCACACTCATTGGATCCTAGTCTGAGTTTTAAACTTTTTGTACTCTTTAAATATCTGAACACTCGTTTAACTTCATTCCAATCACATAGTCTTGGATTGCTGGTGTGCCTTGCCAATATTAAAGTCGAAAACGCAATATCGGGTCTTGTGTTAGTAGATAAATATAGTAACGACCCAATAGCGCTATGGTATATTGCACTGGATTTTATTGGTTCTTCATTTAGCGGTTCGCTCAGGTATACGATCTTCGTTTGCGTCTTGTAACACTTAAACTCCTTCAATTTCTCTAATATGTATTTTTCTTGGAATAAATAAAAGATCCCTTTTTCATCTCTTTCAAAACTAATACCAAGCTGGTATTTCAGATTTCCAATATTTTTAATAACAAATTCCTTGTTCATTTGGGTTTCGAAACAGTTTATAGGTTGTGTATTTGTTGAAGCTACGACTATATCGTCTACGTGGTTTAAGATATAAATAACGTTTTCTTGATGTTTCCAGTTTATACAAACATGGATCATGTAAGCTTTGATTATAACCGTATTTCATCAGAGTTTTGTTAAGTCAAAATGTTTAACATCCATATTCATTCTTTCAGCAAGTGTTAAAAAAGTATTTTTAACGTAGTTGGGCTCGCTACTGGTGCAAAAATTTCATCATAATCGCTTCCATACTTTTGAGAAAACCCTTGTGCGACTACATACAGTAATCTGTATCCCTTCGTACCTGGTTCGAAACAAAAAAAACAAAACTAATTTCTCACCTGTGTCGCCTAACTTTTTGCGTTGATCTTTGAAGATGTAAGAGTAAATGTGTGAACCAAAATTTTGTAAGTGTTCAAAATTAGGCCACTTTCCATGCCATAATTCATACAGCATTAATTTTACGCTTCTACACAATAAGCAATTAACAATATGATTAGCCATATATAGTGTATAAGGGTATTGTAGGTTCAACGTGCTTCAAATTGAGACTGACCCTTTCTTATCAACTCTGGCCGTTATATAGCTTTTGCTCTCTACATTTGGATTGGTTTTCCAAACAGCCTTACAAAGTGTTGCAACCAACTATATTTGTTTTGGACATTCCTAGTATTTTTCAAGCTGATTTTTGACGAAACTATTTTGAAGTTCCGTATCATGCTGTTATTTACTATTGTTTTCCGATCTTTGATCGCCTTGTTATTGTTATCGTTGTTGGACTTTACTTTAGCTTATGTCTGTTGTTTTGTGTAGATAAAGTTTTTGGAGAATTGTACAAAATAAATCATGGAACATGAGTGCTGTTTTCGTTTATGTATCTATTTAAAACTCATCTTTGAAAATGCGTTTCTTATCAAAGCGCTTATTGTTTCTTCTTTCTTACAAGCGTAATTGCATGAAGATTTACTAGGTTTTATCTTATCTTATGCGTATCTTGACGTATTTTAATTACATGTATGATTATTTCTCTGCTGAAAACGCGTTCTATTATTGGAAGATAAGCTAAGATAAGCATTGATTAAAGTTAATTACGGTCCATATACAGGGTGTTAAAAACTTGCTATTTACATAATGTGCGAATTATTTATTTTCTTGCTAAATAAATGCAGTTGTCTGATTCCCATTGGTATTTACAGTTACTACGCGACACTTACGACTCAATACACCTTTAAACAACCCCTTATCACAGCATTATATATATATATATATATATATATATACTGAGTCTTCTTTAATAAGCGATATTTAATAAATATTGAATAAGATGTTGGTATTTCTGGGCGAATTGCTTATATAACTAAAGGTTTCACTCAATTTTACTTTATTTACTTTACTAGTTTCGGAGAATTTGTCCCCTTCATCAGAAGCTAAAATAGTACTATCTTCACAGCAATATATATATATATATATATATATATATATATATATATATTGCTGTGAAGCTTACTTTAGATCGCTCCGCTAATTCGTTCCCCAATGTTGGTCGTCATATGTTGTGAGGTTTACCTGGGCTGCTCCTCTCTAAATTCTTAAATCCATCAAAATTTTTTAAAACCAACACAGACGCTTACCTGTTAACACTGGATCTAAAAACTCTCGCTCATTGCTTCTATGCTAAAACCTAATAAAAATTCACACCCTACAATCACACACTCAAAATATCGCAATTCACAAAATACATCGCACTCTATTTACGTGCAATGAATATTACAATTCCCAAAATACCTTTCCTTATGTACATTCGTATTATTAGTAATGTCCAAATTTTATTTTCAAAAGTATTTTAATTCGATAACTTTATTTAAACAAACATTTTTTTAAAGTAAGAGGGCGTTCCTCATACCTTACATTAACCCCTTTTGTCTTATCATGAGCTCATAGCAAAACTCGTTCAATGTGAGTGCAAATTTACCGCACTACAAAAATAAAATAAGTCTCCTATACTTCTTTACAACATAGTCTGATTATCTGTAAATTAATTATCCTTGACTACCTAAATAAATTTCATTTTCATCTAAAGTCCCCTAAATTTTCAGTTTATTAAATATATCAAATACGAAACACTCGAAAGCACAAAAAGATTAAAAAAAATTATAGAAAATATTCACCATATAATGTTTTTAAATGATGGTATACCTGGTAACTATCTACCAAATGTTAACCACCAACCAGCCCTTGAAGATGATGCCGTCCAGTATGGTACTAGTCCATAAAATAGCTTCCCGATTGAATCACCATCATTTTACGCCTGCTGCTATCCCAAAATCTCTTCATTTACAATAAAACCATGAGCATCCACTTTCCAAAATTTACTTTTTGTATTCCCAAATAAATTAACCAAAAATCGCCGCCTTCACCATTAAATACTTCCAAATTTTACTAACTTTTGTGCATTCCAAAACCACAATAATTAATCGTTTGTACTTACATACAAAATTTACTCATCATATAGAATGCTTTATTCGCCTTTCAATTTACTTTACGTGTCGTCATACTAACTTACGAGCAACTTTACATATATTCACCAACTAAAAGTAATTTGATGAAACGCGACGGACTGACGCAGAATTAAGAGAGCGCCACCCCATTTGAAAGTGTTTTTTACAGCCATTGTTACACCTCCCCTATTTTCTAATTCGCACGTAAAAATGTTAACGTACAAGAATTATTCCGTGTAAAAGTAGCAACTGTTCTTTATTTTTAAAACTGTTTTCATAACCGACTCGATATTCTCGCGAAAGGCTTTAACGACTCTTCGTTTAGCTTGAATTATGATAACAAACACGCTAAAATACTTGGTAAAACATTCATAACCGCCAACGGTCACTCAATTTTGCGAAACTAGCCTTAACCGCCAAGTCGGTTTCCACTACTTTCACGCCTTCAAACTCAAACAAACATCTTTTATCTCCCTTGTTCATATAACCCCATTTCACACATATGTTTCTACCAGCTGAATATTTGCCCTACCTAATAGAAACTTGTGGCACGTATACCTGCATCGTCCAATCATCTCGCTTAATTTCTTTCTCTTGCTTTCAATCGATGCGCGTCTGCTTCTAATATTCCTACAAATTACTGATTTTGTTTCCCCTTCTAAAATAAGTTTGTTCGTCGTTTCCCTCCTATACTATATCCATAATTAAATCTCTGTTTCTCACTTTTATTCATACGTTTCTGCTCCGTCTTTGTTCCTTCATGGCAGTTGTTTCCCTCCAATACTAGCTTTATACTTAAAAATTGATATCTTAAAAAACATACTGCTTCTTTGTCCGACTTACGTGTTTTCTGTTCGGCCCTTGTTGTATATTGACTACGCTAACTCCCAACGGTCTTTTCCTTCTTGTAACATATTAAAGCTTGTTTATCGTACGTGTTATCTTGCAATATCTCTCCCTTTTGCTATGCTGTGAAACGTTTCTGGTTTTACCCTTGTCAATAATAATCATATTTCTAACGAATATGCAAAGCTTTTATGTTTTCGTATGCTACACTAAATAAAAATTATAATTGGTATTTTTACCTAGTTGTTTTTAATCCTTATCGCCCTATCTTACAATAAATATTTCTAAATAAATATAACTAAAATTAAATTAAACCTACACTATTATACGTCGACTAAGCTGTAAATTGATTATTTCACATACCTTAATTATCTAAACTGCCTAACTTGATTTTCTTATAAGTTCTTACTCTAACCCCAAGCTTAATTTATGTATTTACGATTAGCTACGAATTACACGACAATATATATATATATATATATATATATATATATATATATATATATATATTACTCATATTTAGACCAGGGTAGAAAATTAAATAATCACATCAAATAATTTTAATCACCGTGTATAATGAATATTATTAGATAATACGCGTTATTAAAACCGTGAAGCATAAAAATTTATTAGTTTCATTAAACATAAGAGATTTAAATCATGTACAAGACGCTTTATATCAAAAGAAGCAGTATTAAAAAGCTCTGCGTGTAATGTAATTATTCCTAAACAAATGGAAATTACGTGCAAAATTTATCTTAATTAACTCTATTTCAAGTAACCGGTATTGAACAAAACGTACAGATAATATCTACAGAAACTTGTAAAAACCCAATAAAATGCAAATCCTAGAAGTGTTAGTTAGAAGTAGGATGTTTGAACACACCTGCGTATTTTAAAAGGCGTGATTTAAGCAACGTCACGAGGGTCACAATTGGTTGAAAATAGGATGCAAATATCAGAGGTAGAAACAACAATTTCTGTACAAAATTAATTAGTTTTTCTCGGACATGTTTGCGTGCCGTGTGAGAATTTCTGAGTTTTAAATGGGGCGAGTGAAAAATTCGTAAAAACCGACGCGCGAGCGACGGACTGGGAACATAGAATGAGAAATTCTGAAGAATTGTCTGTTTTGAGGACAAAAGCGACGTGCCGGCTATTCGCTATATATACCGGTGGTAATATGAATTTCGGCCTCTTAGACTTTTGACTATTCGATGCGTTAAAAGCTCTTACATCCGCGACTTGATTCAAGATGTTAAACAGTGCATTTTAGTTTGATAAAATAATTTAAAGTTTGCTCGTATATTTTAGTGATTCAAAATAGTTTGTTATTTACGTGCTAACATGAATGTACTTCAGTGCACTTAGATACAAGGTAATAAAATTTAGTATCACTGTACCAATTAGCAAAATTTACAACGACAAATGTATACACAAAAGTAGGCAGTGTTGGCGTATATTGGTGAAAGACGCATGAATTTCTTTGCTATTTTTCGGGGGTGTTAATAATTAAATGGTTCAAATACGTGTCTGGATCCACGAAACAAGGGTCAGATATACACAGATGAGTTCCGGAAAAGCCCGAAACAACTTTAAATAAATGGTGATGGAGAAAATTTTAAAAGCGTTGAGAATTAGAAGCCGTAAATATAATCCTGTTGGAATGGTGTGATTAACTAAAGGGGCGATGTACATTGAAGCTACGAGGACAGTAACCTTCAGGTAAATTATACTATTTTGTTTGACATTTTGTGTGTGTTGAATAACTTTATAATTGATTTACTTTAAATGGACATTAGTGAAATTGTACTAACCATAAAATTTTAATTTTAAGATGAAATTTGCTTGTTTAAGTAGAAAGGGGTATTTAGTATTGATGTTCGGGAATATGATGAAACTTTGGGTATGTCTTTGAGCTCAATTAGACGAACCTGGTTAATTAACGTAAAGGGTGGTAGATGCTCCTTTATACTCAGACTCCGGTCTGCTTATATTGTTATATTAATTAGTAGGCATCCAACAAGGACTTTAATTCTGGATGCACATTAAAATGATAATAAAATTAATCTTGAAATTCTTTTAAAACTGAATTTTATGCTGAAATTTAATTTGAAAATTTAATGTATTCTGAATATTGATGTAAATAGAGTTAACGTTGATGTTTGTGGTAGGAATGTGTTGTTTAATTTTATGAATGAGGAGGTTTATAAAATTAGGTGAGCAGCCGAGGCGAAAACAGGATAACAGCAGTTTATGACGCCCAATCGGTGGGACTAGAATTTTTTTGTTGAAAGGTCCCAGTTCCCGCATTCACAGGAGCATATCACAGCAATATATATATATATATATATATATATATATATATATAGACGTGATAAGGGGTCACGAAAGGTCATTGAAACCCAAATTCTACAAGTAAATCCTACTAAAATATAATAGAATCCGGAAAAATAGAAATTTCCGTAAATTCATAGTTACGTCCTGTATAATACAAGCGTACTTTTATTCATTGATGTACAAGCAAAAAATGCAACTGCTCGTGTATAAATAATCATCCTGTATGATATAAGCGTATTGTAAATAAATTCTTAAATTCGATCGCGAAATGTTATTTTGATTTAAGTCGGGAGCTGTTGCTTTGCGAAGATAATATTTGAAGTATGCAGTAAGCATATTGCAATTTAATAATTACGATGGTACAATGAATATAGAAGTGATGTTTTAAATGCAAATTACATAAAAAAATGGAATTTATTAAATTACAATAAAGAGGGAAAATTCTTTAAGATAACGCTATTTTAAAAATTTTATTAAATAATCGAGAGGAAGATTTAACCAAAAATGTACGTTGGTAACTGCTGTTTGAAACGAGGATTTTAAATATGGAAATTCTTGTAAGCTGCTTTGAACATCAATTTAAAATAAGAAGATATTTAATTACAAGGAGCTTTTTGTGGATTCTGCAAGTATTACTTTTAGATTTATTTTTAATTGATATTGGAGTATTTGTATTTAATTTAACGTAGAATAATAAGTGAGTAGTATAACTATGGAGAAGCTGGGACAGCCCTTTTTAAAGGGTCATAAATATCTTGTAAAGGGTGTGTGTATTATGGAAAAGAGAAGTATGTATGTGTGAAGGTCATGTATGTGTAGGTGTGTGTGTGTGTTAGTATTAGTTAGGTTTGAGGATAACGATAGTATGGCTATGGAGAAGCTGGCCGGCCCTTTTTAAAAGGATCATAAATATCTTGTAAAGGGTGTGCGTATTATGTAAAAGAGAGGTATGTATGTGCAGGTGTGTGCGTGTAGGGTGTAGGGTATGTATGGTTTGTCGGTGATGTTAACGTGGAAGTCGTGCCGCCCTCGTGATAAAAGTGTGTGTGTAGATATCGATCGGGGGGGCGGTGTTGTTGTTGTTTTATTTTTGAAAAGAAAGGTATGTATCGTTATGTGTATAGGTGTGTAGGGGGCGTGCGTGTTTTAGTCTAAGACGAAATATCGTAAGGGCGCGCAAGTGGTGCGAACGTGTTTTGTTTTAAGAGCGTGTTTTCGGGGGGTGGTCGCGATCGAGAATAAGTCTGGGTAAATAACCGCAAGGGTTTTTTTTATTACAGGTGTCGATAAGAAAAAAAATTGCGATGGCCCTTTTAAAAGGGCTGTCTCAGCTTCTCCATGGCTATACTACTGACGTAATCGTATTTTTGCTCAAGATGGTTCGATCGATGACGTGTGCGTGTATTTTTGCCTTCCGAGAGAAGATGATGAAAGTGCGCTATTTAATTCGTATACAAATACGGGGTCATGATTATCTCATCGGACACACGTGCAATTCTTTTCAAGTAAACTTTTAATAATTTGGAAATGTTACGCTCGATGTTTTCGTAGGCAATTATGATGAAGTATTTAAAATAACGCAGAGATTTCAGATCGTCGGGCAAGAGAAAAAAAAACGGGGTCGCGATTATCTCATCGGACACGTGCAAGACGTTTTAAGTAATCTTTTAATAATTTGAGTGCATTATATGAACCAAAGCATATACGATGACGAAATCGTATTTTGCCGAGAAATAAAAAGTGGTCGTAAATTTCGTATAGTATACATTCATTGTATGAAAAGGAAGTTAAAATATAAATGATCGAGTATGTTTGTATAATTATTTTTTATTATCGAAGTCGGGAATCGCTTTTGTTAAAACATTGTATGTATAAAAGATAGCTTCTTGGAACGCGTAAAGAAAATACTGTAGTTTCATGATTACATCATTCGTGAGTAAGTTTTAATTTCAGTACACATCGTTTTGCATCATTAATTATATAGGAACCCATTATTTTTAACAAATATGGGCTCATAAATCCTCGAAATATAGACGTTTGGGATTTTATATTCTTTATCGATGCCGAGTCGGGAAAATGTTTTAGTTACTTACATCTTTGAATAAAAATATGCCTCATTAATTTTTATGCGACTTCAATATCCGCATAATAAAAGATGGCGTTTTAATTTGAATGAGCTTTTTTTGTCCAGACAAGGGCAATGCTATTTAATTCTAATGAATTGCTATCGTTAATGTCATAATCGTGTATGTGCTTGGGATCGCAAATTAGATGCGTAATAAATTGTACGTCATTCGGAGCGATATAAATAGAGGATCCCTTGTAAGGATTTTTATCTTGTAAAATATAAGTTTGAGAGTCGTACAACGTGTTTTGTCATCGTGCAGCTTGCATTAAAAAACAGGTAATAATTGTAAATATATTTTTTAACTTTATGTAATTATATTCGTAATTAGAATTAAAATATGGAGTTAATTAAAAAAATCAATTCAGTAAGCCGCATCGATAGGAAGAAGACCGTAAAAGTCAAAGATCTCGAGCTACAGCGCCCTTATCCGGTTTTAAGCATCTAATCTCTTCAGTCAAAGAAGAATTCTCGGATCATTCTCGTCGAATTAGAAGAATGCGTTGTGTTCCTTCCGCAGAGAATCGCGGACGTAATTAGCGACAAAGATATCGAAGAGCTGAATAAACAGGAATGCCTTTGTTTGCACTACCTAGGATCGTTCGAAGTTAGTTAGTATTTAATTTTTTAATTTTTTATTTAAAAAACTAATACGAAATTCGTTTATTTTAAAGGTAAACCTAATCCTGCAGCGAGTATTTCCTTCTGCTGCATGGGCGAAAAACAAAAGGATCCATCATCAGCCCTCACGGATCCTCCCAAGGAAAATCAAGAACGGCAAGAGCAAAAAAAGCCATCCGTATCGTCATCACACTAGAATACCTACCTATACATGGTAATTAATTGTTATAATTTTAGTATTTTTACATCTTGATTTTTAAAGTTATGAGTATTGAATATAGAATTAGATCAGCAACCCATTACAATCGTGATATGCTAATTGCGGATTATCCGCATAATTTTTATAGAATCGCATGCAAGGAATTGCCTGCTTATTTAAAAGACTTTAAATATCGGGACGGATTTTTGATTGGGTCTCGAGCCCTTTTTCTATTTTGCATGCAATTTAATTTGTTCGACAATTTAACGTGCTTAGAAGATTCGTATTCTAACACAATAGCGTTTTGCTTCACCGACGTGTCTCGTATGAAAGAAAAGCTTTTTAATTTATGTAATTACGACCGAAGGGCATTTTATAATATTAGCGAAAGCATCTCGGCCGGTATTAGGTTATTTAGATTTGTAGATCAATCAGCCGTATCGCCATTAAAAACAGTGTTTAATTTTCAGTTTAAATGTGAAAGTGACATTTTCTTTTATGCAACTCTAAGAACCGATTGCCTATACGTGGACTTAAAAAATAGAGAATTCGTGTTTTCAACTCAATTTATTAATTCTTTGTTGATTTGCAGAAAACCCTCCGCATGCGCTTGCATGAAATCGGCGATTTATTTGTCTATAGTAAATGTGTTAGAACGACAGATGTATTTTCTATAAAATCAACTAAAATTACAGATTCAGAAAAATATGCTATAGACTTATCCTTTTGTATAAGATTTTTAAACTCGTACAAATTGTTAGAATAAAACGGAACTGCATGCCGAATTAGAAGCCATTTTATGGTCCTGCGATTTATCGCCCAAAGACGATACGCCGAACGTATTAGTAAAATTGCACGGTTCAAAATACAGAAAGTTGGCATTGAAATACGAAAAAAAATGTTAACTAACAGAAAAATCGAAGCGGACGCGGGCGTTTCGATGTGTTGTGATCAGATGCTACAGTTGTATCGAAAAGTGCACGCAATTTTAACGAAATGTCGTAAAACTAAAGTATTTCGCAATTGGGTTCGAATATTAAAATCACACATTCACAACACCGAATCGATTTTAAGAACGGTGAAACAAACTTCTTCTTCGCTCTCGGCTAGTTATCTGAATCTATTCGAAAATCTTCTATGCCATATGAAAAGATATAAAATGCTATTTAAAAATCTATTAAAAACTACTGCGGCAGAATGTTCCTAAACAATGGATGTATTCTCGAGCACGCCTCGACATTCTGAATTGGTTTGGAAGCCGATCGTGTCTGCGTTTAAATCGAGAATTCAAACAGCTCAAATTATTAATGTTGCACATAAAGATCTTAATTTATTTATCGAAGATTGTAAAAACTAATTTTATCCAAATTGTATACGATTTTAAAAATCACTCGGTAAACCTTAAAATTAATGTCGTGTTAGCGTGCGATTTTTCAAATTTTCCGTCGCGCGTAACGAAAATGAGTTTCAAACTAGGTATTTTTCGACGCCCAATTTTTAATCTGTTTCGGCAATTTAGAGAAGTTTAACGAGTGGTTTGCGTGCAATATCGCAACACGCTTGTTGGATAAAATAGAGAACGACGCAATGCACGGGTCAGGATTCACGCTATCCGAAATATTATTTTTAAATGTTAATATTAATAAATGCTATGATATGTTTCACGCGAGTTGTTTCATGCCTCTTCCTATCGCAATTCAAAACAAAAGGCCTGTTTAAACATTAGAAACAATGATTTTTCATGCTTTTATTGGAGCGTTTTAGCCGGAATAATCAAGCCTACAGCAGGTAAGCATGCTAATCGCACAACTTCGTATCCGCATTTTGCAGAAATTTTAATATGAAAATTTGGTCAGCCCCATGCCTATATCGGATATATCGAAATTCAAAAGCAGAATGATATTTCTGTAAATGTTTTTGCTCTTATTTTAAAACGCGCTCGATACATCGTAACACCGGTACAATTAACTAGCCAAAACGAGATAAACACGTTAATCTGTTAATTGTTGAAGATGCGTATGTCGACGAGTCGTCAAAATTTAATTCTGACGACGGCGAAGACGTCAACGGCGACGAGGACGACGACGACGGCGACGAGGCCGATAAAGTTGGAAAAAGTTTGGAAGAATTAAAAAAAAATATTAAAGATTATAAACGGGGCGTTAGATATCATTATAGTCTTATAAAAAATTTAGCCTCACTTGTGAGAGGTCAATTAACTAAACATACGGGCCACTTTTACGTATGCGATAGATGTCTCTCCTATTTTACGATCGCAAACGTCTCGATGTCCACGAGCAAGTATGCGAAAAACTTAACGAGTGTCGTGTTATTTTACCTTCCGAAAAAAACAAATATTTACAATTTAAAGATTTTAAGTATAAAATACCTGTGCCGATGGCGGTTTATTCTGACATAGAATGCCTTATTAAAAAAACCGAAAGAGCTTCCGAATCAGAACGCACTTTCAAATACCAGGAACATATTCCGTTTTCAATAGGATATTATTTTTATTGTGGATATGACGAATCTCTTTCATATTACAGTTCATACACGGGCACAGACTGCATTTCTTGGTTTGTGCGACAATTAAAACATATTGCCATATGTTATGGGAGCGCATTTTAAAAAAAAACGAGCCTGCTACGTCCTCTATAGATGCCTCGACGGCAAAAACGTGCTTTATTTGCGAGGTCGATTTCTTGCCGGACGACGAAAAGGTTATCGATCACGATCACATGAATGGTTCTGTAAGAGGTGTTGCGCATAGCAGCTGTAATTTAAATTTTAGGTTATTTCCAATTATTCCGTAGTCTATCATAATTTGAGCAATTATGATGCTCATTTTATTATTAAAGAGCTTGCTAACGCTTTCGAAGGCCCCATGAATATAATACCCTTGAATAATGAAAATACATAACATTTTCTAAAAATATAACGACGCAAATGTGACGTTCAGATTCATAGATTCCTTTCGCTTTATGGCAATGTCATTGGAAAAATTAGCATGCGAGTTGTCTTTCGATGACTTTAAAGTTTTAAAAAAGGAATTTAGCTCGCTAAACCCGGATCGCATTAAATTGCTAATGCGCAAGGGTATTTTTCCCTACGAGTATTTGGATGACATTTTGAAATTAAGCGAAGAAAATCTTCCTCCTATAGAATGTTTTATAGCAATCTTAATGAATCACATATTGAAGAATCGGAATATATTCATGCGCAAACCGTATGGAGCACTTTTAAATGCAAAATTTAGTCGACTACGCGGACCTATATTTAAAATGCGACATTCTTTTACTTTGCGATATATTCCAAGACTTTAGAAAAATTGTCTTGAAACATACAAATTGGATCCCTTAAATTTTGTGACTTTGGCGAGCTACTCGTGGTCTAGCATGTTATTATATACTAAAATCAGGCTAGAACTAATTTGTGACGTCGACATGTTTTTAATGATCGAAAGAGGCATTCGGGGGGGCCTTACTCAAGTCGTAAAACGATATGTAGAATCCAATAATAAATATTATCCCCAAACGTATGATCCATCCAAGCCGAATAAATTTTTATTTTACGGAGATATTACTAATCTCTATGGTCATGCCGAATCTTGCTATTTGCCTTACGGGATTTCAAATGGCTAACGCCTGAAGAAATATTAAAATTTAATGTTACAACGGTGAGCATTACGAGCGATAAAGGTTATATTATCGAATGCGACTTGGAATTTCCTACGGACATTCACGACGCTCAGAAAGAGTTGCCGATGTGCCCAGAACAGGACACGCCTCCGGGCTCGAAATTTTCAAAATTAATGTGCACTCTTACGAAAAGTTCAACTACGTTGTGCATTACAGAAATCTCCAGGTTTATTTATCTGCGGGCGTAGTTATGACGCGCGTTCATAAGGTTTTAGAATTCGGTCAGTCTCCTTGGTTGAGACCGTTTGTCGAATTAAATACAAGAATGCGCACGGAAGCTAAAACGGAATTTGCACAAAATCTATATAAATTTGCAAACAATTCCATTTTGGTAAAACAATGGAGAATGTTAGGAAAAGACGCGTCATAAAATTAGTGACTCATTGGAGCGGTCGGTATGGTGCTCTATCTTTAATTTCCAAACCAAATTTCCATTCGGCAACGATTTTTGACAAAAATCTGGTCGCGATCGAATTGAGCAAAACAGAGATAGAGTTCAACAAACCTATCTACATAGGTATGGCCATCTTAGAATTATCAAAATTGAATTATATAATTTTCACTACGATTTCATGAAGGCAAAATTTGCAAATAATTGCGAATTATGCTACATGGACACCGACAGCCTTTTGTATAGTGTGACGTGCAATGATTTCTATGAAAAGTGTATAAAGACGAATCTAGAAAAATTTGATACGAGCGCTTATGATCCCGATAACATCTATAAAATTCCTTTAATTAATAAAAAAGTCATTGGTCTTATGAAAGACGAAACTAGAGGTCGTATTTTAACGCACTTTGTAGGCCTTCGATCGAAAATGTACTCTTTAAAAATAGAAGGCCGTGAGATAATAAAGAAGGCTAAGGGTGTTAAAAAGTACATTATCGATCAGCAAATCTGTTTCGATCACTATCTCGATACGTTACGAAATAAAGTAGTTATAGAACGAGACCAAAATAGCATACGATCATATTTGCATAAGGTATATTCCATACGTCAGACGAAAATTGCTTTAAGTTATCAAGATGATAAAAGATACATTTTATCTAACGGAATAGATACTTTGCCTCATGGGCACTATCTAATAAAGGACCTTTGAATAAAACCATATTTTATTTTGTGAATTGCATGTTTATTATAAAAAAATAATTAAAATCTTGTAACGAGAAAGAAATTGCATTGTCTTTTTGTATTTTTATATTATAAAAACCGCATTGTATTTTTTTTAATTTTTTATATTATGTATAAAATTAATTTAAAAATATATTTTAAGCGCTGTTGTAGAGGCTCTCTTTGTTATATTGTAATCAAGAAAAAAGCATTGTATTTTGTTATTTTTTATATTTATTATAAAATTAATTAAAATATTGTAACAAGCCAAGATAAAAAACTGCATTGTATTTTTAATTTTTTTATATTATGTATAAAATAAACTAAAATAATACATTTTAAGTGCTGCTGCATGTCAAAGTATCGCAGTTGTAGCGTCTCTATCTTTCTTATTTTTTACAAGATAAAAAAAAATGTATAATAAAAATCAAACAAAAAAGAAACAAATTTTTATTTTTGAAACGTAACATATTTATATAATAAAAATATAAAAACAAATGTTTTATTTTTAAATGTAACAATCTATATAAGATCAGCTTTTGAATCCAGGAAGGCTCTTGGAAGCCCAACCATTTGACGAGAATTTTGGTTCCTTTTCGCCTTAGTATTTTCTCGATAAGGTAAATATTTGGAACTCTCGTTTTCTGCAGCTCAGCTTCATAAAACTGTCCCAATACTGGATCGCCATGCATGTCGACGAGTAAATAAGTAGTCGGATTTGCTCGAAACACTTTACATATTTTAAACGTCTCCTCGCTCCAGTTTGCATTGTAGCCCTTAGAAAAATACTTCTATATTTTGAAATGCGTACAAAGTCGTCCACGGCATAACGAGGTTTTCTAGTCGCCAGTTTTAATTTATCGTAAACTTTCAGACGCGTTTTCGCGGTCACATTTTGGGTTTTCTTTTAGTGGTCGAATGCACCGTATCGTTGTATTTCGATACAATCGAATCGATTATATCAATCCACTTCCATTTGCCTCTCAGACTAAAAGCTTTATACAGTTTGTTTTTATCGTTCTGATTGCACGTTCTACGATGGCGGCTTTGATTGAGCTATATGTGGAGTAATGATTAATATCGCCATATTCCTTCATCAGCCGTGCAAATTGGCCGTTATAAAATTCTGTACCATTATCTGTTTGCAGATTTTTCGGTAAAGGCGGCCGCGATCTTTTAATTTCATTTAGAATCTCGCGCATCGCAGATGTGACTTCATGACCATTCTTGGATTTAAGCGGTCTCGTCCATAAATATTTCGAATAGCAATCGATCACGAGTAGAATATACTTATGCCCTTTATTATATTTCGAATATGGAATAAATTCAGCAATATCGGCTTGGAATAAGTCGTGATAAGATTTGATGATCGTTCTTCGACGTGGAAAATTTATTCTAACCCCTCTGTGCAGTTCATCCACTAGTATTTCCTTATCGTTATATTTCTTAGACATTTTAAGGTTTGACACGAGTATGAGAGTTAGACGACGAGGCTTTATCTTGCTCCAATAACAAGTGCAGGTGTCTTATAACGTCGGTATTAATTTTGTGAAATTGTAAATCGTCTCCAGCAGACGTCTTGACTCCGTCTAATTTCAAGTGGTTGAAAATCAGGAAGTTCGTGTTTAAAACAACTTCGTTCAACACTTGAACGACCGATTGCAATACATCTCGAATGATCACGTTATCGCGGTGAATGGCGACACCTTCGATAAGATTTTGTATTCTCGCGTTCACATAGAACTTAGAAACGGCATCGTGCTCATCTTCGGCCTCGCCTATGTTGACAATTCTCAAGCCTCGAGAGTCGAAGTTCTTGGCCTTACCGTCATCGATCGTGGTTAGTTTCATAAAATTTTGCGCTTTTTCTGACAACGTCGAGTCCACGTATCTCTTGTTAACGGCATCGCCGAGCTCTGCGGGGTCGTGCATATTTACAATGGATCGCGATTTGGCGTCAAATTTAAGTTTCTTATTAGCATGCGTTTTCCCGAAGATGAAGCGGTCAAACATATTTCCAATGCTTTGCCTATACGCAGATTGAGTTCTTCGCTGCAAAATTTTAAGTTTACGCCGTCGTTTGATTTTTAGGATCGGCCAAATTCACTATTCTAAAATCCTTCAAGTTAACTATTTTCTCGTCCTCGTCCAATACCAAGACGCTTCGTTTATTTACCGCATCCGTTCCGGTCACGGGATTGCCTACGTTGCAAAGTTTTCTATTTTCTATGTTGAAATCGCCTTCCGGAGTTAGTTTAAAGCCTACACCAGGAGGCCCGCGCGCAGCGGTATTACCAAACCCTCCGCCTCCAGAGTCTCTGGCAACATACGCTCTTCCAAATTTATCGACGACCATTTTATTTCTGAGACTATTCTATAGAACGTGTATATTTTATTAGGCGATTAATTTCGCCTCCTTTAATTCGGATATAATAGAAAGAAATTCGTTTTGATTCTGAGAGCTATTGTTGCCCGCCGAACGTTCGGCCATCAACAAACGAAGCCGGCTCACCAGCTCGGCCGGCGAGTCCCAATGAACGTATTCTATCTCATGATTAGAATTATCGAATTTTTTGTATCGCCAAATTCTGCTTATATTACTCGATGGCTGTCTTTTTTTCGATAAATTATCCATACCGAGACCTTTCTTTTCTTCGTTATTTTGGATCGTAATTGCATGGGAATCGTAGGAGTCGCCGATGCTGTATTCATCTCTCTTGACGACAACGACGACGGTGACGGCGACGAAGCATGCTGCGGCGAGGAGGAGGCGTAGATATTGTAGTCGCCACGGGCGACGGTGTTAAATTCGGAACGATATAATTTTTATATTTGGGCGTTTTAGGCAGATCCTTGCGAAACAGTTTATTATATGCATTGGTTTTCTTCAAAATATCGATGTAATTTTTACATCTAGCTCGGAAGGATTGCCAGCAGGCGTTTTCTTATTCGAAGGATTTTCTTATAAGTTAACAATCGAAGTAAGCCCTCCGTAATAGGATATTTTTATTTCTAATATTAATCGTAGATCCGTCGTCTGCAATAGCTAACTCTGAATTGCCCATAGACCATTTATTCGAAAGGTCGTCGTATTGAATGCCGATTCCGGTATCGTCTATATTGGGATCCTCGCTTTTGGACAGGATGTCGGCATACTTTTTAAGTAAGGCATCTGAACCGTCGCCGACATTATCAGATTCGTGCTCCGCATTCTGACGTCGAATATAATTAGGATTTTTACTTGCAGAGAATTTTGATAGCGATTTTAACGGTTCTAGTAATTGAGCATGCTTCATTCCGTATTTTAATTGAGCTCGATTTTGATCTCGTTTAAAATCTAAAACTTTTTCTTATCGTTTTAGTGGCCTGCACTACGGCTCGATTTAAATTCGTAGAGTGACGTCGTCGTCGTCCTCGTCTCATCGCAGCCGCAGACATTGCGTTGATGAAAGTTCGCTCGAACGTCGTGATTTTAAATACATATGTAATGATCGAATCCTTTACGGTAGCGGCCCTCGTTTATGGCTTTTCTTTGTCTACCACTAAGAATCCGTATCCGGCTTTATTGCCATCGCCGTCTTTTTTCCCACGCTAAACGGCACATCTTTTGAAATCTTCGAAGCTCATGTCGGTATTAATGTGCTCCGAATAGATATGTCTTAAGTTCATTTCGTCTTGCAAAAACTATAATTAAATTTGTATTGTCGCGAATAAGATGCTTCGGTATTCTTGCATACGATTGGCTGAGGTAGAACGCGTCTATATTCTTATGACGGCTCATTGAAAAATATTGACGAATCGCGTTTTGTTCGTGACATTGAATGTCGTCGAAAATGAAAATCGAATTACTCTTAGCAATTTGCGGTGAAATTATTTCGGAATTTTCGCTAAATTCGTAATAGCCTAGTCCCTTGATCGGTCTCAAAACTCGACTCAAAAATCGTATTTGGGCTGAAATAGCGACTTGGAGTAAATGTAAACGTTTTCAAATTCCAATCCGTTGGGTGCCAGTAACAAACTCAAAATCAGGTTTGTTTTACCGCACGCAGAAGGTCCGCATACGATGCATCTTATGCTGGCCTGTAAGAGATCTCCGTGCTTTTTGCGCGTTCCAAAATAGGAATAAGGATCATCCTGCTCGACCGTTAGATCCATATTTGCAACCGGTAGAGATTGTTTCTGTTTAATAACCTTCATATCTATTATTCGCTAATATGACGCGTAACGATTTCCGTAAACGGATCGTATTCGAATATAGAGTCGTGCAAAATTAAGCAGTATGCTTTAGTGGTTTGATCGAAAATGTTGCTGGATTCGATTTCGAGACGTATATCGACGGCCGAATTTTTAATAGATTCTTCTTGACGACTGCAATCGATCACGAACACGGGACAATTGCCAAATTGCTGATAGTCGTTCAAACAACACAGAGCGTAGCTCAAATTGCTCGCGCCTGCATAATAGTTTTCCGGAAATTTCGAATAGTGCATGAACGGGGTCGAATAATCGTTATTGGCAAAGTCCGAATTCATATCTTGAAGTGGAAATTCTTGGGAATTAAGGTATAGTTTTAAATTTGTCAGATTGCAGTGATCGAACTGGGATGCCGATTGCTTCGCATTATCATACTTGCCATGCTGAAGAGTAAATAGAATCCATCGAGGTTTTTCTAATTCGTTCGAATTCTTAATACGCCAAACGTGAATTTTCGAAGACGGAAAGGACGGCAACTCGTGAAGCTCCCAGCGACGAAAGTAAACCACAATTCTGGGATTTTTATGCAAATGATGGAATAAATTTAATTTCGATTTATCGCTAAGCTTTAAATGCGGAACCTCCCACGATATTTTAGTAATTTTAAATGTTAGCTTGTTTTCGTCGCTCTTGTAACAATTGACGTCGCTCTTGGATCTAATTAAAACAAGCTCTTGCGGCATGTTTACGACGGCTCGTTTATAATCCTCGCAAAATCCAAAAATATGCTTTAGAGGCACATTGCACGAGAAGCGTCCGTTCTTAAAAATGTCGGCGTTTGTATCTCCTCGAGGGTCCCAGGTGCTATTGCTCAAACCGTTGAATTTTTTGTGATACGAAGCGAGACCCTTCATCGTGCACGTTATACCAGGCTGCTTACAAACGTCGACCACATGCGTGCTCCCCATTTTGTACTGTATTTCATCGAACAAGAATAATATTGCGTTGTTCGTTATCGTATACGGTTTACCTTCGGTTTTCACCGAAAACGTTCCCTTAATATTAATGTAACTGTCGTAGGTTGCGGTTATAGCATCGGAATTTTTGATTTCTATAATCACTCTATCGCTGTGGTCTGTGTTTCGCGTGAAGGGTAAATACGAATAATAATCTTCTTTCGAAATTGTCTCTTCGTAGCGAGGCCTTTTGAATACGTCTAATTTGGCCACCTCGTCGAAACGTAATTTCTTCAAAGGGGAACTAATCACCGACGAGATGTGATCTGCGACCATTTTCGTGCTACTACCAAAATCACCACGTATTTTACCGCCACGTTTAGCCATTTCTAGTACTTTTTTTCTATCTCGTATTCAAAAGCTTGTAGCCGAGCGCTTTTAAGAAACTTGCGTCTGCGCGACTAAGAGCGAGGTTCTTCTTCCTCTTCTTTTAATATGATGTCGCTTTTTCACACCTCTTCCGCTTTTATTTCGTTATGGCCTAACGATGATTTGCGTGCGACTGCAGATTTCGAGAACGTTTTTTGCGTTTTATATAGGTTTGTTTTTGAGGAAGAAGAAGAAGAAGAAGACTTCGGCAGCAACGACGATAACAATTCCCAACGCGCGGATTTTTCTTAGGTATATTGACGACTGCGGCTAACGTCTGTTGCTGCTGCTGCTGATGCTGACGCTCGTCATCGTAAACGACGCCCATTTTTAACTTAATAATAATTTTATTATTCGCGTCTTAGCTCTAGGCGAACGCAAAGGTACGTATCCTTCGAAAAATTAACCGCTTCACCCGTATGATCCACCAGTCTCAACGTAATGTTATCGAATTCGTCCACGCACAGAGGGAAACGAATTATATTGCTGGGTTGTTGTTCTATGCTGTAACCTGGGGGCACGGTTAGGCCAAATTCGTAAATGCTATGACAAAGTTGGTTATTGCGGTACGCTCCCGTCGTAATGTTAGTATCTACGAAAATATTAGATACCGAAATTATTTCCACATCGCGATCGGACGTATGCGAACGACCTTCCTCTAAAATTCGATCATAAAATCCCAGCATTCGACCGATGTTGCCGCGCTTCGTGAAGTCTACGGAGTATTTCGATTTTATTTCGCACTTTAGGGTATTATTATTAGCTCTTAAAGAAAACAAGCCGTCGACCAATCCGTCGTCGTCCAAAGTTACGGACGAATTAATTTCTTTGTGGGCTTTAGCCGACTCCAATATCTTTTTTCTCAGGAACGTGTTTAGCTCGTCTATTTCGTAGCATCCCTCGTCGATGGTGATTTCTTTATCTTTATCGTAATAGAACTTATTATTTTCCTCGTAAATATTTCGAACGGTGTTGCACGTGTAAAGACCCACCAAGCCGCAGGTGTACGTGCCGCCATCGTTCAGTCTCACAGGTGGATATAGCGTACCGCTGCTGATGGTATTTCCATACCCGAATATCGTGAATGTCCTAGACATGACTGTAGCGCTCCGAGGGCATTATGGTTCTTTTATGTAAAAATTTCAACACTAAATGACCACACACGATCGTGTTAAAGTCTTGCTCCCTTTCCACGTTATAATATATATCGCTACCGTGAAAATATCTTAAGACTTCCTCGGGAGGCCTCAGGTCTCCGAAACTATCGAAGTATATCACCGTATTGGCCCTTTTTTTATAACCGACCCAATGCGTGCCCGGACCGGATCCATCGTCTAAATTTATAATACCACTTTCGTTTCGCCACGGCGGTGCTAAGCTTCCGTCGCGTCTTTTAGCGGCAACTCGTCTCGCATGTACACGCCTCTAAAATACGGAACACCTTTAGCATATTTGTGCAGATCGAGATCGGTCAATGCGCGCATGGGAGGTGTAAGGGTGGTGGTGGTGGTGGTGGTGGTGGTGGCGAGCTTAGCATTCCTCGGCACCATCGAAGTCATCCGTTTTTTGAATCCCCCGGATAAGGTTTCAAGTACAAGGCGCTACCTTTCTTGTGAGGCTTTAAATACAATCCGCTGCCGACTTTTTTCTCTTCCATGGCTCTGTTGTGACGCGCGTTCTCGTCGAAATACCTCTTTGCATTTTTGGCCGAATTGATGGCGTTTGCGACGCTCGACGCACCGCCGGCCAGTGCTCCGAGCGCCGAAAGACCCGCAAATATCGGAATCAAAGGCAATAAGCCTCCTCGCTTGGGCACCGGTATTATGCGCGGTACTTTAATTTTCGAACGACCTCCCATCCTGTTGACTATAATTTTGCAGCATTCATCGCGCTCGAAATGAGACGATTATGCGAAGCATCTCCGTGTCCTTTACTCTTGATGCTTTGTTTTCTGATTTCTTTAGATATTTTACTTATAAGACCGCCTCTGAAGGAGCATTTTCTGCCGACGTTACCGTTATTGTCTTTGAATTTACCCGAGCATCGACGTACTCGACGTCGTCGTTTTTGTCGTCGTCGTCGTCCTCCTCGCTGTCGACGATCCAGTTTCACGGCCATTTTCTTGTCTATTCCCATTCCTAGTTTGCGTTTCGCTTTCATTGCAGCCGTTACGCCCAACGCTGCGAGCTTCTCGGACCACTTAGAATCTTTGGCCTTGACTCGCCGCCAAGCCGCTTCTTGCAAGACCTTGTCGGCCTCGTGCCTGCGCTCCACGTCTTTGTGATGCGAATACGCGATGTCGTGCTGCTTGCACGCTTCGTCTAGAGGATTAATACCTTTGTCTCCGCGATTTAAACGCTCTTGTAGCCTGGTTCCGGGACCGCAGAAGTTATGACCAGGAAGGTGCAGTTCGAAGGGCAATTTATTTAAGAGGTTGTTGAACAACCCTTCACCCCGTGTACCAACATTGACTAACATCTCTCCTGCAATAACGTAACAATTTAAATATATATATATATATAAAAAATAACTGCATACAGAATAAATTTTATTTACAAAAAGGATCATACACTATCTTTAAAATACAAAGGTTTCATTTCGACATTTAAATTCTTTTGATATAAACATAATACGTCATCGACAATTTCGTGAGGAAATGGCGCGTGATTTCTAATAAGCCGAGTCTGTTGATGTCGTAAAGAACGTTTAGGGTACTTAGGGATGGATTTCCAAATACGTATTCGCTTATCATCTCGACTCGACATAAGATTTGATCCTGCACGTTCGAATAAAGTCCAGCATCCTCGAGGAGGGGGACGCCTTCACCTCCATCGTCGTCGCCGTCGCCGCTACTGCTCTTGCACCTGTTATACGCGTAAGCTCCGAACTCTTCGGGAAGGCAAGTGGCGACGCACTCTATATTTCTATCGTAGAACTCTTGAAAATCTTGTCCTTTCAATATTTCTAATTTGAGCATTATAAGAGGCGCTAGAGTAAACACTTTTGCAAATTCTTCGCGGGAGAGAGAAATTCGCGCAACATTGTATCCGGATCCTGTTGTTGTTGATTCTAATGCGGCGAGAGCCGCAGCAGTTTGCACCTCGACTCTATGAATGGACTCGTATTCGTCTTTAAATTCCACTTCCAAGTATCCGTCGATCGTCTGATGCATTTCACGCCTCCAGTGCCATACGTCTGCGACTACGGAGGCGGCGGTAGCGCCTGCAGATGCAACCGTGGCAGTATCCGAGCGGTTGGAAAAAAATTTTCTAAATTTATGTTCGATATTGATAGACGACAAATCTTTCCACTCGTTTTCGTCCATTTGCAATTCGCCTTCTTTACAAAATCTGTTGGGGCATATAAGTCTGATAACAGGGCTAAAATCCATATTGCTCTTTCGTTTGGTTAAGCCCACTTCGATCGTATGACCGTGAGCGCACCATTGCGCATTCTCCTTGGAGGAATTCAATCGGTATTCGGTGCTACATATCAGGGATCCATCGCCTGATCGTTATCGTAGACATGAATACCTGACAAAACTTGCGGCGATCCAGATACTGCACGTAGATGATGATGATGACGAAATTACGTCATCATCATCGTTATTTAAAATACTTGACTGTCGTCACCACTTGTATGATTATTTTCGTCTTGAATATACTTCACCGTAATTGCTATTTAATTAAGTGCAAAATTTCACGCACACATACACACCCTGAACGAAGATACCTCCCGGTTAGAACTGAAAATTATTTTGCATGCGTAGGTTTTCGTTCGAGCTCAAACGATGTTGCTCATGCGCGCATAGTTTATTTTATATTTGTAATAGATGTAGTATGCCCACGCTCCTATTAATTGCATAAGTACGATGTGTTCTAAATACGTCCATACACCATCTGAACTATCAAATTCTCGATCTTTTTTTTCTCGCTCTCTCTTCTCTTTCGAAGGCGATTCGTTTATGATTCCATGGCATGACGTACCATTCGGTCTCCGTAAAACTGCTATTATATTTAAATCTTATTTTAAACATCAGAAAAGGATCGATGCCAACTCCGTCTCCGACACAATCGCCCGCGGATCCATTGTTCAACCATTCGGCACCGTTGTCGTCGTCGTCGTCGCCGTCCTCGCCGTCGCCGGATCCATCTACGTTTTCTATTTCTCGTCGTCGTTGAAGGCGTCCTCCTCCTCCTCCTAGATAACTTTTATAAATTAAAAGGTCTCTCGATACCGCGGACGATGACGACGACGACGACGTCTCTGATGATGGCGATAAGGGAACCTCTTCCGAATGGTTCTGTTGCTGCTGCTGCCATTGCTGTTGCAGCTGCATGGTAATTAATTCCATACGTTTCCAATCTTTAGAGCGAGAGCATCTTATTTGTTGTTGTTGTTGTGACGACTCGGACTTCGACAATGCCAAAACGTCTTTATTTTCAACAACCTCGAAACATACGAATGCATTCGGAGGATCTACGGGAACCGGATTTCTTTGCCAGGAGGGCACGCTCGGTTTAAATATGTATAGGTAATTATTACATATTAAAGAGTAGGCGAGATATGCTGCGACGACTGCGGGCGGTCCTTTAGGAGTCATTTCGAACAATGAGCATTTTAATTGCATTCATAGGTTTTATTGCAGGGCTGCGATGTGTTGTTGTGCGCGCGTACATATGGGGTAGAACATGCGCATTCAGGACACGATTTTATTTGCAGAGGAGGTCCATCTATCTGATCTGCATGCGACGACGATTGTAAGCCATGCGCTAAACAATAGCGATGCGTCCATAATTGTTTTGCAAATACTCCGGTAATTTATCGAAATTTCTGGCGACGTCTTTACTTGCATGCCTCTCGATATACTCGAGCGGTAATTTCGTAAGATCCTCGACCGTCAACATTCTTCTATATTACAAACGTATATGATTATTAAAATAAACATATCATCTCGTAGACAATTTTCTTATCCCCTTCCTTAAGAATGCATACTATAGGTTCCTGCATGATTTATATTGACGCCTAAATTTAATATTCTCGAAAGAGCTAACCCGCTCTGCTTTTCGGTATATTCGTCCAGTTTATTGTTCAATTCCTGAATGGCTTCGGGTTTAACTTGAGTTTGAAAGTCTTCAATTTTAAAATTTTATAATTTTTAGTAGTAAAATGTCTGAGCGATGACGACGATGATGATGATGACGATGTATCCACGGCTTCTGAAGACGATGATGTTGATGCGTTGGGCTTTACGTATTCACCGTTAAACACGAAATTAATTTTAAGAGATCCGAATTTTCTCAAACATTTTCTCAAACGTCGCTCTATTAGGGCGAATGCATCTTCTAAAAATTGCATGGGATATATGTGATATAAATTGACCACAGCACTCGAACGTATCCTGCGGGCGAAAGCCGATTTCAAATCGACCCACACGATATTGTTCGACGTTCTACGTCTTTTGACATTCTTCTTTGATCTTAATCTATCGAAATTTTCAGCAGGATCGTCGACTTCGACGTCGTTCGCATAACCCTCGTCGTCGTCCTTCGCACTAGTATTATCGCCGGATCCATTCTTTTACTAATACCTGCCCCTCTGATCGCCCTATCACGCTTGCTTTTGCATTAGAAACGATCTGATTACATTTCAGATTTAGCAGCATCGATTCATAGTGACGTTTTCGACCTACGTTGCAAGCACTTTTCAATTGTTTTAAAATTGCACGCGTTGAGGTAGGCGCGTCTGGAATTTTAATTCGTCCGAAGCTTGAGACATTTTTACACTTTCGACACACGATGTTTACCGTTCGAATAATTACACAATAATAAATAGAAAAATATTTTGGATATTCTTTTACCAAGACGACGAAACTATTATTCGTAGTAGGGGAGAAATTTTTTTCAAATACAAACGCAGCACGCAATTTTTCTTATCGACACCTGTAATAAAAACCTTGCGGTTATTTCCCCAGCCTTATTCTTCTTATACTTCATCATAATTGCCTACGACACATCGAGCGTAACATTTTCAAATTATTAAAAGATTACTTGAAACGTCTTGCACGTGTCCGATGAGATAATCCCGAAAACACGCTCTTAAAACAAAAACACGTTCGCACCACTTGCGCGCCCTTACGATATTTCGTCTTAGACTAAAACACGCACGCCCCCTACACACCTATACACATAACGATACATACCTTTCTTTTCGAAAATAAAACAACAACAACACCGCCCCCGATCGATATCTACACACACACTTTTATCACGAGGGCGGCACGACTTCCACGTTAACATCACCGACAAACCATACATACCCTACACCCTACACGCACACACCTGCACATACATACCTCTCTTTTACATAATACGCACACCCTTTACAAGATATTTATGATCCTTTTAAAAGGGCCGGCCAGCTTCTCCATAGCCATACTATCGTTATCCTCAAACCTAACTAATACTAACACACACACACACCTACACATACATGACCTTCACACATACATACTTCTCTTTTCCATAATACACACACCCTTTACAAGATATTTATGACCCTTTAAAAAGGGCTGTCCCAGCTTCTCCATAGTTATACTACTTAAGTGTTATTCATATAATATTTTTTGTTAGGATTTTTTGCCAGGACTCAGCGTTCGAAATACTCTCACCTTTTTAATAGATTATCTGTCAAGGATTTTTTGGCCTAACAAACCTTACAAGCGTGGCAATAAACATAACCAGGTAACCATCCATTAAAGAAATTTAGCTTTGTAGATTTAAAATAAAGTAGGAAACAATTGTTTCATAATAAGTACTTTTTAGATATTATTTTATGTTTGAAGGAAACGATGTTGTAAATGCTTTTGTACGAGACAAAATATTTCATACTGTATAAATGCTTTGTGATATTGCTGTGTTTTATTTCATTTCGAAAACTCCGTCGATTCCGTTGAGCTAGCCAGGCAAAGTTAGAAAGGAAGGTAAGTGAACAATTTCAAGTTTTACAAATTGCTGTATCTGTATCACAGCACCCTTTTAGTGACGCTCACAACGCGGCCCTTACCACATCAATAGATATATATATATATATATATATATATATATATATATATAGGTCATTGAAACCAAAATTCTACAAATAAAGTCCACTTAAAAATAAAAGAATCCGGAAAAATAGAAATTACTGAAAATTAATGATTACACCATGTATAATACACGCTTACGTTTTGCCAAGCAAAAATGCAAGTACCGTGTGTATAAATAATCACCCTGTATAATAAAAATGTATTGTAAATACATAGCAATTAGTTTGTGCAGTAGCGAAAAACACAAATTTAAGCAGTGCTTGTAAATAACCACTCTAAGATAAATATAAAGTCATTTATTTTTACTTACTAATTATCAATACATTTCGATGCATATAAAAATGCTCTTCATTTGTTGTAAATAGCATACGATAGTGCTAGCTTTACGCATTTTGCGTAAGAAACTACAGTTAATCTCAGTTATGTGTATTAGAACACATTTTACCGTGAAAACCAGTCTTTTTATTACAATTATGAAGATACGGGTTTTTCTGCATGTGCAAAACCCGTGGATAAAACAATTAAGTTCAAAATAATTAACCAAATTGACTCTGTATAACGTAATTTCAATTTAAATAGAACATGTTCTCGAAATTTCGAGAGGAATTAAGAAGAAATACGTCAAGTTCGTTTGACCTAATTAATAGAGAAACGTTTATTCCAAGAAGCGGCCGGAATATTAAAAACTCATAAAAACATATAAGAATTATTTATTAGATTTCGCAATAACTGTAGGAGAAATACGATGCGACCCGTAACCTTATATGTATTAGAGAAGGACGGACAGCGCACGTCACTAATAAGTGGATCGCGCTAATGAGGTAATAAAACGAGGAATTCCCAGAAACTTTCATCAGATAGGCGTGTAGTACTTGGAATGGAAGCATGTAGATGTTAGTACTTTCTAGTAATGAAGATAATTTTTATATTTAAACGAGAACTTTTATTAAATGGATTCATTTATACGTTCGATCGCAAAAATGTTACTTTGATTAAGTCGCGAGGTTGTTGCTTTGCAAAGATGTTATTTTGATTATGGAATATGCATATTGTAATTAATAATTGCCATGTAACATGTGAATAAAAAAGTACATTTTAGACGTAACCTGAGTAAACATGAAAATTGGTAAATGCAATTATTTAATTTTGTAATATACAATGAATGGAAAATGCTTCGATATAAAAAACTATTTTTATAATTTTATTGAATAATTAAACCGAGGATGCACATTGGTTTCCAAATGGAGATTTAAATAGTATGCAAAATTTTGTAAACTGTAATTTGACGTCAATTTAAGAATGGAAGTAGAAGATATTTAATACAGTTAATTACAATTGGAGAAGCGCTTTGTGGATTTTTGCAAGTATTACTTTTAAAATACTGTTTGCAATTGATGTTTGAGTATTTGTCATTTAAATTTAAAGTAGAATAAGTCTTAATTATATAATAACTTTTCTAAGAATCTTTACGAAGAAAGTTTGTGATCAGAGTTCGAAACATTCTGACCTTTTTCATAGACTATTTGTCAAGAACTTTTTGGCCAAACAAACCTTACAAAGCCAGGTAAACTATCCATAAGAGAAGAGATTTAGTTCTCTAAATTTAAACCTAAATAAGGTAAGAGACATTTTTATAATTAAATAAATAGGTACCTGTTAGAAATAATTTGATGTTTGAATGCTGTAAATGTTCTATATGACTTTGTATGATATGGCAGTGTTTGATTTCATTTTGAAAACTCCATTAATCCGTTGAGCTAACCAGGTAAAGTAAAGATAGGAAGGTAAGTCAACAATTTCGAATTTTACAAGTTGCTGTATTTGTATCACAACACACATTTAGCGGCGCACCGACGCCGGCCGTTATTACATCAATATATTGCAATGACAATGGCTGCACGTTGAAGCGCCTCTAAAGGAGTGATGCGATAGCGCCTGACGTTGAAGTGCCACTTAATTAGTGCTATGACAATGGTTGCATTTGGGCGTCGCTAAATTAGTGCTGTGAGACAGATACAGCAAGTTGTAAAATTTGAAATTGCTAGTTTACCTTTCTTTCTCACTTTTCTTTGCCTGGCTAGCTCTACGAAACTGATAGAGTTTGCAAAATGAAATCAAACAGCAATATCATAAAGTGTCTATACAATATAAAATATTTTCTGTCATATATAAGAATATAGAACATTTACAGCATGGTTTCTTTTAAACATAATCTCATTCCTAACAAGTACCTATTTACTTAATTATCTAAATGTTCCTCAATTAATTTAAGTTTAAATTTACAGTACTCAAATTTCTTCTCTTGTGGATAGTTTACATGGCTTTTTATTTCCACGCTTCTAAGGTTTGTTTTTGCCAAAAAATCCCTGACAGATAGTCTATTAAAAAGTCAAAGTGTTTTGAACTCTGATCACAAACTTTTCTTATACATATCCTTACAAAAAATTATATGATTAGGACTTAAATTAAATGACAAATACTCAAATATCAGTTACAAACAAAATATTCTTGCAAAAATCCAAAAAGCGTTTTTTCAATTCGTAACTAACAGTATTAAATATCTTCTGCTACTATTTTTAAACTGACGTTCAAAATCAGCTCACAAGATTTCCATATTATTTAAATCTCCATTTAGAAACCAATGTGCATCCTCGATTTAATTATTCAATTTAAAGTAGGTTTTTATTTTAAAGAATTTTCCATTTTCATTGTATATTACAAAATCAAACAATTGCATTTAATAATTTACATATTTGCGAAGGTTATGTTTAACAATTACTTCTTTATTCATTGTTACATGGTAATTATTGATTACGGTATGCGTATTGCATACTTTAAAACAATTTCTTCTCAAAGTGGCATTTTAGCGACCGTATTCATGAATGATCCTCCTTAATAAATGTTCTCGTTTATATACAATTTATTTTGACTACGTCGTGACTTCTACATTGTTCTAGTTCCGTAACTAGTACACCGTAATGATTCCAGGGAATTCCTCGTTGTATTACCTCATTATTTCTTTGTGACTAGCACGACCCGTCTTTGTTTAACATAAGGAGGTAATTGTGATGTCGCACTTCTATCAAGTAGCAATGCGAAAGATAATAAATAACTCTTATCGATTTTATGAGTTTCTAATGTTCCTGCAACATCTTAGAACAAATGTTTATTAATTTATTAGGTGGTTACATAGTTCTAAGTACAGATAACACATCCTTTCTCTATTTCAAACATTCGAGAAAATTCTTTATTTAAAATTGAATTTATGTTATACAAAATTAATTTGGTTAATTAATTTAAAGCTTTAGTTGCTTTTCCATGTAAACGATTTGCATTCTTAACGATTGTAAAAGAATATATTTGCTTTCCCATAAACTAAAACGTGTTTTATAGGCTTTTATTAATATTAAAGCCAGAGTTTTTAATAAGATTGCTAAGGTTTTTACGCCAATTAAAGCAAAGGTTTTTTTATAAGGGAAAATGTATTCTTATAATTAATATGTGAAAATAAAAGGCTTTGTATATACGCTTGAAAATAATCGATTTGCATAAAGTATATTGTTTAAGGATTGAATTACATTTACGGCTTAAATTTATACACATTATTGATTTAAAAATTAGGGCTTATAAATACACGGAAAGTGTGTTCTGCCTTGCACTTAATGGCTGTGTCTTTATAATACGTTTTTATTATACAGGGTGATTATTTGCACACACGGAATTGCACTTTCGCTTGGCAAAAGTAAACTTCTATTATACAGGGTGTAACCACGAATTTTCGGAAATTTCTACTTTTTCCGGATTTTTTTATATCTTGGTGGAATTTATTTGTAGAGTTTGGGATTCAATGACCTTTCGTAACCTCCTTTTATTACCTCAGTATGTATATATATATATATATATATATATATATATATATATTGTCGTGAAAGTTATAGGTTAAGAGGCATAGATAAGTCAAGAAAATAAATTTGTAACAACCGTGTATATTGAAAATAGGGATAATTTATTTACGCGCCAAATTAATTAGTTGTGACATTAAAACGGACGGATAATAGCATATTTTTGTATTTATAAATTGGAATGTTAAACTTGCATAAGTATAGAAGCTCTGTAGTACGTGAAAACTCAAGGATACGAATATAATTAGCTTTATTATTTTAAAAAGTTGTAAATCAAGTACATCAAATAATAAAGAGAGCTTTTGGGTATATAAAATCAATAATGTAAACGCATATCTTCCATTTAACTACCCAAAGCGTTCGTAAAATACAAATCCTAAGAAATTCTATAAGTTGAACAACTTGGGAAATATTATTTCAAACGGACAGTTGTTTCATTGAAAAGCCTGACAGATAAATAAACAAGTTCATGGAACATGAATGTACGTTATAACATAATTCTGTAGAAATTTAGTTAACGGTCGATGCAAGAGCTACGAAAACAACAGATGGTTTGAAAGCAAAGCGAGACGGAATATCGATAGCGTAAAGCAGACAAAGATCACATATAATAGACGTTGGGTAAAACACTCGTTTAAAGTACGCGATAAGTTTGGAGGTCAACCACAATATCAATTTTATGTTGCCTGAGTGGGATTGTAAAAGAGACAACGAATATGTGTTAGACGAGGGAAGATAGTTGAAGGTTGGACATAAGAATGGGAGAAATGTGTGTGATTGGCTGAGTGCTAGAAAATTTCAAAGATGCTCGCGACCGTTGTATTTTGTTGACCAGTTTTCAGACTAAAACGACGATGGAGTGAGAATTCTCAGTTTTACAAGTTCGTTACGTATAAAATTTTTAGAATCAATTACAGTAGGGGAGCTTTTCAACTGAAATAGATGCAGGAGGTGTGTATTGACGGAAATAAATACACTAGGAGATGCAGTAAAGCGCTCTCTTACTTCGATTATTTCTTTGACTTCGCTTAGCTTTTACGGTAACATCCAAATGTAAATTTTTATAAAAACGGTGTTAGTACAGTCCGTCGAAGGTTAAATAAAAGTGTGAATTGCACAAGTGGGTGCTATATTGTAGACGGTGCTGTAGCTACATTCAAATAACTAACGAGGGATATTACTAAGGTAAGCGTGCTGAGAAATTTTTGGAACGAGGAAGCTGTGTTTGGTAGATATGGAAGGTGATTAACTTGGTCTGGACAATTATCTCGGTAGAACATTGAAGGCGTCTGCAGAGACTTGGATAGCGATTAGAAATGAGTTTAATCTACACATAGCAGAGAGGTGCATGGAAGCAACGACGAGGTTTGTTGGACAACATCTTCAGAGGTGACAACGAAAAAACTTACTCCAGATGATGAAATTGATTTCTATTGCTATTGCTTAAACATTTTGTGCTGTTATTTTGTGCTAGAGTAATTTGACACATTGGGTGTGTATTTGATGAACATAAAAGCTCATTTGAAGGGCATATGTAAAGGAAAATTTGTATTTATTATTTAAAGGCGTAAATAAATGACATAAAAATTCAATGTAAAGAGTAAACCGGTCTTTAGGGTTGTTAAAAACAAAGATGCGATGTATTTAGGCATTTAGAGTAACTGGGTTTATACTGAGCTCACCATAGACCAGAGTAAAAGTCAATTTAAGGTTTCGAGACGGGCCCATCTACTCATATAAAACAAAAACTGTCGAAATAAATTAAAGGCATAAAATTTTAAAAGGATTTAATGATTGTGATTGTAATATTTTATGAAGCTGTATATCCGAATGTTAAATATTTACTTGGTAATGGAAAATTTTAATTTGAATGAGTAAAAGGTTGTATGTTTCGTTGCATTATTTGAGTGGTAATTTTATTTAGCAGTATATGTAAAAAGAGCGAACATAGGATAGTAAGTATCTATGAAGAAGCAGGTTTTAGAGGTAGCCGTGGTATGCTGAAATATTGGGGGCGTTCCAGAGATTGGAATTTTTTTTTATTTTTAGAAAAAAAAACTTTTATGACTTCCCAAGCGTGGGACTCGATTCTACGGTAATTCACAGCAATTTTATGGTGTCTAATTTGTGGGGCGAGAAGAAAAAGGGTTTTTCTACAGTAAACCACAGCAATTTTATGTCGCCCTAACACTGGGGCTCGAGTCTAGAGCAAAACCACCGCAATTATTATATATATATATTTATATATATATATATATATATATATATATATATATATATATCCGTTCTGAACGAACCTGCACCGTGAAGTTCCAGAACACTAGATCATGAACATGTGGAAGGATTTGGGTGTTTCAGTGAGCTTAAGAGCCGAACCATAGGTTTAACCAAATTAAACGAAAGTAGAAAGAGCAGTAGTAGGTTTATTTGGTTTAGGCACGAGAAACGACAGAGGAAAATAGGCTGGTAGTTTTGCGACAAAAACGATTTAACCATCACAAACGCATAATTTTAAGAACATGCTAAAAGACGATACACGTGGAAGATGCCTGGAGACACAGGGAGATATCAGTGGATTACCTTCTTGTTAGACAACGTTATAGGAATCATGTAAAAGACTGTAGAAGCTACCCAGAAGCAGATATAAACACTGACGAAAAAGGACATTTTGACTTTGTGAAACCGAAAGATAAAAATATCCAGAAAAGATTTGAGATAAAGTCAAATGAATTGTTGAAAGACGTCGGGAAAACTTTTGATACTAACAAAGTAAAAGTGGAATGAAATAACATTAAATTCAGCTTACGCACGGCCGGTACACATCCTAGGATATAAGCAAAAAGAAAAAATGTAGACGAAGTACACAGAAGCGCGGTAGCGAGTGTACTCTGAGACTGGAAGTTCAATATAGCTTATTCTGGGTGTCAGTTGAAGCTTTGGAACTTTCTTTAATATTTTTGTATGTGATTTATACTGTATAAATTTTCATTTTCCTCAATATTTAAAAAAATTTAATTAAGATTAATATACTAATCTATTCGAGCAGAAGTCTTTTAATGTTCTACTAACTGAAATAATCGAGGAAGTGGATTCTTAAATTTAGTTTTGAGTTATTGCGTCTGTTGTATAGGGAAGCTTACTTCAATATCACAACAATATATATTATCCCTTTTACTGCTATAACAGTAATTTCAATGTATTTCAAAAAGTTGAATGCCTTTGTTTAAATTAGGAAACCCAAAGAAAAAATTATGGAAACGTAAAATATATGTATCAAATTATTAAAATTATTGATCCTACATCTTGATGCTTCCAAATGTTTAATTAAGGACAATAGAAATAAAACTTTTCAGAGTTCAAAATATGAATACTAGATAATATTGTTCTATTCTGTCAGTCATGCCATTCTGCTATTCATTCTAATTTAATTCAAAGGTATATTCTAAAGAAATGTATTAATACAAAAAATAGGCGCCCATACAACTAATCTTGACTTCATCTTTGTATGTACATTATTACATTTTTTACTATGCACTTACATAAAGATGTTACAAAAGACTACGTGAGTTAATTAAACGTTAAGTTTAATTTACTTATACAAGTTTATCGACATATACGTAATTATATTTGATGAGCGAGCAATGTGATCGAGGTGTGCCCCTTAGGGGCAATTGTTCTGCCCTATTTCACTATTATGAACTAATCAGGTTTGTATTTAGCGAAAGAGATTTTGACATGGAAATGATCTCTCCAGTCTACATAAATTATGCAGCATATCTGACTTTTTTGAACAATGCTACATCATTATTATTTGAACTTTAATATACATTTTTTATTAACGTTGGTTAAAATCAAGATAAAATAAAATAAAATAAAAAAGGTAATAGAACAGTCTACTAAGGGTAAAATGATCGGCAAGTTAATGAATTTTAATTTGCCCTGCAGAGTAGGGACTTCGTAGCAATATAGAAGTGCATCAGCTAACTGCAGTGGTGCGAAAGTGTTTCTATGGAAGAAACTATAAGAGAAAATACAAAAATTTGAAATAAAAATAATAAAGATATAAAAATAATTAAATAAAATGGCTGGAATATACGAAACTACATACTCTATCGCTTACCCGGAAAGACTTTTTCTACATCAAATAAATATGCGATTATGATTTTTCACGTGATTGAATCAATTTTATCGTCGAATCTTTAAAGGACGTAACAGTGCTATGCATTTAGGGTTGTTTCGTTTAAAATTGTATCAGGTTAAGCTCCCGATACAAGTTCAACGCTTGAAATTAGGCTTAAAACACAAAATGAATTTCTTGGGCGCTTTATCCAAAAACAAGCAGCGAATTTCTTTAACTAGTGAAGCTATGACAATGCCGTTAGTACGTTGGTAAAATCTCTGGATAAACAATATAGAAAGAAAACTGAGAAAACCAAGGTAGCAACGGCATTGGATTTATTCAATACTGGTGGTAATAAATGTATATTTTGTAAAGTAACTCAAGCCAGTGATAGTGTTTCAATGCTCGGAAAATGTCGGTTGAGAAAAATAATGCCATTTTTCGCGATGTAGGGGCTTGTTTTCAATGCTCAAAAGTAGGTTATACCTATAGGATATGTAGAAGCTGGCAAAAATGTAATCTGTATAGTCAGTCACATGTTTCTTCAATATGTCCTGGTTCAACCCCTACTACGTCTTGTATGGATGTTAAGAAAACTGTCAAAGTAACCTGTACTGTTCCGGTTCTTACAAGCAATAATGATACCCATATATTTTTGCAAATCCTGTTAGTTATGCTAAAAGAAGTAACAGTACAAAATAATAAGGAATTTAATTGATAGTGGGTCTCAGAGAACGTACCTTTTGAAAACCACCGCGTTAGAATTAGTCTTAAAACACAACGAAATGAAAGAGCAATACACTCACTCTTCTGAGATAGCAATCATTCATGCTACGAACTGACTGTCGTGCACCGCACTCATGGCGGTATTTTTGAAATGTTACACCAGCCTTTCATTTGTAATTAAGTTCGTTCTATTTCTTATGGCCTAGAGATGCAGGAATTGAAACAGTTAAAAATCAATATTTCTAATGTAAATAAGCAAGGTCGATCAAACTTCTACTGGGTGCTGATGTTGCAACCACCTTGTATACTGGTAATCAAATTGGTTAAAATGTAGATTATTGGCGATGGAAATATATCTATAGGTTGGACGATAATGGGCACTGGATCAAGCAAAGAGTATAAGAATGACCAATCAACTTTATCTAAATATCATAGGAACCCTGTGGTGTAATGTTTAATTGAAAAGTATAACTCTCTTTGCCACATTTTTTTAATTTTCCTTTGTCTCCTTTAATGGAGCCTCTAAATACGCCTTTCGACCACTAAGTTGTCATCATCAGTAAGATATTTTGATATTTAATAATATTAACGCTAAGAAGAAACCGGATATTACTGTTAGGAAATTGAGAAGGAATTGTTTCCTTGTACAATATGACGCAGTGTTCAAGGAATGGAAATCTTTAAAAATTATAAAGAAACTTGATCACAACGAAACTAGTGGAAGTCACTTCTTACCACACCGGCCAGTGTTCAAGGAGGGTTCTATAATTGCGGTGCGACCGGTTTCTGACGTACTGCACATGAAAATCGTAAGCCTTCATTGGATCAGTGTCTCGAAAAGGTGGAAAAACTTGATTAAGTTTATTCCTGTCATACTGCAATTTCGAGAATGTAAAATAGGAGCGGTGTCTGATATAAAAAAGGCTTTCCTATAGATCGGGGTGCATGAAAATGATTATAATTTCTTAAGGTTTTTGTGCATAGATGAATTAGGTGAGTATATTGTATATCAACTTAATCGAATTATGTTTGACGCTAATTGTAGCTCTTTTCTTTGGCACTACCATTTAACATTATCTTTCGAAATGTTTAGCATCCTACCTTCTAGGAAGAATTCGTTGAAAGTTTTTATGTCGACAATTGTGTCGCCAATATAAGAGATATTCCCAGGTTAAACAAATATACTCGCAAATCCGTTTTGGTTGTGGCAGAAAAAAAGTTTGAACTAAGAAAGTGGAAGTTTTCCAGAGATGCAACAATTGATGACCTTACATGTGATTTTCCAATGCTCCACCTGAAGGTGCTACATTGGCCAGGAAGCGAGTTTTTTTTTTACCTGGAAAATTTAGAATTTTGCCGAACCCTTGCTGTTCCAAGCAAGGTAGGGATCTTTAACGTGCGTGACAACACTTACACACGGGACCTCCATTTTACCTCTCACCCGAACGAGGGTGTATTATTGTGAAAAATGCTCGCTTAACATTTTTCAAGCGGACCGTGTCGGGATTCGAACCCGGGACCTTGGGCGTAGTAGAGACACACATACCACTACGCCACGGAGCCACCTAACAATTGATGACCACAGTTTATCTGTTTTAGGGTTCAAATGGTATCCGAAGCGGAAGATGTTAGCCATACGTGAAAATCTTGAGCTTCAAGATGTAGACGACCTGGTGGTGATAAAACGGTGACTACTATTGGTAACATAAATGGTATTTCATCCCATCAGTTTTACCTCACCAATCACATTGTGCCCAAACAGTTACTGCAGAAGTTGTGGCTAGATATAATTTCGGGGACACACCTATATATAATTAGGTAGCTGTATCGTTTAAAAGATGGCTTGGGGAACTATCGTTTTTATATGAAATAAAAATTTGTCGTTGGATTTCGATTGATAGTGGGCGCATCCAAGAAATGATCCTTCATTCATTTTGTGATGTTGTCAAAAACGCTTATGCGGTCATTGCTTTCTGCAGAGTTGTAACTAAAGGAATTGTAAAGATGCATTTATTGGCTGCTAAGTCCAGGGTTGCGCCTTTAAAAAAATGTAACTATATATCTTTTGGAATTATTAGGGGTATTAATCGGGACAAAACTGTATAACTAAGTGAAAAGTAGCATGGACAGTAAATTTGAAAGTTTGTTTTGAACCGATTCTAAAGTGGTTCTCTTATGGATTAAACGTAATGAAGAGTGTACACGAGTTACATATTCTCCAAATCTATATATGTACTATTAAATAGAAATTATTATGAAATTATAAAGAAACTTAAGTTAGATGCAACATTGTAATTCAGGGATAAATAGAAAAGAGGTTAATGAAAGTTCACAAGCAAGTTGTGAGAACGGCTGTGAATACATTGTATTCCAGACGTAACTGATACTTCAGGTGTAGGTCACAGATGGTTAAGAAACCGCAATTACTAGAATTAAGATTGTTACATTGTATAATGAATAGAATAAAGAAATAAGCAGACATGAGCTCTGCAAGTTTACATAGAAATGTGAGGGGCAGGGACAACATAAATACCCCGGGAGCCCCAAGATCATCAGTCAGTCTTGAGCATTTCAGCTTTTACATTGTTTGCCTAGGCCACTCACCCTAATTTAACTTCAATTATTAGTAAATTTTGACTTAGTATAATTTATATAGTTTGTCAAAATTCCAACTGTAATTTATGTTAAATAAGTAAATTTGTTACAAAAGTTTTTGTAAGAGGACTTTTTAAAAAGGCAGCTCCCAAAGCCCAAAACGTAACTCACGTTGGTCTGGAATCGGGTGATAGAAGTACAGAAATTAACACTAGTCGATTGTTAGCGCTATGTACCCGGGCCTTACAACCTAGAAGTTGTACTTCTAAACAGCTATTGGAATCGTGATTCTGGAAAAGTTCTAGTTGGTTGTACTGGGACGCTTGGTGTTGACCTGTTAGAACTACTAGTGCTAATGAGGAAAAGTCCTCAAAGAGTGTAAGAAGAAGGTATCGACGCTTTGTAATGTTGATTTAACCGTCTTAACAAATTTTTAGTATTTGTCCCATTTTTGTACATTTACTAAAACACAGAATAATGGTCTAGATTTTAAGGTTTTGTTACAATCCAAAACATCCTAAATGAAGGGTCAATGGTAAATTCTCTGTTAAGGAATTAAATAAAACTGAAGTGTTTGTGATGAGACTGGTACAAAAGCAAACCTTTTCGAACCATGAAGATAAGCGTTTGACCGATCTTAAGCCATTTATTGATGAACGAGGGTTTTATAAGCGATTAATTCGATGATTTAAAGTTATCAGCAGTGTCTTTGGAGAAAATTGTGTAAACGTTTCTGGTTAGAGTATTTGGGACAGTTGAAGCTCTGCTCTAAGGAAAATGTAACAGCGATCGACTGGTGAATGTGGGCGACGTGGTCTTAATTGTCATTGATAATTACAAAGTATTGAATGACTACTGGGACGTGTTGAAGAATTAATTGCAGGTAAAGATAGGCGTATTATGTTAGTTTACGTTTAGACGAAACACAGCACCTTGTTAAGACCTGTAGAAAGGTTGTATCTTCTCGAATCCATTAGTGTCGATGATCAGCGTATTGTAAGGAAGCTGATAGACAAATATGAAAAAGTGTGCAGCGGAAGAAGTATAGAACAATATAGTAGGTACGGGGTATCTAAAGCAGAGGAATGGAACCTCTCGTGTTGCGCAAGCGCAGGGATAACATTTCAATACCTCCCATAAAGTAAGTATCAAGATTAATATGAACATTATTCGCTATCTCAATTAACTTATATTTAGGTGATCATGTTTTGTAGTTATTTGTGAGAAACGTATTGTGTTGAAAAACGTGAATCCAAGACTACAATATGTTGTATTTAATAAGTTAGTAGGTATTGTAGAGTAGTCAGGTCAAAAATAGAGAGACTTGTCAAAAAGGGTTCTATAAAAAGGAAAATTTAGTTAATGTGTCTATGCAATGTGTGTTTGAATTGTTGCATTAGAGACGATTCTTGAGATGTCCACCTTGATGTTCTTTAGGTTCAATAGTTTTGCGAACCGTCTCAGCCGTGTGCAGCGAGTAGCAGTACAACGCTGGGGTGGATTTATCGGGGGGACAAAGAGAGGCTGCGCCCCCCCCCCCCGGCCCCTTATGATACACGACCCTTAGGCATAAACATTTTAAATACCTTTTACAAACTTTACTTTTATGAGGTTTTGCAAAAAGCTAAAATATAATGTAGCCAACTGACTCAGTATAAATATTTTAATTCATAACTTAGTAGTGCATAGTTACCAAAATATAATAAAAAATTAAAGCACGTACAACTAAAAGCGGGCTCCTCTACGAACTTTCACTTCCGCAAAGTTTTTAATCAACTCCTCAAGATTAAGCTCCTGTACAATTCTCTACCCAAATGCTAACCGTGCTAAACTACTTAGTCTCTCCTGACTCATTGTGGCCCGCATATAGGTCTTTATTCTTCTCAGTACACTAAACGATCTTTCAGCAGATGCAACACCAATCGGTAATGTAAGAAACAACCTAAATAGAACAACTATTTCTGAGTAAGAATCTATTAGTTGATTTTTTAGAATTAATTCCTGAAAATCTATTAGGTTTTTGTTTTGTTTTTACTAAATTCTTCTCTAAAATAGTCTTGAAAGTTTAGTAATTGATTATTCAAATCACTTGTGAATTCTCTTGGAAATCTGTCGAGTATTTTTGTAGTGGCATTTTGAATATCATATTCCGACAAGTTGAAAAAGTTTTCTGGATACATGAATGAAAACATTTCAATACATTCTTTTAAGCCATTCAATCGTAATCTTGTTTCAGAAATAATTCCATCTAACACTTGATAATACATATTTGTTCTATACCGAAACGTAGGGTCAATTATAATTTCATCAACGCCACATTCGTCGAAGTAATTGTTTTTCCTTCTAATTCTAATATTTTGAAACTCAGCTTCATGTTCGTCGTTTCTCAGCACCTCAATCCAGATGTGTTTCGCTTTATCAACAAATTGCTCAAATTTTTCGTCGGTACGAATTACTGTCATTCGACGTAAGCTGATATCAAAACATTTTGCGACTTGTTGCAGGTCAATATTTTTTGATCGTAAGAATGTTGAAGTTGCATCAAAATTAACTAAAATTTTCTGGCACTGTAACTTTGTTAATATAAACTGAAAATCAATTTTATGAATTAGAATTTCTGATTTTCGTACTTCTTTAGGCTTTCTTCTTTCATCAAATAACGATTCAAAAGTATTGATAATTGATCTTATATTTAACATAAGAGCTTGAACTGACTGCTTTCTTGCACTCCAGCGCGTAGGACATATCTTTGAAGCTTTTTTATTTGACTCGGTATTGACTTGTACTTAGTAGCTGTTTTCTCATTGTCTGCACTTTTTAGCGGTTCTGTATTTTCATCTTCGTCAAATCCTTCCATCTTCATTTCAAGTAATACATTTGAAAGTACTTCTTCCATTTCTTTACGGCTTTGAATGCCGTTTTCTGTTCCAACACAGACCATATATTTATTCCAACGATAATTTGACATAGAAAAGAAGTTATATATTGTTTGAATTGTATCAAAATAATTCACAATATCAATTGGAGCATTCTTTTCGGCAACATGTTGTAGAACAAGGTTGAATATGTAGAGATTGTAATGGCGATTGCTTTTCTAGTTTTCAACCATAATTTCCATATATTTTTGAAGTCTTCCTTCTACTCCAGACATAACACTTGCGCCATCATATGACTGCCCGCGAATAAAATGTACGTCTAATTTTAAGCGTTTAATATAATTTTCAATCGTAGTTATTAAACCTAATGCGGTGGCGTCAGTTATATGTAAATAATCTAAAAATGTTTAGTTAATTTTAACGGACTTTAACTGCTCGTCTATAATGACAAACTGAATAATAACTGCCATTTGGTCTTTTTTACTTACATCTATTATAGAATCTAGTATAATAGATCAAAATTTTGCTTTGTTGATTTTAGCCAATATTTCAGTGAGTGCACATTCGGCCAAGACTTTTATTTGCTTCTCAGTAATAGTTTTGCTTAAATACTTGATTTTGCTTTTACTGTTGATGTGATTTTGCAAAACTGGATCTTTTTTTGCCAATAACTTAATTATTTCTAAATAAACGCCACAACAATCACTGATTATGTTGCCAAAATGGCCACAAAAAGGTAAACCTAACCTAGATAAAGTCTTGATAACTTCAAATTGAGTTGAAATGACATCCTTCCAACGGCGTATCTCTGCATCAATTTGCTTTTGTAATTGACTATCAACTGATTGCTTATGAAAAAATGCAGAAATAGCTGAACAGGATTAATAATGAGCATTATTTTTAGCATGTTTTTAATTTTATCTTGATCTTTTTTCCAATTAGTCACACCTGTGCTAGCCCATGTTGACGTATTAGTGCGGTTATTACCCATAAGCCAACAATAATGACAATACATATAATTACCCAACATTGAGTATGCTAGCCATGGATGGGCAATTTCTCCTAATGTGTTTTTAAACGAATAGAAAAATTTGCTAAATCGCCGATTGCCATATTTGTCATTGGGAAAACTTTGATTTGGCATATCTATTGCTTTGGGTTGGCAAGCACCAATTATTAACAATTCTTTATCAGATATTTTTAAATTAATAGCGGCAAAATGTTTCTTGTCTGTAGGAAATTTTACAAGCGGATTCACTGCAACGTTTAGTTCTTGTTCGCTTGCTACAATATTTTCGATTGCTTGGTCATCGGATACTTTGAGTTCTAAGCCAGAAATTTCAGAAGTTTGGGTTACTATTATATCGGTTTGAGTTTTGATATTATATTCGTTGCTAATATGAATCTGATTTGATGTAGAACCACAATAATCTTGATTTTGAACATTGTGAACACCTTGAGAGATACCTGAACAAGAAGGCATTTGTTCCTGATGCTTCTGCTCTACCACTTTTGTTGCAGTACTTGATAAAGTAAAGGGCAGATCTAAGTTTCAAATAGTTTGATTTTCTGATCCAGAATCACTTTGGGTTGCATTTTCACCTTGATTAAAATTCCTAGATGTTGCTGCTGTCGCCTTTATTTTGGATCATTTCTTGAAGATTCAAGTTTTTTCTTTCGATAATACGTCTTTTTTCAGCGCCGGATTTGTACTTGTATGGCGGTATCTTAGGCATAATGTAAAACTAGTAGCCGCAACTTGATATCTAGACACTTTTACATTAAACAATCTGATTTAGTCGTAATAATGTTTTCACACGCCTTTTATAATTTTGATATGGTTTCAGTCACTTATTAAAATATAAAGTAAGTAATTCAAATGCAGAAACATAAATACATGTACATAATCGATAAAACTAACTCCACCATTACAATATTTATATATACACTCACACTTCATCCACCTTTAGTATTTGCTCATTCAAAACGGCACACCGCACACAGTAAAAACATGCAACTAAAATTTAAACGTAATTGCAATACCCTACATCGATGAAACCCCACTCCAATGACTCAGAAAGTACTGGAAAGGGTCGTGCACAGGCACACTTCTAGGAACTATATTCAACTAAACTTGTTATAGGTAGTAAAGCATCTATTGTAGAATACATACTGTTATCGTTCAAAGGGGGCGGCGTCTTAAAGCAAGTAAGCTGGGTTTAGCTAATTATTTAATAAACATAAGCAAAATCATTATAAGTTCCAAATTTACATAATATAAAAAGTGAAATTGAAGGATTTAGCCGTTAGGGTGGCTTCAGATGGCTTCATGGTTGCTGTGGAGCCAGAGTTAAGCTTGAACACCGATTAAAGGTCGGTATGCACCATTTAATGGGGTGTATAAGTCTTCGGAAGTCTTCGGCTTTCTTCGAGAAGCTTCGAAAGTTGCTTAAGAGTCTCAGCGTGAACTTGAACAATGATGATTAGGACATAAATACAGGTCGACGAGGTCCAGACATCTTCGGTGGTTTTCGATCTCTTCGGTAGTCTTCGTGTTTTTAGTGGTGGGTCAAAGTTACGTTAAAAGAAATAATGAAATGAAATTATATGCACTTAAAACTACTATTTACAATATATACTGTCATACTCCTGTTCTAAACTCTAAGGTATACTTTTAAAGTCCCAGCGCGCCATGTATGAGAGCCACTACGACAGTTGGTAACAATAATAAATATTTGCAAAATGTTGCGCAATAAGCGGTTACGTCATATTTATGATCAAATTATTATCGCATGCAAAAAATGTTTATTTTAATTATAAGAAAAGACAAAAGGTACTCACGTAAACTGTAGAACTCTTCACAGCAGGACAGCTACTCTCGCGTCAGTTGGGTGTGGGTCATCCCTTGACCCCTCGTCGAAACCAAATTTAAATTTGTCTTCTTCTTTTCTATGTAGAGGTACGATAAAGGAATACAGGTAGGATGAACGATATCAGGTAGAGATGAAAGGAAACCTACATTACCTGAAAGAAAACGACACACAGATAAACACTCCGTTCGACGTCTTGTTGACTAGTCTTGACGTGACGGAAATCATTACTTCTTGCCCACTCCGCGTCTGCGCATTTTCTTGCGCAAACGCAACTATCTAAAGTAACGGAAATGCACGCACAAGTCTTTTAAATTATTGGCGCGAATTCACTTGCAAATTAGAAACTAACAGAAATGTTTAAATGCCGATTTTCGGTATGTAACAATACAAAAGAAAAGGGTTCAGAAGGTCTTCAGTTGTCTTCTGAAGTCTTTGGCAGGCCTCGTGGGGGTGATGCTCTTACGGGGATGTCGTCCCTGTGGTAGAGCTTGACGGATACAATTACAATAACGACTGGTCGGCGAAGTGTGGAACGGAGTTTAGCGTTTATACGTGTTTGTGTGTTATGGATTGATGAACTACGATGACGGCCTCCAGGTACGGCGGCGGATAGGGCAACGTTTGAATAGGATGCAGGCTAGGGTGAGCGCTGCGTTAGGGTAGCAGGCTATGGCGAGCGCTGCTTGGAAAGGTCCTACAGGCTATGTTGAGCGCTGTAGAGGAAGAGAATCCCAGACTATGGAGAGTACTAGGATTGTCTTCTTCAGAAATCGAAATTATATTTATATAATTTTGGTCGCTATCCTTCCTGTGTTGAAAAATGTTTATCAGTGCTTTAACCAATGAATTGCGTTGTCGATTTTTGATTTCGAAACAAGATTTTTCAAATTTTATTAACACAAAGTTTAGTTGGAATTTCTAGATGTTGTTTTATTTTCAGCACGTGAACTCTGATATAGTCAAATTTATATTAGCAGTTCGTTCAGTGCATTGCATGGGATCATAACGTTAACAATACAAGTTAGGAAATCTTTTCATGTTACAGTTATTGCGCCCTGTAACGTCTCCCCCTTTTTTTTTAATATCTTGGTTTATTTTATTTGTATTGGTGACAAATAAAACACCTAAAACGGGTACTTACAGATTTAATATAAAAATACGTTATTGAGCCTATTTCTGTTGCTTTTATGATAATCCTGTAACAGAGTATTTCTAAAAGATAATCATTATCCTTTATTAAACACGGTAGGGGATGCTTCTAACCCCTTAACTTTTCAGAATTAAAATTAAAAAAAAAGCTTTACCTTGACTTCCAGTACTTGTTCGTGAGCCACTTACAAACTTTTTCCTAACTGTATTCAACCTTATTTAAATAAAAAAATAAGTCTTTGCAAACAACTTCTTTACTAGTATGTAAAAACAAAATACACCACGGATCTATTTTTTATGTATACCTAATTCCCTAACTAAAAACTCTTAACCTAGTTATTTTGTATACTACAGACACGTATGTCATAAATCGCCTTAAGGTTCAATTTAACATTACAATTTCTTACATTACATGCGACGCTTTTTTCTACCAGCGTTGCGTATATAATCAGGTGCAAATTCCAGAGCCTGAGTCAGCGTCCTGGTTGGCGTGTGTCGCCGTTGGTGGTAATATACTCGCGGTATTTGGGTCGTTTATTGTTCTCGCACGAAACACTTTCACTTTCTATGCTAAAAACGTAAATAGTGGCTATACAACAACTACCTGCTGAAGTCGCCCCGCAGGGTTGCTTTGTCGGACTAACGGTATTTAGTTGAGTTTATAAATACCTTCACTTTCGTACATTGAAAGTGAAAAGACTGGGACCCTTGGATGTTTTACAATCCGTGCCCGCTCTCCAATCTAATTTAGTGCAATCAATTTATCTGGACCGTTAATCGCGCCCACAATTTATTTAACCAGTTACACTTGGGATGATAAATCGCTTAAAATTGGAAATGAATCGTTCTCGATGAGGTCAACGAAATGTTAAGTACACTTTGTATATAATCGAGACACCTCGATTTAAAAGCTTTTTTTCTTCTTTCTAATATTATAGTAATCAATGATTACTAGCGAATGATTTCGTACTACCCTATCTGAGACTCAAAAATAATAATAATCCTAAACTGAATACCCGCTAGTATTTATCAATTTTCGGTTCTTCATTAAGCTTTCTGGAGTTTTAAAGTGTTCATAAAGAACTTCGGGGTACTCTTAACCTATTAATTTCCTTCCAAGTGCACCCTTATTGATGGGTTAAGGTCCAGTTTCCTACATAATTTCTTACTATTCCTTCCTTATTTACAAACTACGTTTAAACTGGACCTACTTAAACATGCTGGCCATAAATTTATGCAAATATTTATTACTATTAACTAACGTAATTTAACTTTCCCTCACTTGGACTTGTTATCAAATTACTCTAAAAATCGTGATTTACAAAATTTCCTGAATAGAATTTTGATTAGTTATTTAATTAAGCGGTAAAACCCCTATGTGTTGATAAAAAAGATGGCGGGCTATTCCAATCTGGTGATGCCTTAGCATATTAATTGACGGTGACTATAAATCATAAGCACCACATTGCCGTGCGGTGCCATGTGGTCGGGCCACATGTCCTTATATTAGCTACTTTTAATTTAAATTAAAAGGAGATGTAACAGTTTCAATCATTATTTTTACCCCCCCCCCCGGGCCTTATTCCTTAAATCCGCACCTGGTACAACGGCTGGTCACAGGAAGTTCCATAAAGTATAAATTCGCCACTGCCGATCTGGTGATTTAACCTTCATCTTATGATGCCATTTACTATTAATTAATCAGTATGTATTCCAAAAAAGTGCGTCTTCGATAGAAAAATTAAGTTATAAAAATATTAATAATCATATTAAATACAGTATTACTGTATGAAATACTGTATAGAATATTTTCAACCAAACTCGTTTAAATTTTTTTACGTTAGCAATGTGCTTACAGATTTAAGAATGTAAAGTTTATACAAAGTATACAATAATTTTTCTCACAGAAACCATTACAAGTACGTAATTACATCGACATCAAGAATTACGATGTGGACTCCACTTTAACACTGTAAACTAAAGACGACTTCTTCCTGCTTATAACAATTATTATAGTGTAATAGATATGAACTAATAATTACTCTCATCACTGTCGTCTGCTCTTTATCTGCTCCATTCTCACACGATCACGACTTTCTCTGGTTAGATTGTAATTACACTTTTATACAGGATAACTGAAAAGCGTCTGAAGAATAAAACCGTGCAACAGATCGTGCAATTATGCTCAGTTATTTGCAAAAATTTAATTATAGGCATTAACCATCATATTGCAGCATAATTGTTACTATCTAAGCAATTACGTTTTTGTTTTTCGATAATTCTAAGTTTTCTTTAATAGGATGGAGGAAGTTGATGCTACACAGCTTTGTGCAATTATTTTCTATAGTAGTCTATTTTTTTAAAATTCGAATTTAATGCTAAACAATATTATTAATGAGAAGCGTGATTGATTCTAAGATTGACTAACCGTATATAATGTTACTGATAAGCCATCAAATCGATTTAATTTTGTTGAATAATGTAAACAAATACAGTGTGTTTAAAAAAGACGCGAAAATATTTAAGGGGGCTATTTCTCAGGTCATTTAATGAAAAAAGTTCCCATAAACATAAGTGCGGAAATGCATTGTTTTCAAGATACAGGGTATTGATGTTTTTTTTAAATAATAGTTTTGTAAAAAGAATTCTAACATTCTAAGACCAATTGTTTTAAAATTTGGTAGCACTGTTTGTAGTTATAAAAGGCTGATTTGGCCATAACTAGATTAAAATTTCTAAGTCCAGCGCCGTCAAAAGGGGCACCTTAACCAAAATTATTGACAAAATATGTACGTCACTGACTTTAATTTAATTTTGATATTTTTCTGAAATAAAGCAACTAAAAGTACAACTTTTTTGTTTCTTAAATTTTCGTCGTATCCTTGCTTCGTTTACGAGATTAAAAATAAAAACCAAATTATTGCTTGTTCATTTATCATACAAAACAAGCAATAAATTGGTTTTCATTTTTAATCTCGTAAACGAAAAAATATACGACGAAAATTCAAAAGATAAAAAAGTTGTATTTCTAGTTGCTTTATCTCAAAAAATATTAAAAGTGAGTGGCGTACATTTTTTGTCAATAATTTTGTTTAAGTACTCCTTGTATGTTTGTTGTGGTTTGTTAACTATTCTTTTTAATCTTTCTTGGGAATAAAACTACTTATATTTGTTGAAATAATCTTTATTTATGTTTCGATCCATGACCTAGGATCTTATATTTTGTATAGTTTTATTTTAATTATTAAAATTACTTAAATGACTTGAATTTACTTGAAGTTCCTTAGAATTACTTGAAGTTACTGGGAGTTACTTAAAGTTACTTGGAGTTACTTAAAGTCCTAAATCCTTAAATATTAGAATTAGAGTTAATTAATAATTTACCTTACGTGTTTGAAAGTAAACGGTCACTTATGTTGTATTTATTGGCACTTGAATTTTCACTTTAATATCACTAAATTATTTATTTTAACTAAGTTCACTTTGCGTAATATTCTACTTTTAACTGACGTAGTTGGTGCTTTGGTCACAGAGATACTGGTTGTTCACAAAGCCGCGTTATTTATAAAGACTCTACCTCCTATTTGTCCCATTGGTTTTACTCGCGTGTTTGTTGATTAACGCAAGTTACGTATCCCCCAAATCAATATATGTATAATTAAATAGAAATTATTAAGAAACTTAAGTTAGACGCAACACTGTAATTCAAGGATAAATAAAGAAAAGGATAATGAAAGTTCATAAGCAAGTTGTGAGAACGGATGGTGAATACAATGTATTCCAGACATAAGTGATACTGCAGGTGCAGGTCACAGACGGTTATAAAACCGCAATTAATAGAATTAAGATAGTTACCTTGTATTATATAATTAAATAAAGAAATTAGCAGACATGAGCTCTGCAGTTCCCACAAAAAAGTGAGGGGCAGGGACAACATAAATACCCCCGGGAACTCCAAGACGCTCAGTCAGTCTTGAGCCTCACAGCTTTTACATTGTTAGTTGTTCAGGCTACTCAAATTCATTTAACAGTAATTTTGACTTAAAGTAATTTTAATTAGTTTGTTAAAATTCCATTTGTAAATTCTGTTTAAAATAAAATTTGTTACAAGAGTTTTTAGAAAAAGATTTTTTAAAAACGGCAGCTACTAAAGCCCAAAACGTAACTGATGCAGTCGGTAGAATGCAGAAGGTCACTAGAAATTCCAAATTCGAAGAACTGGTGGTCTGGAATTTCAATTCCCAATCTGGAAGAACAAAACAAAAGTACAAGGTACAAGATCGACCAAGCCCAAAGAAACAAAGTTTAGACAAGGTACAAAAATCGACCGAACCCAAAGAAAGAAAACATGAAATCAACGATGAAAATTATTCTTACCAATTTATTATTTTCAAATTTATTGATGCTAGCTAATAAGAAATTTTTATATACAGAGTTTTTTCTAATTATTATTATCGCAATTTATACCATTTATGAAAAGAATCTACTCAGAGAGTTTATTGTAACAAGAGAACTATAAAAAAACGCATTTATATGCACAGGTTATTACAAATTATTTCAAATGAAACGATTTATTCATCATGGTCTGAAAGCTTAATGTATAAATAAAATGAAATTCTTATTATAGCAATTAATAACTGAAACGATTTATTCAAAACTAAACTTCCAGCAAATTCTATAAATTAAACACTTCAGCGCAACTATTGACAGAAGTGTGTAATTGTAGAAGCATCTTTGTGAATTATTATTAAATTAACTCAGCACAAGTTTGAAACAAACGCAATTATCATACAATTACTATCGGAAACAATCACTGAGATAAAAACCATTCAGAAAAATACGAAGGACGTATCGCTCATTACAACTTTATGAAGTATAATTGAATATTTTCATCACAAAAGTATCTAGTTATACAAAAACGTTTATGCACTTCATTGCAACAAAACGATTTACTTATCACAAAAACTGAAATAACACCACTCAGGAAATTTAAAACTTTATAATTAGACAATTTAAGGTAACGAACTGTACAATTATATATTAAGCATTCTATGCACTTACTAAAACAACACCTGCCGAGACGAGATAATTATAGCGAACATTTAATTACTCAGCAGGACTGAAATAAAAACGTACAAATTATAACGCAATTATTGCAAAAGATTATTACCCACATAGAACCATTCAGAAAATTAAAACTCCATTTGCAACAACTGTAACATCTGCGAGGTATAAAAATATAGGAATTCAAGGCTACAGCAATTGACGAGACATTACAAAACACAAATTTCTTAATTTAATTATAGCAATTGAGAACTACTTGTAAAATATAAGTGAAGCGACTTTTTAAATAACTAATACAATCCAAACTGAAGAGTAACAATACAAATTGCAAAGTAAATCTCAATTTATACAAAAACTTGATATTAATTAAAACTGAAAGCAACATTAACCGTCATGAGTTCAGACATGAAAATTTATTTCAAGAGTATCCCGCAATATTAGGTAACTTTATTACCGCGTGTAAAATATTTCTAAAAATCTTTTATAAACCAAGAGACAACGAACGCAATGTTCTACTTTTACACCTAATAATAAGTAAACTGACCGGAAGGGCACTAACGCCGAGATGACCTTGAACAATGGGAAGACTTCAAACGCATACTAATTGCATATTTCGGCGACCAACGCAACATCAAATGTTTAATCCGCGATCTAATAAACCTTATAATGGAAAGTAACCAATCGCCATATCAATTCCGAATGAAATGTCAAGACGTATGAAGTTTAATTCTGACAAAATTAAAAATTGAAGAACTCGACCAAAATATACGACTATTCAAGACAAAAATGTACGACAAAATGGCATTAGACACCTACATAAAGCACTACCTACCTGAACGGTTATCAGACAAAATAAGATTCTAACATCCCCAAAATTTAGAAGAGGCAATGAATATGATCATAGAAGAAGAAAATGTTATGTATTACCGAAATAGACTATATAACCCTAACGCAAATAAAAGCTACTCACCGATAAAAACCATACAAGCTGCGAGACAAATATTCACACAACCAAAATTTACTCGATTTAACGCACAAACGAATCAACCGCGAATTAACATCCCACATTCCAATAACACACAACTTTAACAATCAATTTAGACAATTTCCGAGGCCAACATTTAGCTCAAATTTTACAAAGCCCACATTTCCACCAAGATTCAACCAACACGTAAACCAGCCAAGGCAAACATTCGGCGCAAACCCCATCAGAAACACACCAATGACGAATAACATCCCTAACAGTTATTACAAACCAACTCCTATAGACACTTTATCTGGTAACACCGGACAAAATACAAAAATATCACAAATCAAACCAAACTATAATCAAAAACGAAACTTCTCTTCCGAAAAGCTATTCCACCGTGGAAGAATTTAATAATGACAGAAATAATTACACAAACTCCAGTAGAAACGATGAACTAACTCACTTAGAAAACTAGGAACGTGACGAACCATGTGAAAATTACGAAGAGAACGACGAGGAAAATGCGTGCTCAAATTTTTAGTTAGACCAATGTATAAACGACTAAACATAATTAATTTAAACAATATCAATCAACAAATATTACCATACATAAAAATACCCCATGCAGAACTTAAATTATTAATCGGTACCGGATCTTCAAAACCACTAATTAGCCCCCGAAACGTAAAGAAACATTATTTAGATTTTGTAGAAAGAGAACCCTTTAAAATTAAAACAGCTCATAAAACGACATTACATCAATTCATAGCGAACATACCCTTGCCAAAAACTTTCAACGTAAAAATAAAACATAAATTTTGCATTTTTGAATTTAACGACAAATACGACGGACTAATAGGAATGGATCTTCTAAGAAAATTAGGAGCAAACATCGATATAAAAACCGCTTATTGATAACAAAGCACAAATAAAAGACAAATACGTCACTACAACAATTCTAAACTCAAATGACTACCCCGTAGAACTATCACTGACAAACCCAATTAACGTAGAAGTGAATTTTAATGAAATGGAAACAGACGAAAATTTGGAAAACGACTACAACCCTATAGAACACGACAGGATGTTAAGAGAAAATCTAATTAACATTTGTTTCAACAACGACATTAATAACGAAGAGGAGAGAGTAATTAAAGACTTATGTTTTGAAAACCGCGATATATTCCATTGCGAAGGAATGCCTTTAACCTTTACTAACACAGTCAAACACAATATAGAATCTATCTATTAAAAAGGATATATTAGATGTTTTGTCTTTGATAAATAAGCGACTGGATAAAGCTTCAATCACAAGCGTCGCATCTCGAGATTGCTTTATTGGTTTAAATTTTCAGTTGGTGTATACGCACAAGGTTATGTACATTTCTTAGCATTAATGCCAAATTTGTGATGGTACTAGCACGATCGTAGTTGAGGTTTTGTTGCTGATAGTCTTCCTCTCGATGTTGAACGGTTGGACCTTGACCGTGATCGTTATCGCATGGAGAGTTTCTCCACCTTATGCAATAGTAATACGATTGTGTTTTCATACATTCGATAATATTAGCCCGAACGGTAGAGCCTGAAACTGTTGGTATGATAATATCAGCTAATCTATCGGCCAATACAGTAAATTTATCTAAATCATAACAACTTCAGTAACAATCGTTTAAGTTTGAGTTGGTAGGCGCTGTAACCATAAGGATTTTAGGAAATTGTCAGACATTTTATCTCCGGTATGATTTCGTAACTGCTGCAATAATTGAGATGGCTTGTTGTCTCCAATTTCCAATTTACGAAGTCTACGCTCGTCATTGTCAGCAAAATTACAAATGAGTTTAGTTTTAAGAGCTTCGCATTTTTTAGTTTAGGCGGATTTAATACTGACACTTGTGACAGAATTTCAGTTTCTATTGCGCTGACAACTGTATTAAATTTTGTGTTATATCGTTAATTGCAAAATGCGCTTCTAATTGTAAAAACCAATTTTTTGGATCGGATTTCAAAAATGGTGGCGCTCGTATTGTAGTGTTCCGTAGTGTTTCTAAGTCGATTTCTCATTGGTTGATAATTATTGAAAATATTATAGTGTACATTTCGATATTTGAAGGTATTTGTTAAAATAGCTCAGTAACTATTTGCAGGTTTCTGAACGCATTCCGCTACGACAGATTTACATTATAAGGGACGCATGTGTAGGAACGATTGCTCTTGTTGACAAGGGTTAAAGGACTTTTGTTTTTAGATGTCAAGATGTATGGTTGAAGCATTTTGCTTGGCGGTTTTTTTATTAAAGGTAATGTTTTTAAGTTTATAATGTAGTAGTTATTTAAGGTAATCTGATTATATCTTGTAATTGAAGCGTTGTTTTTGCATGTGATGTTAGTACTTATTGTAAAACCGTTAGTTATTTAATCATTGAAGGAAATATTTTTATGATTACCTGTTGCTTTTTTGAGATTGCTGTATATACAATGCTGCCTTGCCGGTTGTTTTACTTGTAATGTTTAATAGGTGAATTTACGATTTTATTGTATGTATAAATGAGTGTGGTTTCGTTTAACAAATGAAAACTAATATTTATTTATCTGAATTGTTTATTTAGTTTCTAAATCAGGATAAAACTAATATTTGTTTATTTGAAACAATGTTTATTTAGTATTTAATATAGTTGTAACTCCAATTGCATCGCACCTGTTACCGAATCAATAGATAATGTACCCTTACTGTGATTTTACGTGCAATTAGTACCATCATCCCTCAGATATATTGAATCAAATTATTAGGCAAGTTTGAATATGAACAGTATTATATTTCTATGTTATGTTTGTTTTGGTTTTAAGATCGTAATTAAATTAACCACAACGTTGTTGTGTATATTTTTTGTTTGTAATTTGTAATGCCACGATGTATGTAATTTTTAAAAGTACGTTTTAACCGATGCAATCATAATGAATAATTTTTACCATTTGATTACTAGAATTAATATATTTAACTAGCATTCATTTATATAAAGATTTAGAGCCTGAATCTGGAATTGTATTTGTGCTATAGAATTTTGGGTATGTAGTTCCTGCCAACATATTTAAATATGTTTGATATTTTTATGTTTTGTTTGACATTTTATTATGTGTAATTGTTTTATTTCAGCATATTAATCACATTTACAACTGCGCCGCTTATATCTCGGTTAAGACGTAATTATATATTTGTTGTGTGTTTATTCTATTATCTAACCAATGTTCTTATATAATTAACTGGTATTTAACGTTTGTGATAATTATTGTGCTGTAATTAAATTAAACCTTTAGTATGATCGACCATCTCGTGCCTTTCGCGTTTGCATTTATGACTATGTTGGAGTTAGTCTACTCAATAATAAGCCTCTTTTTAACCATGCGCAATTATACCATTAAGTTCATTTCAGCGATTCATGTCGTCTTGTCAAGGTACTTGTAGTTGTACCCTTTTATAAATAATAGAAAGTCGGCTAGCCTTGGTGAAATAGTTTATAACGTTCATTTATATTTCCAATGCTCCACCCGAAGGAACTACATTGGCCAGGAGGCGAGTTTTTTGTTGCCTGGAAATTTAGAATTTTGCCGAACCCTTGCCGTTCCAGGCAAGGTAGGGATCTTTAACGTGCGTGATAACGCTCACACACGGGACCTCCATTTAACCTCTCATCCGAACGAGGGCGTAATTTTTGTGAAAAATGCTCACCTGCCATTTTTCAAGCAGTCGGCCGTATCGGGATTTGAACCCAGGACCTTGGGATCCGTAGTCTTAGGCTTACTACATTGATCCACGGCGACGCCAATAGTTTGTAACACGGGCTGGAAACTGTTAATGTAAGTATGTGGGCACGAGTGATCCAGTTTTGTTAAATATTACTAACATTTTATGTCCGTGCGGGGAGGAACATTAGTAGTCAAGGTGCAGGTCATCTTCCCGGTGTCCCCCCTCTTCAACCTTAGCTGGGAAGCATTGGCCTAGCCGACCTCAGTATCTACCAAAAAAGACTAGCTGGTCTACACTAACGTTTCTTCAGTTGTCATGTGTGGTATGTTTGAGTAATAGTTGACATCCCGTCAATTTCAGTGTTGGTGATCTGGGTACTTGTACGTTAACTATCCTTGTCGAAATGTGCCAAATGCAGTTGGAAGTGTGAGGGCAGCTTGGGGTTTTCTCTGCCGTGCTCTTTTCCTAATCGCCCAGGTTGAGTACGGCACTGTTTGCTTGAAATGTCATTTTCTATGCTTTTATGCGAATGACTTATTTATTAGTTATTCTTTAGAATAAAAGTAAAGTTAGGTAAATGCTGTAGTTTTATTTCAAACCTTCCCGCCTTAACGCTATCTTCCCAGTGTGAATTTGGGTTACATTATAACAACACAACGTAGGTATCGTCGAGCCACTGCCACTAGATGTTAGATCATGGAGCCTGGTGTACCGTTTATAGAGGGCGCTTGGGTCAGCCTTCAGGTCGGTTACACTACAGTACGGCAAGTCTGTTTACTTGCAGTAGATTTCCGTTATCGACCATGATAGTGACCGATTCAGAAATTGAATCTTGTTTAAATAAACGTGTATTCGAAATCGGAGTCACCAATGTGCCATCTTTTCATTGTGATAGTAACGCAAAATTAAGAAAACAATAGTATATTGTATACCCAGTACGAAAAGCTCAACATTCCCGGACGATAAGCGACACGGAGTCCGGGAATGTTGCTTTTCCTACGTGGTATACATATTATTTTTTTGCAAATCATTAAAAAACGACAGAAATTAAAATACTAATTTTAAAAAAACCTGATTAATTTTATTTATCAATAAATGGTGCTGTCAAATTCTTAGTAAAAATTTTTGCATAACCATAGAAACGTTCCTATCAAGATAATGAATTGTCAAACTTGACACATTGAAATATGATTGCTGGTATTTTTGAAAGTAACAATACAAATTCTATAATTTTAAAATACTTGAAAATATCACACACAACTTACTACAAAATCAAATACATTCTGAAGTTAGTTGTTTGTTATATTTACATAATGTGTTAAGATTGTTTAAATATAACTTACCTTGATAGCATGTTCTCAGTCATTTTTGCAATCCATATGTATACACATATTATTTCTGTACAGTTGCTTGGCAACGACTAAACACTTGGAAATATTCAACTTTTCTTTAAGAAATTTTATCAGAAATGTCAAAATTTCTTAACGATTTGCGGAAAACAACTTTAACGACTTTTTATAGAAAAATTATAAAATTTCAAACTCAATTCACAAACAACGCGAAAGATTGGGCCTTGCTAATTGAGTTTTTTAAAAACAAATATCGTTTAATTTCTAAAAAAAATAATTCAATTTACAAACACTGTAATTTATTTATTTATTAAATCACAAAAATGATTATTTGTACTCGACAGAGAAGTAATGTTAAAACTTCAACTGTTCGTACACTTCTACAAATCCCCCGTTCGTTTCTTACGGCTTGGTTTATATAGATTAAGACTCTCCTATCCTACTCTCATTAAGTAGTTAATCAATTTTTAGCAAACATTTTTACGAGTGCCTGGTCTCTTCATAGATCAATCAATTTTGTTTATTTAGGATACATAAATATTCTTTAATCTATTCTTCTCACTATTAAGTAGTTTAGTTGGGTTGGCAAGTTACAATTATCATCTGAGGGGTTGGATATCAATGAGTCATTTGTTTGTTCTTTTTGCTTACGCATATAGTCTACGAAGATACTTAAGTTTAAATTTATATTTATCTTTGCTTTAACATCAATTTTTATAAAATAATATATTACACAGTCTCTTAGGCGTAACTTCTACATTATGCTTATTTATTATTTACCACCAACAGGGCGGGCGTAAACTAAGGGTGTAAGTTGACACTTTTCCTTTTACTTAAAGCTTTGCAAAATATCGGATTACAAGTATCTATGAATTAAGCTTTCTAATATCCTATTCTTATTGTTACTGATTGAGATACCAAAACTGGCTGTCTGTCAAAATAGTTAGAAATCATTTTTATTTTATCTGACTCTCGCCTACTTCAACGGATTCGCTACAGAAGTAAGACGCATTTTTTACTTGCTAGATTTATTATTTCCGTTAGGAAATTGGTATATCTCTGAATGTACAAACATACATTCTACATTCAAGTAATTGTCACATGATGGTGTTCTTTCGTGTTCCGACTGTACAAATGGTTAGAACCATGATACGGTTATGCGATTTAACCTTACGGTTATTAATTATGAATTATTATAATTTGTGGTACATTAAATGAAATTTTGAAATATTAATGCACTAAAATATAGTAATGATTAATTTTGCCTGGCATTGAGAAAGGTAATTCGAGCATAGAGGACTAAAATTAATGCAATATTGTTGGTTATTTTGCAAAAAGACAAGCGAAAAAAGCTCGTGACCGGTTATGCTGTTGTTGCAGCTCGTCAGACGAACGTATCTTTTTTTGTAAAATAACAAACTTCAGACCTTGAATTGTACGCAAATCATGGTGTCTTTATAAGTACAAAATATTTCTCATGCGCCCTCTATACCCGAATGTAACCAACCAACTATCGGCAACTGTTTAAGTCACCGACATGTTAGTATGGCCGATTACTTACTTAGCATTGACGGACTTTCTAAGAAAGTACTGCACCCAATGCTAATTGAGCAAGTTGTTCAACAGAAACTAATACGCTTCCAAGTTGGTAATGAATAAGTTTGCCTGGTATTGAGAACAGTAATTCGAGCATAAAGGACAAAAATTAATGTAATAAAAAAAACCCGTGACCGGTTTCGCTGTTGTTGCAACTCGTCAGATGAATGCAACAACAGCAAAACCGGTCACGACCTTTTTTTTTGCAAAATAACCAACAATATTACATTAATTTTTGTCCTTTATGTTCGAATTACTTTTCTCAATGCCAGGCAAAATTATTCATTACCATTTAACTGGGAAACGTATTGGTTTTCGTTGACCAACTTCCTCAATTAGTATTGGGTGCAGTACTTTCTTAGAAAGTCTGCCAGTGCTAAGTAAGTAATCGGTCAAATGTTTATTTTTATTTACTAAGACATGTTTATTTGAACCTTTAGTTTTAACATTGAAAAATAATATGTGAAATTTTATTAAACAACAATCATAGATTTATTATTATCGCAAGGTAGAATTAACTAAAAAGTTAATTTGTTGGGATAAGTCTGGGAATACTTAAAAGAACGATGATTTGAGCCTCATAGTCTTAGTTTTTAATACATTAGAGAATTTGGAATAAACTCATTTTAGAACTAATAATAAAAATTAGAGTTAACGTAAGCTTTGATCTCCAATCGAACAAACTTTAGAATCTTTGGGTAAGTAGTATAATGAAGTAAATTAAGACATTGTTCTGACCTTCTTTATTGTATATATGAAATATCTTTCTTTTTCCGGTGATATCATTAACGTTTAGATGAGTAATGGTTATAAGAAACACCAACATTTTGGTTTACCAAAATATTATTGACTGAAAGGAAAATCATTACATTGTTAATGATGTGAAGATACGGTGTCCGCTTGTTACCTCGGGTCCGTTGTTGCTACGCCTCGGTAAGGTTACAGTCACACCCTGTAACACATAAAATTAAATAACAGTTACAAAAAACAATTTATTGACCGTTGCACACGGCAAACAATATATATATATATATATATATATATATATATATATATATATATATATATATATATATATATATTGCTGTGGATCCGGGGATTAAAGTATAAGAATCGAGAGTCAGTCATTAAATACTTTCCAAAAATAAAAAATTCACAACAAAAAAAAATTTTCTTACCCTAATTTCTGCTTCAAAATATCTTCAGCAGCTTCCCTGACTAGCTCAGCTGTGCCTCTTCTTGGATACCTAAATTTACAATCATTCTTTCTTTCCACTCACACATCATTCAATAAAATCACAAAAAAATACAACAATCATACAATCTTTATTTACCGCTTTTTACAAACAAATATTCACAGATATTTACAGTTTGGTACTCTAGTTACAACTCAATAAGTGCTATTTTTGCAAAGTCTTTGTTTTAAAATTTTAATTGCAAACACATTTAATACAATAGGAGTAAATGTGCACCAAATAATACCCTATATTTATTGCACACTGGAGTATGGTGAGCTCATAATAACCCAGTTTATTAATGTATGCCTTTCACCTTGCATAAAATTACTACAAAATTAATAACCCATGTACCCTTAACAATCCAATTTATCTCATCATGAAATTTAGTAAGTTTTACATACACTTTTTTTTCAATATTTAAAATACTCTAATAATTGTTAAGTACACGTATCTTTTCCAATACGTTAAATAACCATAAATAACCCCCAAAGTTCACTCACACATCCAAATAATTCCAACAGTTTATCAAATAACAGCAAATTCAAACGGGTTACCTGGAAAATGCCTCAAGTCTCCATCTCCTTGAATGATGCTCTACAGAACCCCTTGGCTTTGTGATTATGCGCTCTGATCCTCCAGATAGATGATAACCTCAGTATACGCCGAGCTCGTTGCTACTCATTACCATTCCATCACAGCATTCAAATTCACGTACATTATACTTTTGTTTATTGATTTATTAGCTTGTTATGGTATTAGTTGGACCTCCGTTAATTTAATTTACTCGACACTACACACGTTAATAACTACAAGGCTTCAACTTACCACGTTATAAGTGCTAATACTATTTTTACTGAATTATACAATTTTCAATACTCACAAGACTCTACCATAACGTCGGTTGATTATTATACGTAGTCTAAAGCGATGAAAATACAAAGAGAGCGATATTAATTTTGTTAGAGTATTTATACAAATCAAAATGCCACCTCTCGGCCACTCTTCACGCGAAATACTTAATTTAAAATAATACTTTTGCAAATTTTAAAGCTCCCAGAAATTTCCCTCGTGAACGCGCTATATAATCCGAAAAATTGCATTCACCTGTCGCGTGTTCGTCCGTTGTAAAACTACTCGTTTGAACCAATGATACTGTTCTGTGTCGTCATAAAACTCCGCCTGTAATATTTTTATCTCTGTCTTATGCATATTAGATGTCGCGTTCCAACCCCACTTGAGTTATATAAAATCGATATTGCTGACCGCGTCCCATGCCTCCACGTGGATTGAGTACGTGCGTTTTGAAGCTATTGCTTTTATATCCGTCTTTATCTGTAGCATATTATTGATCGTGCATCTTCTCCTCTCTTTAAGAAACTTTGTTAGCTTGTTTATTCAAAGCAACTGACGGTTGGAAATATATTCTATAAAACCCGCGTTATTATGTTGATAAATACGAAGAAGGTAACCTTTCAAACATGCAGGTGTTCTTAATTATTGACCGTTTAAACAGCAATTCTAGGAGCTTATATTTCACGGTATTCGATACAACTGGCGTCTGTTTGTTTGTTACCACAAACTCTTTTGCCTTTGGATTATTGATTTTCTATACCCTGGTGTGTTTCTTAATGCTACCACACGTTGAATAAAAATAAATTAAATTAATTATGCGTTTCTATTTGTTTTTAAAAACTGGATTTCTTTATGAACCTATTACTTTTCATTTATTAATTATAAAATTACGTAAATACTTGTTCGTTTAAATTAAATAAATGAAATGAATTTTACGCCTAAATAAATTGTTCCTTTCTCTATACAGGGTGTTTGAAACTGTATTGCTTACCCCAAATTTAACCCTTTGAATCTATAACAATATATATATATATATATATATGTATATATATATATAGATATATATATATATATATATATATTGCTATGTATTATTTTCACAATTATTTGTGCCCCATCGTTTGGGCGGCCATATAAATTATGCTATAAATTAACTGGAACTATCGTAGACCGACTTTGTGTCGACCAATAACAAAACTTGATATGATAAAGCCGCACTCGGTATCAATGGCGTATTCTACTTATAACTCCACCTTTCTGTGTTTATCTCAATCAAGTTACACTCCCACAAATTTTATTATTCTGCCTCGACTAGCTTTTATTTTGAATTATGAAATGAAGTTAATTCAGTTCCATATAATAAAAAGAAATATTATATACAGGTTTTGAAAATTAATAAAATACACTTTTCAATCAATCAATATTATAAGTCTTATTTATCTCAAAAATCATATATGTTTGCTATCAATCTAAAGTCACCAAAAACTATTCTTTTTATCAAAAGAAGCCTGGAACGTTCAAAACCCTTTTATTATATTACGTACTTTCAACGTATGCAAAAGTTCGTTGTTGACTGTTACACTATTTTTTATTAACTAAGCAATTCAATATTCAAATTCAAATATAAAAATATGTTTAAAACTAAAAAGATCTAACTTGGTCTGTGTGCTTCTTTATTTCCTTCTCGCAACCAAAATTATCGACGCATCCATTATCAACTAACATCACTTAGAATTTTCCATGCATTATTATACTATCCATTCGTATTCGAGATTATTCTCCATCAATTCGGAATTATTATATACCCATTTGAAATATTATCTATTCACACGCTTGAATTATTACATTTAAATTATTGTCATCACCCTCTGGATTATTATTGTCAGACTTAGAGTTTATTCTCACCAAACTTAGAACATTGTCGTCAAACTCCGAATTATTGTCGTCCAACTTAGAATTATTCTACACCAGCCTCAAAATCATGCACCCCTTTGGATCGTTAACATCACTTAGATCTATTACATCTCCCTCGAATTATTGTCGTCAAACTTAGATTTATTGTCGTCCAACTTAGATTTATTGTCGTCCAACTTAGAGCCCTATTATTATTATATTTTAGTTTAAATAAATTCCCCAAATTCTCCTTACGTTCATTGGCATTAAAAATTTTCATATTCGTAGCACTGTCTGTCATTAAACACTTTTACTATCAAAATATTATTACGTACGCGTTACTCTTTGATTCATAGTGACACAGCTTGGTCTTGTTGAGTTGAAAACTGAGCTCTGTTATCATTCTCGCTGTTAATATATGAGTTATCTCCCTTCTTCTGTGGGTTTGGCTTACAAGCCCGTCGCTAATTTTAACCAATAAGGTCTCTCTATTTTCTACACTTAAAGTGGTTTTCTGATGTAACATTCTTGGTCTTTCGGGTAATTGTTGTTTGCTTACATATGCCTTGTTATCAGACCATGCGGTGTTTTGAGAAAATAATCGCTTTTCCATATTATACACAAATACCTGATGCAATTCGAAATTCGATTTTCAAGTATGTTTACTTCTTTACGCATTTTTAATTACCTTTACTATTAAAAATAGTTAATTGTTTATACGCAATTACACTACGCTTCTTTATTTTTATTTCTTATCTCCGTATTATCATAACTGATTAGAATTTTTGAAATGCGTGTTTAATTACATGAATTATGCTCACTTCTAAATACGCGTGCTTTGACTGAAAAATATAGTTATTTGCCTTACTTAAAATTACTAAAACTCCATATACGGGGTGTTAAACATTTACTATTTACCTAATGCATGAATTACTTATTTCTATGCTAACTATGCGTCCTATTGTTACTATTTGCGTCGCTTAAAACTACTTATACTCTATCTATAGGGTGTTGAATGCCTACTATTTACAAACTATCCGAATTACTCAATTCTCTATTAAATAAATGCAGTTTTCTGCTTCTTATTATAATTTCTGATTACTACATGACCATTGCTATAAAATACATCCTTAAACCACTCCTTATCACAGCAATATATATAAATATACTAACTTAAATGACATTAATAACAGGTAAATATTTACAAGTACAATATTTAGAAAGCAGCTTAGATGGGGCTTTTATTAACTGCTAAAAAAGACAAAAAAATCATACAAACACTAACAACTTAAACGTAACAAATGTACTGTCCACTATAACTCATAATACACATAAGTCCTTATTTACACTATTTTTCATTTTATTTTTATTTATTTATTTGTTCCAACGTTGCAGTAGTCTGCTACCTGAAATTTAAGCAGACCTGGCTTCCCCACAGAAAGTAACCGTCATGTGTTATGTGTGTGTAGGGGAGGGAGGGGCGGTTGTGTGTATGTGTGTTATGTTGGTCCGTGTTACGTTCCCCCTCTAGGACCAGGACCATCGGTAGCCGGAAATCCCAGTCGTCAAGGAAGCACGCACACCGGACATTGCCTTATCAGTCCGGACCATCGGCAGCCGAAAATTCAGATGTTGAAAAGGCAATGTAAGTGTGTGTTGTAAGGTGTGTGGTCAACTTAAAACTAACTGAAACACTCGCGGACGTGATGGCGTTGTTCTCCGGCCCTGAAGTCATGGGAAAGGCGCCTTTTCAGCGGCGGCCTCGGAATTCGTGACCTAGGGCTTTGTACAGCTCTTCAAATTCTCGGTTACAGGCCTTGTAGACGGAGGGGTGGCGAAGGTCGGTCGGCAGGACGTCATCGAGCCGGATGTCGTCCTAGAGGATACAGTAGGAGAGGTCAATGGTTCTCAGTCACCAGCGGGCGGTGTTGACTGATGATGGCTGTGCTGGCGCAGCGGGCGTAGGCAGCAGAAGTAGTATCTTTTTTTGGAAGCGGTGTTCGTTACGGCGGTGCTTTCTAAGGGCAGCAACAGATTTTCGCATGGACGGTACTGGTCCAATACTTTATATTAGTCTGTACTTGAGGATTAGCGTGCCCGGAATATAAGATCACCGGAGGGTGTAGCTGCTGAGATTGCTATCCATCAGCAGGGTGTAATGTTGGGATAAATATTGACCAACGGTGTGGTGTTGAAGTGTGTTACTCAGATAAGGGTCGACGAGTACCAAGATGGTTGAAGTAGCTGCTGGGATCGCTATCTACCAGCAGGATGTAATGTTGTGATGAATATCGACCAACGGTGTGATATTGAAATGTGTTACTCGAATGAGGATCGATGAGTACCCAGATGGTCGAAGTAACTGCTGTGATCGCTATCTACCAGCATGATGTTGGAGAGAATATCGATCAACGGTGTGGTGTTGAAGTGTGTTACGCGGATGAGGATCGACGAGTATCACAATGGTTGCGGTGTGGTGTTTGGTTTGGTGCGACTCTCTCAGAGTCAACGATGATCAGTGTTAACTTTGAGTTTTTACTGATGTGTGATGTTGTGTTCGTGTTTTATGTTATATTTGTTTGTGAGGGTTTATTAAAACTGATTGGATGTGGTTATCGTTGATATTGGTATAATTATTTTTATATGTAGGTGTGTGTGGTGTGTTTTGTGTTTGTGAGTGTGTGTGTGTGTGTGTGTGTGTGTGTGTGTGTGTGTGTGTGTGTGTGTGTGTGTGTGTGTGTAATAGAGTGTATTACAAGCTATGAGAAGTATGTTATAATATGATTATGAACACAATGGTTGAATTTGCGCTTCTTTTATCCTTGTGGCTGGAAAGCGCGGCTCACTATTGGTAGCGTGTCTTGCACCCTAAATTAAGGCGCGCGTTGTCATTGGTTGCAGGTTTACGTGAATAGATTTTGCGTGAGCATTGCTGGTCAGAACGCCGTTGGCTTTTGGGAGGTGCCGATTGGTAACACGCGTAGGTCCTTCGAACAAGTATCGACTTTGTTGAACGATACTTATTCACATCGTGAACCCATTTCAAAGTTTACAGTTAAAAAACTGTCAGACCATTTGAAGAAACGGGATCTGTCAAGGACCGTCCGCGACATGGTAGTCCAAAATCATCTACAAATTTTGATCAAAGTTTGGATGTAATGAAACAATTTGCAGAAAATCTTTATTCTTTGATAAGGAAAATAGCACAGACGACTGAAGTTAGTACATATTCCGTTCATAAAATTATGATGAAAGAAAAATGGCATCCTTTCAAAATAAAATTTATTCAGGAGCTAGCGGAATATGATTTCGATATCACAATTGATTTTGCTATGAAATGATGCGGCGATGCGATAATGATAATACTTTTCTTGATAACATCATTTTTTCCGACGAGCTTCTTTCGAATTAAATGGTATGGTAAATCGTCAGAATTGCCGCTATTGGAGTGACGAGAATATTCACTTAATGCGTGATCTCCACACACAATATCCCCAAAAACTAAACTTGAGTTACGTTTCGGGCCTTGGGAGCGGTGTTTTTAAAAACCTCTTCCAAAACTTCGTAACAATTTATTTGGCTTGAACAGATATTAATATGGAATTTTGACAAACTTGATTAAAAATACTATAAGCCGAAAATTAATTAATAATTGAACTATTATGAGTGAGTAGCCTAAGCAAACTGCAATGTTAAAGCTGAAATACTTGACTGATTGACTGATGGTCTTGGGGCTCCCTGGGTATTTATGTTGTCCCTGCCCCTCACATGCCTGTGGGAACTTGCAGAGCTCATGTTTGCTTATTTCTTAATTCTATTCATTATACAATGTAACAATCTTAATTTTTAAGTAATCACGGTTCTTCACCGTCTGTGACCTGCCACCTGGCACTATTGTCTGGAATACAATGTATTGCATCCGTTCTCACAACTTGCTTGTGAACTTTCATTAACCTTTATTTAATAATCCTTGAGATACAATGTTGCATCTAACTTAATATTTCTTTATAATTCTTAATAATTTCTAATATTTTCTATTAATAATACATATGTATATATATATATATATATATATATATATATATATATATTATACTGTCAAGAAGGGGGTGGGCTTATAAAATGTTTAAATAGGGCTTCGAAACGACTTTGCTAGAATGGGGGTATATTTGGTTTTGTTTGAGTATTTTCTTTCAGGTATTTTTGGTTTATAAATTAACAACAACTATTCCACGTTTATAAATTTATAAAGCTTTTGAAACTGCATTGCATTCAACAACATATACCGGCCATAGACCAGGCTAAGCTAGTTATAAGTTTGCATTGTATACGTATTTTAATTGTTATGGTTGCACGTATATAAAATTTAATTTGGAGTTAGCGTTTTCAGAACCATTTGAATGTAAAAACAAATATCAAAATTGCTTGGTATACTGCACGCTTTTAAAATTTTAAGGAGTTAAGTGATACTCCCGTAAAATTTGTAAATCAATTTCAGTTTGAATATGTTTTAACAATTAAAGATTGGTTATGTAATGACAGGACGTTTACCGAATAAGACATAAATGTCTGTTGCGTACAATTTAAAAGCTGAACCATCAAAGTTTGTTAGCTATTTTCAATATTGTAAAAAAGTTCAATATACATAAATCACTGGATTACAAACCATCTAGAAAATGAATGTATCTAGAGAAACAACTGTATTATTAATCAATTATTAATAATTATAAATTACATAGTGTGCGTAGAGATAGTTGTCATGGCAACGGAAACAAAAGAAGACGGATTTTATTTATAAGGGACTTCAAATTTTATATTACTGAAAAATAGACGTGTTTTTTGTACTGTTATGAGTTTTATTACATTTAAAAGTTACGAGAAAGTTTTGAAAGTCAAGTTGTACCTGGAGATAGCAAATAGTAGCAGTTTTACGGCGAATAAAAGTTAATTAAAAGAGGGAGTGCTGGTCTGTACCGTTATTGTTTGAAGACGAAAGCATAGTGGAATTGGAGTTATCTGAGTATTTGTATAACATAAATTTTGTAGAAATATTAGTAGTTTATAGTCTGGAGATTACCAGTTGCTCGAGTTACTTATTATTTACAGGAGGTGCCTGCAGTTGGTCACTTGGCTTCAGGACGGCTGGAAGGCGGCGCTTGTATCTGGATTCCAGGTATTAGTATTTAATATCTACGCAGTGCTTTAATCAAATTTATAAAAGTGGAACTAGTGTTTGGGAATACTTTTGGCTTTTAAAATTATTTTGAAAACTCCTTGGATATTTGTTTAGGTGTCTAGTTGAGAGGTGTTTGCTTAGGACGGACCCACCCTAGGTAGATTCCGCCACGTGTTTGACGGCCCTGTAAAATAATTAAGTGCAGCAACCGTGTAAAATATTTAAAGATAAATTGTGTGGCATAACTCAACAAGGCTCTAAAATAAGACAAGGAGGGACAGATAGAGATATTACGCCTATCACTAATAAGGTAGGATCACAGTATATATAATGCTTGTGTATTCGGTTGCAATTGTCATAATTGTCCTAAGATAAAAAAAAGAAAGATCAATCCTGTAATCATGAATAAACAATACAAAATAGGTGGTAATTGATTATAAAAGGGTTCTCTATAACTCAATATATATACCAAAATATAACAGATGGCGCTAACAACGTGAGGCTCGAGTAGATTGGTTAGTTGTACGTTGCATATATTCTATTTAAAAGTGAAAATTAATATTTGATTGACGTTTCATATATATTTATTTGACAGTTGTTGAAGGTTTTGAATTTATTGTAGTAGGCTAAGACGTAATTTGATATTCACACTTTGGTCGATTTTAGCGGCGGTAAAACATTAGGTGGGGCTCGAATAGGTAAATAACTTCGCAACAAAATATTTGTTCGCCTAAAGGTGGGGCTCGATAGGGCTGATTCAGATTTGCAGAGGTTGTGTAGCTTAGTGGGGCACATCATTGAAGTTTATTTTGAAAATTAAAGGGACATGTCTGATGAGGAGAGAATCACGAGGTCAGGAAAGTTTATGGAGTTGAGACTGGTGTGAGAGGGCAACCGGTGGTTAAGACTGTAGCGGCAGGGGATGCTAGGGATGAAGCTGGGGATATGTGGAGCCGGAGGTGATTATTGTGAATTCAGGGGTACATCGGGAGAAAATGAAATTGATAAGGAAAAGAGAATATGCAGATCCAAGATGTGATGATGGTTTTGTTGGAATTAAAAGGGTCGTTAACTAAGTCGCATGAAGAATTGAGAGGATCATTGTTGGCCGAAGTTAGAAATTCACAAGCGGAAGTTAAGGAAAAATTTGATATGATGGAAATGAAAATTGAAGGAATTAATGTATCAATACAGAGCAGTTTGTGTTCATTTAAGGATGAAGTTCTGAAGGACGTAGAGGATAGAGTCCAGGTTGTAGAAGGAAGGTAACAACAGGTTTAAATGAATTAAGGGAAGAGCTGTACATGGTCGAAGTTAGACAGACAGAAAAATTGCAGAATTTAGGTGAAATAGTTCGGATTCAGACGGAGGACAATATTAACTCTAAAAACGAAATTATAGGCAAATTGCGGGCGAGTCAGGAGGTGGCAGAGAAGCTGAGAAGGGATACGACGGTTCTGGGGAATACGGTAAATGGATTGTCTGGTCTTGAAGGGAATGTTAGACAGATGAGAGAACAGTTGGTTGAATTGGAAAGGGGAAGAGTTGTTTGTGATGCAGGATACCAGTATAGGCTAGGAAAGAGACCTTGCCGAGGTTTGAAGGCAGAAAGAATGAGCAGCCGATGGTCTATCTTAGCAAGTTGGACGAGATGGTAGAGAGTGAGCCTGAGAGGGTGAAGATGCAGATGGTGAGCGTGACATTGGGGGGTTGTGCAGAGAAATGGCACTGTATCGTGAGGAGGCAATATAGTTCGTACGAGGAATTTCGAAGGCTATTCATAGAACAATATTGGGGAAACACGCATCAGGCTAATATTCGAACGGATTTAAACACTGGGAACTATAGGTCATACCAGGGATCGAGAGAAAATTATGTGATTGAAAAGTATAACCAGGCGCAGCACCTGATTCCTAAATTAAGAGAAGATGAAATTATATTATTGTTGTCAAGGCATATGGAGGCGGAAATAACTAGGGCCGTAGCGATACAAAACGTTCGGACTTTAAGAGACTTTTGGAAATGATGCGAAATTATGACGTAGCTAGAACGTTTGAAACGAATAACAGGAAAATAGTGATAATAGGAATTGGGATAGGAATAGGAATAGCACAGACTACCAGAGGACTGGGGTGCAAGGATACAATTATAGGGAGAATGGACAGGACAACTACAGAAAGCAATATCAGGAAATCAAAGGAGAACGAATAATAATTGGGAACAACGTTTTAATAGAGACGATAATTATAGGGGAACAATGACTGGAACAGGACGGATAGGAATGACAGAGGTTTTGGACAGCAAAGGACGGGTTTTGGGCAGAGATGGCAGAGAGAAAGGGAGCAGAGATCAACGGATCAGGGGAAATACCGACAGGGATTAGAGACCGGGAACGGAGACAGATAGAAACTTGACGATCCAACACGTAACAACAAGAGACACGCGACAGAGATCGGAGGATAGGATAGAGAAAGTGGAGGTCCACGATGAACCCACGGTACAAAAAAAACGTCGATTTATTAGTGTTAGGAAAATCAGATTTAGGGACACAGCATAGTATTAGTTTAGTAGATAAGTTGTTAGATAATAAGTTTGAGAGAAGGCGGGAGTTACCATTTATTCATATTAGTTTAGGGATTCTGTTTACACGGCATTGATAGATACAGGGTCGCAGTTATCGCTGGTGAGAGAGGAAATAGTTTTGAAACATGCAGAATTATTCAAAGGGAAAATTTGTAGGGTTAAGAGTATTAATTTATGGTCTGCGATTAAGAGGAAGTTAACTACGATAGACAAAGTTGTACAGTATCGATTGTATTAGGAAGTACCAGACTAGGTGAAGTAGAGTTTTGGATAGCAAGAGGATTATATTTAGATTTTATTGTAGGGATAGATGTAATTGAGGAATTTGGACTGGTTATAGATGGTAAAGCACAAATGGTAAAGGTATTAAATTTAGAGAAGAAATGGGTGGTGCCTAAGGATAATCGGGATACTAGGGATGAGATAAATACAGATAGTATAGGATCAGGAAAGACTAAGAATAGAATTTATGATGGAATTGATGAGTTACGGTTATGTAATATATTTGAGAAGGTATTTGATGAGGAACAGATAGGATTAATAGGGGTGGATATGAAGGAAATGTTATATGAGGTGTTTAATAGACATGCAGGAGTTTTTAGTAATGAGCCTAGGTTTGCGAAGGAGTATACGCATAAGTTAGAGGTCACAGACGAGGGAAGTTTTCGTACTAGGGTATATCCAATACCATTTGCATTAAGTGGTCGAGTGAAAATGAGATTAAAAGATGTTAAAAGAGGAATTATTGAATCAGCGGGAACACCCTATATCAATCCGGTAGTGGTTGTGCCTAAATCTGATAAGTTAGAATTAAGAATATGTTTAGATGCTAGGAGATTGAATGCGATTACTAAACCACAATTTGAACAACCAAAATCACTAGATAATTTGTTATACAAGGTAAGCGAGATGAAAATTTTAGCAAACTGGACTTAAAGAATTCTTTTGGCTAATTCCTTTGCATGAGGAAAGTCGGAAGTATACTGGATTTAGCATTGAAGGGGAGATTTATCAGTACAGAGTTGTTCCATTTGGTCTTTCAACGTCATCCGCTGCATTAGTTCGAGCCATGCAGAAGTTATTAGATGAGTACGAAGACTTCTGTACGCACTATGTCGATGATATTTTGATTTTTCTAAGAACGAGTTAGAACATTTAGAACATTTAAGAAAAGTGATCCGAAGGTTAGACGAGGGAGGTTTGAGGTTGAATTCGAAGAAGTGTGAGTTTTTTAAGGACCAGGTAAAGTATTTGTGGTTTGTCGTTGGCAGCGAAGGAATTAGAATTTGTGAAAAACGCTTGGACGAGTTGAAGAATTTGAAACAGCCAAGAAATTTGAAAGGTTTAAGAGGATTTTTAGGTGTATTAAATTATTATCGTCGATTCATACCAAAATATTCGAGTTGTGCATTCCATTGTTGGAGTTTTTAAAAAAGAACGAAAGGTGGAAATGGAACGAGCAAAGGGAGCAGGCATTTCGGGAGTTGAAGGCGGTATTTTATTGGGAACTGTCATTAAAATATCCCAATTTTACGGATCCATTTATTTTAAGGACAGACGCTTCGAGTTTTGCAATAGGGGCTGAGTTGGTGCAGGTTCAAGAAGGAGAGAAGTGCCAATTTGTTTTATTTCGAGGGCTCTGAAAGACTGCGAGACTAGGTATTCAACAGCGGAAAAGAGATGCTGGCAATCGTATATGCTGTGAAGAAGTTAAGATTTTATTCATTGGGTAATAAATTTCTGGTTGAATCGGATAACACAGTGGTCACGTTTCTGAAGAAGAAAGAGTTTTTGAACAGTCGATTGTATAGATGGGCGTTAGTATTGCAGGAATATGATTTTGAGATTAGACATAAACCTGGTAAAGAAAATGTTACGGCTGATTTCTTTAGTAGGAAGGATGAAGGGTTGCTAACGGATAGTAGGAATGGATTTTGATTGCATTGCAAGTGTTTGAAGATCTGGGAAGATGGTCGAATGCCAGATTTCATCGGATGCAAGCACACGAAGAAATAAGGGTGATCAGAGAAAATTATTCAGAGAATTTAGAACAAGACAGAGGTTTTATATGGTCGAGGGAGTTTTGGTGAAAAGGTTATGGGATGATGAATTATTAGTGTTAACGACACAGGTAGCCGTTGAGCTGATCCAGGAAATTCATACTACGTTTGGTCATATAGGGATTCGTAAGACGTTCTTGATATTTAGGGAAGCTTTCTATGCACGAAACGATAGAAAATTGGTGAAAAATTGCATAAATCTGTGTGAGACGTGTTTGTTAGGAAAGGATAAGAATGGGGTGTTGCAGAATCAAGTTAGATGTATAAGAGCGGAAGGTCCTTATCGAGTGAGAAGAATTTTGCAGAAGGAATACTTACGAATTGGAGAATGACAGGGTGAATGTCGGGGACGTTTTCATATAGAAAATTTGTATCCATATTTCCATGTGGAAAGTAAAGTATCGCAAGAATAGAATTAACACTGTAAATAATACTAACGAGCTTAAAACTATACAGAATATACAGAAACTAACACTTAATCCTCATACATAAAGAAAAAAAAAACTATAGTGATTTTAACTAAAATTTAAAATTTCTCAACCATTAAAAGAATTACTTATATCCAGGAAGCAAATTTTCATTTTATTTAAAATCAGTGGGGCCTTATATACTGTCAAGAAGGGGTGGGCTTATAAAATGTTTAAATAGGGCTTCGAAACGACTTTGCTAGAATGGGGGTATATTTGGTTTTGTTTGAGTATTTTCTTTCAGGTATTTTGGTTTATAAATTAACAACAACTATTCCACGTTTATAAATTTATAAAGCTTTTGAAACTGCATTGCATTCAACAACATATACCGGCCATAGACCAGGCTAAGCTAGTTATAAGTTTGCATTGTATACGTATTTTAATTGTTATGGTTGCACGTATATAAAATTTAATTTGGAGTTAGCGTTTTCAGAACCATTTGAATGTAAAACAAATATCAAAATTGCTTGGTATACTGCACGCTTTTAAAATTTTAAGGAGTTAAGTGATACTCCCGTAAAATTGGTAAATCAATTTCAGTTTGAATATGTTTTAACAATTAAAGATTGGTTATGTAATGACAGGACGTTTACCGAATAAGACATAAATGTCTGTTGCGTACAATTTAAAAGCTGAACCATCAAAGTTTGTTAGCTATTTTCAATATTGTAAAAGTTCAATATACATAAATCACTGGATTACAAACCATCTAGAAAATGAATGTATCTAGAGAAAACAACTGTATTATTAATCAATTATTAATAATTATAAATTACATAGTGTGCGTAGAGATAGTTGTCATGGCAACGGAAACAAAAGAAGACGGATTTTATTTATAAGGGACTTCAAATTTTATATTACTGAAAAATAGACGTGTTTTTGTACTGTTATGAGTTTTATTACATTTAAAAGTTACGAGAAAGTTTTGAAAGTCAAGTTGTACCTGGAGATAGCAAATAGTAGCAGTTTTACGGCGAATAAAAGTTAATTAAAAGAGGAGTGCTGGTCTGTACCGTTATTGTTTGAAGACGAAAGCATAGTGGAATTGGAGTTATCTGAGTATTTGTATAACATAAATTTTGTAGAAATATTAGTAGTTTATAGTCTGGAGATTACCAGTTGCTCGAGTTACTTATTATTTACAGGAGGTGCCTGCAGTTGGTCACTTGGCTTCAGGACGGCTGGAAGGCGGCGCTTGTATCTGGATTCCAGGTATTAGTATTTAATATCTACGCAGTGCTTTAATCAAATTTATAAAAGTGGAACTAGTGTTTGGGAATACTTTTGGCTTTTAAAATTATTTTGAAAACTCCTTGGATATTTGTTTAGGTGTCTAGTTGAGAGGTGTTTGCTTAGGACGGACCCACCCTAGGTAGATTCCGCCACGTGTTTGACGGCCCTGTAAAATAATTAAGTGCAGCAGCCGTGTAAAATATTTAAAGATAAATTGTGTGGCATAACTCAACAAGGCTCTAAAATAAGACAAGGAGTGACAGATAGAGATATTACGCCTATCACTAATAAGGTAGGATCACAGTATATATAATGCTTGTGTATTCGGTTGCAATTGTCATAATTGTCCTAAGATAAAAAAAAGAAAGATCAATCCTGTAATCATGAATAAACAATACAAAATAGGTGGTAATTGATTATAAAAGGGTTCTCTATAACTCAATATATACCAAAATATAACAATATATATATATATATTGGAGGATACATAACTCGTGTAGGCAGGTCCTTTTTTATCAAAGGAAAATTAAATACAAACATTTACTTAGATTTATTGCGAAATCAAGTACTTCTTGATATTGACAATTTGTTTGACGAAAATATACAAACTATTTTGCTTCAACAAGATGGTGCACCTCCACGTTATGCAGTAATAGTGCGTCAATATTTAACTAATACTTTCCCAAACCGATGTATCCAACGTGGAGAAATAGAGTGGCCCTCTAGATTAGCAGATGTTTCTCTATTGGGCTACTTTTCATGGGGGTTTGTTAAACACATTGTATAAGTAACGCAACCTGCTAATTTGGCAGACCTAACGGAACGCATACTGTATCAAGTATATCTTATCTCACCAGAAATGAAACGAAACGTTTTAAATGAATTTTATCTATGATTAGATCATTATCAGGCAGCAAACGGAAAACAATTTAAACATTTAATTTGGTAAAAACCTGTTTACACACGCACGCATGCGCGCGCACAAAGCAGAATGGGTTTGGGAGCCGTTAAATACTGCGGGATGACAAACTGGGGGATTCTCATCTCTGCTGTCACACGCGCGCGCACGCACACACACACACGAGATGTAAATCCGACCGTACAACTTCCACGTGATACATCTCGGTTAACGCTAGTGTCGGCGCTATTGTACCTTTGGGCGGCTCCATGGCGTAGTAGTATGAGTGCGACTACTACGTCTAAGGTCCCGGGTTCGAATCCCGACACGGTCCGCTTGAAAAAGAGCATTTTTCACAAAAATACACCCTCGTTCGGATGAGAGGTAAAATGGAGGTCCAGTGTGTGAGTGTTGTCACGTACGTTAAAGATCCCTACCTTGCTTGGAACAGCAAGGGTTCGGCAAAATTTCAAATTTTTCAGGTAAAAAAAGCTCGCTTCCTGGCCAATGTAGTACCGTCGGGTAGAGCATTGGAAAATCACATGTAAGGTATTGTACCTTTGAAGCCTTATAACTCGAAAAGTAATCGATGAAAAACATTTGTTTTAGTGCTTTGAAAAGTTCTCGAGATTAGCTACAAGAATATGTAATAAAATTAAGGGGTGCCATTTAAAAAAAATGAGGTAACTTTCACATGATCTTCAAATAACTCTTCAAGGTCAAACTAATTGCGCCATATTATAGCCCTTTTGAAACATTATAACCTTTGTCTGAAACATTTTTCTCTAAAATGTTTTATTTTTGAGATATTCGACCGTTTCTAGACTTTTCTAACACTGTATATTTTTTAGCTGTGTAATCCCAACATCTTGGCACTTTTAGGGTTTGTTTTTAATACGTGTAAAATTTTTCGATGAAAGAAAGAAAACAGAATGGCATTCTTTCATAGAGTTCATATTAATCTATGTTAATGTCATTGAAAACAATCAATTATACTTAAGATAACTACCATAGATGCAACCTGCTTTAAATACAATAGAGTAAATTACAAAATAAATTCTGTTTAGTAGTAGAATGTGTAAACGCAGGTGCAAACGAAATCCTAAAAAATTGAGAACGCTCCCATTATGGAGAACATCTTCATGTAGCTTTATGCAATATACAAGCAATTTAGAATCATATTATATCTGAGAATGAATAATACGGCATTGTTAGGAACTTAATGATACTTTGATACTGCAAAACGTACGGTTTGCCGTGTTTATTATTGTTTTAATAGTTTCAGTTATATTCATACGCGGCCACTTAATTTATAGTCTGCAAAATTCTACCTACATATATTTAAAATTATATGTTTTTTTGTTTTTATATAATAACATTATCTCATAATTATGTTTACAATTAAGTAACAGTTCATATATCCTCACGATGCTCATCATTAAATTTAAACAGTAAAGTTTTTTTTTTAAACAAAATTATGGCCTCCTTTTTACTCAAGTTTAGGCAAAAATTTTAACGGTGCAGTTTTGCCTTAAAAGTGTCTACTGTTGGGGATTTATAGATTTTAGATCTGTAAAAGAAAAATTCATAAGATTATTAAAAGTTGTTAATGATGCGCACGACGCAGTCACGCAAGATTCCATTTTTATATTCAAGTTTCTTCTTGACACTTCACTTGTTCTGGTGTGCTTGATTTGAGCACACTTGCTTTTTAATTTCACCCTGAAACTATGTCTAAAAACCATATAGTGTTCCTTTATAATTTTACTTGTAAATACATTCTAGTTCATCTATCAATAAATGTTTCGGTTCACTACTTATTCTTCAAGACCTATCAAAGGATAAGGAGTTCCATTGGCCATTGTAAAATTGGTCCGACGAGTTTAATCCTTACAATAAATAAGCGTCATCATCATTAGGTCTTCAGTCTTGGAACTGGTTAGACGCGTACCTCATTGTTTTCTATTCTGAACTAACCTACATATTTCCTTGAAATTTGCACAGTCTGCATCTATTACTATCTGATCTAGGTCTATATCTACCTTGTTTTTCCTATCTCTACTTGTAATATATCCCATACTATTCCCCAAAAATGCTTTAGAACGTATTCTGCCCTTCTATTTCTCGTAATTTTTTCCCACAGATATCTTTATTCCCCTATTATTTCTATAACCTATTTGTTATTAACTTGTCTGTCCATGCTATCATCCTCATATATATGAAGCACAACATTCCAAAAGGCTGCTATCGTTTTTCTGTCTGCTTTTCCTGCGGCCGGTATTTCATAGGCATACTCTGCTGTGCTCCACACATATGCTTTCAACAATTTTCTTCTTGTTTCTATGTTTGTTGTTTTTGATAATAGGCGCTGTTCCTCCTTGATAGATGTAATTCGGTCCCCCTTCTATTGTTTTATAATTATATACTCTATTTCTACGACATTCAGTGATTGTGAAGGCGGGGGGCGGCTCCGGGGTGTAATGGTATGTGTGTGACTACTACGCCCAAAGTCCCGGGTTTGAATCTCGACACGGTCCGCTTTAAAAATGTTAGGGGAGCATTTTTCACAAAAATACACCCTCGTTCGGATGAGAGGTGAAATGGAGGTTCCATGTGTGAGTGTCGTCACGCACGTTAAAGATCCCCACTTTGCTTGGAACAGTAAGGGTTCGGCAAAATTCAAAGTTTTTTAGGTAAAAATAAATTATTTCCTGGCCAATGCAGTACCTTCGGGTGAAGCATTGGAAAATCACATGAAAGGTATGTGAAGGGGTTAAGCAGCCTGTTGCTGCCAAGGATCCCCCAACACTTAGACATTTGCCGAATTAATAGTTTTCCAGTAAATCCTTTCACACAATAAACATTATTCGAGAATGTTGCACAACCAATACCTGTAATTGCTTATAATAATCATCATGTTTAAGTACAGTTATTTTTTTCGTCATTAGTTTATCCATCTTGGAACTGGTTGGATGCATACCGTCATTGATTTCTATTCTGAGCTACACACATTTCCTTAAAATTCTTACAGCATACATCTTTCACTATCTGTGTGCAGTAGTATAATCTAGGTCTATATCTACTTCTCATCTTTCTTATCTCTGCTTCTAATATATTCCGCACTATTCGCTCGTGCCGTAGTATGTGGCCTATCATCCTATCTCTCCTATTTTTCACCGTTTTCCACATATTTCTTTCTTCCCTTACCATTTTAAATACCTCTTTGTTCTTAACTTTGTCTGTCCATGATATCTTCATCATAAGTCTGTAGCAGCACATTTCAAAGGTTTCTATCTTTTTCTTGTACGCTTCTCCTACTGTCCAGGCTTTACAGCCGTACAGTGCTGTGCTCCACGCATCTGTTTTAAGCAATCTTTTCCTTGTTTCTATGTTTGTTGTCTTTGAACACAGTAGTTGCGTTTTCTTGTTAATTGTAGCACGGCTTTGTGCTACTCTTTGTTTTATATTTTTTGTGCTTTTCCCATCTTGCGTTATTTGGCTTACTAGGTAGCAGAAATCCTTAACCTTTTGTATTTTTTTGTTACCTATTTGTATTCTTGTTTTTGATTTATTTTCCCTTCCTTTGCATACTAGTCTCAGCCCTTTCCTAATGTTTACTTCTCTACATTCCTGCTCTAATTCTATTACTGCTGTTTGCTCTTTGTATGAGCTATGTACTATTCGTCTATCCTATAACTCATTCCAATCTTTTGGAGTAGTTCAAACATTTTTTCCATTTTATATTGTCGAATGCTTTTTCCAGATCTACAAACCCTCTATACACGCATTCCCCTTTTTCTATTGTTTTCTCCATTATCACTCTCATAGCTAAAATAGCCTCCCGTGTTCCCCTGTTTCGCTTAAACCCAAATTGATCTTCTCCTAGTATTTCTTCAGTTCGTTTTTTCCATTCGTTTTTGTACAATTCTAGTTAATATTTTTGACACATGTGCTGTCAAACTTATTGTTCGAAAATTTTCACATCTATCCGCGCCTTTCATTTTTGGTATAGTTACTATGATGTTAAGTTAAAATCTTTGGGTACGTTCTGTTACTGCTTGTCCAACAACTTTTGGAATTTCCGCTTACACCTCATCTGTACCGCCCCCTACCATTTTTCAAACCCTTTACTGTTAATTCAAACTCGTCTCTAAGTATAGGATATTTTAAATCATCATTTTCAAATTTCAGATTTCTGTTCTAATGCTGTTAGTTCCTCTCCTGCATATAAATTCCCTATATATTATTGCCATCTACCCACTTTCTCTACATTTTCTATAATGACGTTTTCTCCCGCGTCCTTTATATTTTTGCTATACGGTTTTATATCCCTTAAATTGATTCTAACTAGTTTGTATTTTCATCTGTCTTTCCTATTTTCATCTTTGCTCTTTTCATCAATCCATTGTTCTTTAGCTTTCCTGCATTTGCGAATAATTTCTTATTTTATGGCTTTGTATGTCTGTTTTCCTCTTTCGTCTGATCTATTTTTGTATTTTCGCCTTTCATCTATTAAATTCAGGATATCCTTTTTTATCCACGGTTTCTTATTCTCTTTTTGTGTATACCCCAGAATATCTCTGCCCGCCATGTCTAAGCTGAATTTAATGTTATTGCATTCTGTTTCTACTTCCTTAATATCAGATATTTTCCCTGATATCTTTCAGCAATTCATTTGACTTTTTTTTTAGTCTTTTCTGATTATCATTATCTATTAGTTTCTCAAAGTCAAAATACCTTTTTCTGTTTGTTTTTTTCGGATTTTTAAATTTGAGTGCGGCCTTAATAATTACGATGTTGTGGTCAGTGTCTATATCTGCTTCTGGGTAGCTTCTATAGTCTGTTACTTGATTCCTAAACCGTTGTCTAACAACAATGTAATCTATTTGATATCTTCCGATATCTTCTGACATCTTCCACGTATTTCGCCTTCTAGCATGATTTTGAAATAAGGTGTTTGTGATGATTAAATTGTTCTTGTCGCAAAATTCTACCATCCTATTTCCCTTGTCGTTTTTCGTGCCTAAACCAAATAATCCTATTACCGCTCCTTTCTTACCCTCACCTACCGCTGCATTAAAATCCCACGTAATTATTAAATTTTCATGTTCTTTTACGTATCTTATTATGTCCGAATAGGCGTACAGAAGATTAAAGCTAATTGAAAAAATTAAAAATTAAAACATTGAACTTTGAGCTGGATCCATACCTATCTGGGACAGTTTTATTAATAAAGTTACTAACTTTCACAAGCTGTATGTATATTAAACATTCAAAAATGAAGTTTAACATTCCAGATAACTGCAGGTGATTGTTAGTTTTCTATCAAGCAGCTGCCACTTTGTTATCACCCAAGACTTTAGGTATCAAATATCCTCTTCCTTTATTATCCTATTGGTAACATTCAACACCTGTTTTATGCGTTTATCTGTGCTAAATATTCACGATAAAGTTTTCACTTCCAACTGGAATTTAGATAAAGTACATTTTGCTATTAAATTGAAGGGTTTAAATTCACTTTATTTAATACTTACGTTAAGTTACTAATTATTACATTATTAATGATAATTTAGATACAAATTGCAACAGATTCGTACTTTTAAGGTTATTATTCACAGATTTTCATTGCATTTCTAAAACATGGAGGTATTTGTACAAAAACGTGGCATACTTATAGCTAAGCTTACGCGTTTTACTAATTATGTAAATGACTTCAAAACCACTTCGATTCTAATTCTGAGTGAATTCCTAGGGAATCACTTGCGAAATTGCATAACCGTTTGGTTATTTCAAAAACTTTACTGCATTCCTTGAAGGATATTCATGAGCAAATAATTGCCATTTTAGTATAAATATTGGTCATATATTGTTATCTTGGCGCAATATTTACAATTTATGACTAATAATTAACAAACTTTAATACTAATATTTACTATATGTATAGCAGTTAGGTATTGGTTATATATTGAAGAAATATTTACAATATTTGCAAAATATGGCGGATTTAACATTTATCGGCAATATTAATTCAATATTACATAATTACAATGTTGCAAAGAAAATTAAATACTGACCCATTGTTGCTCAATGTTCACATTTATATCTTGAACCAATATTATCAGTACATTTTGTAACATTATTTTGTAATGTTAACAATTAAACAGATTAATTAATTAAAATTCAGTAACTTGAATAAAGTATAGACAAAAATTCCCACAATAAATTACTTTACATTCAGTCAGGCTCCCTTGTAATAAAAGACCACATTTATACCGATAGCTTCAGGCTACTAAATTCCAGCGGCAGGTCATCATTTAAAGCTCTAGACCATCGTAAGTCAAATACAATAAACTTCTTAAAAGTTTAGGTCGGTAACAGACTAACAAATCCGATTAAATTAAAATGTAATAGTACCTTTTTAGCGTAAATAAAGAAAACCAATTTCAGTTTGAAAAGCTTAATACTTTCGTTGATTTACAGCGGATTATAGGAAACAAAACATTATAATAGCGGAAACTATTTCCAATTTGATTTGTTCAAATATTACAAGTAATTTTAAGTAGTCCGGAGACATCCATTGTATTTAAAATCCATTTCGGCTCAAGTAGGTTAGCCAGTCTTTGTTAATGGCAGACCACTGTCGCCAACAGGTGTGGTCCACAATCAAGTAATTACAATTCCGAGAAGATACAAACTATTTAAACCCTTGGGAAAGTGATTGCACCCGTGATCATCATCTAAAAAGGGGTTGGATTTGGTTTCTGAAATCTTGTTTTGTGGGAGGTTCTGTTCAGTCATTGGATAACAGAAAATGACGTAGATAATAATTAGGGTAGGATTTAATCTATATAACTCAAGGCTTACCCAAAAGACGGGGAGTTTTTCCAATGAGGCCGTCCGTGGTCAAGAAGTAGAGAGAGACGTAGTTTGCGGGTAGCGTTTCTCCGTTATGACATAGAATATTCCACTTCGTATCACGTTAGTAAAAAAATTGGAAAGAAGTGTTACTCTTGCAGTTTCGCGAGGGTTATGCCCATATGTTCGCGGATTTATAGTGATGCAAGATAAATATTTAAAAAGCTTGTAGGCGTGTGACGCAGCAAATAAGTGACATTGTCAAAAATTCTGCCGAGTTCGTGTGCCAGTCAATTTTCTTAATCATTACAAACAGAAGCAACAAGCGAGATTCTCTTCCCAAATTTAATAACTGCTCTACGTTGGAAAACAAACCCTCAAACAATGGACAATTATTAGTAAGTAAGTCTTTATAGTTAAGTAGCATGACCAATTTTTAGTTAGTTTATTTGTTAGGACGTTTTGGCCATAAACCGTAGGATTAATTTAGTGTACGATTTATAATATAAGTTTCTTTCATATACAAGTGTTTGATAATTACTTATGTACACAAAATTTTCATAAATTCCATAGTCACCTATTCACTTAAATTTATAAACTAAAATCAATGCATGTAAGAGGTTCACGTTTATTGTTCTGTGAATTAAATAGTTTTGTTTGCCGTTGATTAAGTCAATAGTTTTTCTTATTTTTTTTTATATAAGTAGTAAAAAGGTGAGGAATTGATTAAAAGAAACAATTGTCCTCCTTGGGATGACAAGTCTCTCAAGGTATTGTACGAACATTTGGACATTCTCGACTTGTCTGGCGCCATTGGCAATTGTCATTAAGCCACAATATTTTATGAAAGGTAAGTGCCACATTTTTGTAGTATATTATAAATTAATTTAACCCTTTTTTCAAAATTTTAACCCTCTATATGATCTACGACCTTCCGCTAGCTAGTGCCGGTGACCCCCCTTTAAATTTTGTTTTACAGGCCGCCCCCATTTTATAATTTGACTGGAAAAGATACACTTAGTAGCTTTTCCGCCTGTAACAATTTCTGCAATGGAAAAACAATATTTGACAAATATTAAATGCTACTTGGGTTCATATTGTAGCGCTGATTAGTCTGCACGTGAGCAGAATAAATACATTAGGACGCAAACGAAGCGCTTGTGCACAAACGATGATTGATGGTCCCCTGCGGCGTTACACCTTTCGGATGAATTTGAATGACGGGTACAAGAGTTTGCTACGTTCCATTTTATATTTTAAAATTCATTGCCTCCTTACTTTAAAAACCATTTTAGTTTCTTACTTATTTGAATTTACGGGTTGCTACACTTCTATGATTATAAGCTGCTTAGTTGGGCAGCCAACTTTAATCGTCATTTATTAAATTCAAGACATCGCTTGTATATATTCTTTACCGTCTGTTTACGCCTTGCCTAATATAAAATAAAAGCATGCTCCTCTTATCTCTCGACTACGATTTGTTATTCGCGCATCGCAAGGTGAGCGCTGGTTACAACAATAAGATAGTCGACACAGCTCTCTCTTAGTACACAGTCCATTATTAAATGTCACACTCGTGCCGGTTTGTCGGCATTATCAGTTAATTAATTAAATAACAGCGTGGGTACCTCTATTCCTTCCTTCAGAACCCTCTCCTGCCTAACCAATTATGTATTTAGTGGTGAGTGTAAAGTGATAATTGAACACGGGGTAAGTTTTTTATGCAACCATACTTTATAAACATTTTATTACGCATATTTTGTTATTGTGAACCAGCCGCTCCGCTTAGGCGTGAACATACCTTATTTTTTTGGCACCTTCGACCCGTATGCGTGATATAATTGTCGTCGTGGTTGTAGAGGAGCTTGCTTTATGTTAAATTATTACAAAGTTGCTCTTAAAAGTATTTGAAATAAATTCACTCTTATCGAATTGTTAACCTCGTAATTGAGTTTGACCTGCATGTTGATAAACGGTTATCAGCACAGGTGTGTTTGTTTATATTTGCATTCAGTTTTAATTATAAAATACTCTTTAATTCAATTACATATTTGCGTGTAGTTTAGGCTATCCTGAAAATGTCTTTCGACAGCATTTCTTTGCAAGCTCAACAAGAAGCCTTATTTGGTCGCTTGCAAGGCATTTGGGATTATACTATTTCCGCAAATGTAAGTAAATTAAACTTATTAGAAGCAAAAATGCAAAAGCTTCCGATTATTGAAAATGCTCTCGAAAAACTACAGGTAGCAATAATTGAATTCAACGCTACTAAAACTGACCCTAAACTACATGTAAAATTAAATCTAGCATCTTTCGACGACTTATTTGACGTAGTTCGTGCAAAATATTTAGAATTGAAAGAAAATTCTACAAAATCGGTTTCTGCGGATGCTCTGGCTTTTAAGGGCCCATCCGTTGAATGTTTAAAACCCTAGAAATTCCTGTTTTGATGGTTCCATTGATAAGTGGAATAATTTCATTACTACTTACCGCAGTGTTGTACACGAAAACAAATCTATTCCAGTCTCATTAAAATATTTATATTTTAGATCTTATCTCGATAAGGAAGCATTAAGTGTCGTCTCTGATCTAGCGTTAGATCCCAATTTGTATGAGCAAGCATTTAAAAAACTGGTAGATCGGTACGATTCTCCACGCAGAATTGTTAATTTTTATTTGAATAAAATTCTTGAATTTAAATCTACTGGTTCCTTATCAAATTTCATAAATACACATTGCAACGCAGTAAGCACTTTGAAATCTGCCCCCGACGTTGAAGATTTATCGGACTTTATTTTATTTTCTCTATGTTATCGTAATTTGGATCCTAAATTACAACATGCATTTGATGCACGCGCGGATTCTAATGTGCCGACTTGTGCTAAGTTGTTCGAATTTTTAACCGCGCAGAATAAAACCTCAGAAATGCACGAAGATGTTCAAGCCTTAAAACCCGTCAACGTAAATATGCCACCGCGCTTCAAATATAATCTAAATAAGTCTTTTTTTGTAAAAGAATCCACTAACGATGCGCAAGTAAAATGCGATCGTAATTCGTGTCCCTATTGTAATGAAGGGCATACAATTTACGCGTGCAAAAACTTTCAAAAATTAAATGTTTCCGATAGATACACCGCTGTAAAAAGAATGTTGCGTTGTTTTAAATGTTTAGGCAATCATATTAAGGGCTGCAACTCGAAAGGAAGATGCAGGTTATGTAGCTCGAGATATCATCACACCTTTTTGCATAATGCGTCGCCTGTCTCAACTTCAGGACCGATAACCCCTGTGACCCCTTCCACATCCGATATGAAAGAGACAGTTTCTACATGCAATGTGTCTAATAATCCTAAAAATTATACAGTGCTTTTAGGAACGATTCAAGCTACGATTCGGGACATCAATGGCGATTTTCAACCTGTAAGGTGCGTTCTTGATTCAGGGTCCCAAATCAATGCAATCACTTCTGCTTGCGTGCAACGTTTGGGTCTTAAATATGTTCGCAATAACAGTAAGGTGTGTGGACTAGCCAATGCCGCTGTTAATTCTAAAGGGCTAGTCGATTGTTTTCTACTTTCCAATTATGCAGATCAACGAATAAATTTTTGTGCCTCTATTCTTCCAAAACTTACAGGTAATATTCCTGGTTGTTCTTTACCACGTGGAATTTATGAACGATTTAAACATTTACCCTTGGCTGACCCTAATTTCCATGTATCGGCTCCGGTAGAAATATTATTAGGAGCGGACATATGTTGTAGAATATTATTTTCGGATAACGCAAATAACCGTCTTGGTAAACCTCTAGCGATTGACACTATTTTTGGATACGTGTTAATGGGACAGGTGCCTTCTCCGCAAGGACCGTCAAATGCTACTTCGCTTTGTATAATGTCGCAACCTCTTGAAAGCGAAGTAAAAAATTTTTGGGCGCTCGAAGAAGTCTCGCAACCTCCTGCTGTGAATATTGACGACAATTATTGTGAAGCACATTTTGTTAGTACCCACTCTCGCGATGAAACTGGTCGTTACATTGTAGCCCTACCCTTCAAGGATAATGCCGAACCTCTAGGGCGCAATCGTGAAATTGCTTATAACAGTTATCTAAATTTAGAACGGCGACTTCGGAATTCAACCGAAAATCAAAAGGTTTATGATTCATTTCTCAAGGAATATCTATCTCTAAATCACATGAATGTTGCTCTGCAACCCTCCGATTATATTTTACCACACCACGGCATTCATAAAACCACAAGCAGTACTACTAAACTACGAGTGGTGTTTAACGGATCTGCTAATGATTCGACCGGTAAGTCCCTCAATCAACGTCTTTACGCTGGTCCGAAACTGCAATCAGGTTTGCCTGAAATAATATTTTTATTTCGTTCCCACAAAATAGCGCTTTGTGCTGACATACGAATGATGTACCGCCAAATTTTAGTACGTGCGCAAGATAGAATATACCAACATATATTCTGGCGACCCTCCCTCGACAGCGGAGTTCAAGAGTACGAATTGAACACGCTTACTTATGGTCTTACACCATCCTCTTTTATTGCGCAACGCGTGTAAAAACAATTGGTGATCAACGAAGGACAACAATTTCCTCTAGCATCTGTGGCCTTGCTGAATCACACGTATATGGACGATGTGATTTCAGGAGCCAAGTCCGTTGCGGCAGCTCAGCAGCTGCAATCGGAATTAATAAAATTGCTGTCTCTTGGCCAATTTCAGTTAAGAAAGTGGTCCAGCAATGACAACTCTCTTTTAAATCAATTCCAGGAATCTGAATTAGAACCCTCCGTAGCATTTTCTGATGAAATCTCTGGTATCAAAATATTGGGACTAGTTTGGAACCCGAATTCTGATAATTTCACCTACTATGTTGTTCCTTTCGAAGGGAATATTTCAAAACGTTCCGTTCTTTCATATATGGCTAAAATTTTCGACCCTCTCGGCTGGTTGACTCCGGTGGTGTTCTTAATAAAACATTTTTTACAGCAATTATGGGTACAACGTTTAGGTTGGGACGACACGGCGGACACCGACTGGTGTTTGAAGTGGGAGAAAATTTGTTCCCGCCTTACTGAATTATCAAATTTGAAAATTCCTCGCTGTTTGTTTTTAGACTCGGGACAGTACCGACTTTTAGGGTTTTGCGATGCCAGTGAGAAGGGTTATGCTGCATGTGTTTTTCTACATGGCACGACTTCAGATAACACGAATTGCCATCTCCTACACGCTAAAAGTAAAATTTCACCCTTAAAATTTCTTTCAATGCCCCGTATGGAATTATTAGGTGCTGTTTTGTTATCTCGTCTAGTATATTCTATAATCTCTAATAAATTTCCTTATCTCTTAAAGGAAATAAGATTATTCACCGATTCTCAAGTGGTACTAGCGTGGATTAACACTCCTTCTTATTTATTAAAAACATTTGTTGCCAACCGCGTGGAAATTATTTTAGAATACACTGCCATTCAACAGTGGTACCATATTTCCGGTGAAAACAACCCCGCCGATATGGCTTCCCGTGGTCTTATTGCACACCAGTTGATTGACAACGATATCTGGTGGCATGGCCCATCTAACTGTAGCGATCTGATTACGGCTTCCAGGAATTTGGAATCTCCCCCTTCTCTAGAAATTCTCCCAGAAATAAAATCTCCCCCTAATATATTAGTTACTTCTACACAAAAAAGTTCCACTCAAGTTTTGGATAAATTTTCTTCTCTCATCTTTCTCCAGCGTACTGTGGCATATGTAAACCGTTTTATTTACAATTGCAAGAACTCTGATAAAAAATTATCAGGCTCTCTTTCTTCTGATGAATTGCATATCTCATTGATAACTATCATGAGAGTTACGCAACAGCAGTTCTACGCCGAAGAAATAAATCAACTAAATTTAAACAAGGGTTGTTCTAAACAACTCCAAAAATTGTCCCCCTTTATTGATTCGCTAGGTCTTGTTAGGGTGGGCGGACGTTTGCGTCACTCCCTGTTGTCTTATGATAACAGACATCCCTTTCTATTACCGAAACAAGCCACTTTATCGCGATTATTGTGTGATAATTATCACTTTTTATCTATGCATTCAGGTGCATTCATGACGCAATCACTTATTCAGCGAAAATTCTGGATTATTGGAATACGTTCCTTAGTTCGTCAGAGGATCCACAAATGCGTTGTTTGTTCGCGCTTCCGTGCGACAACTGCTCAACCGTTCATGGCCGATTTACCCCTTTCCGTGTTCAACTGTCCAGAACATTTACTCATGTGGAGTAGATTTCGCCGGCCCATTTTTGATCAAGTCTTCTAATCGTCGTAATGCCCCGGTGTCTAAAACTTATTTATGCATATTTATTTGTATGTGCACCAGAGCGGTGCACCTCGAGGTAGTGTCAGAATTATCTACCGAAGCATTTTAGCTTGTCTGACAAGGTTTACAGCTCGTAGAGGAATTCCTGATGTTGTTTACTCAGATCAGGGTAGAAACTTTCTTGGTGCCTCGCGGTCCCTCAAGGAAGCTATCATATTCCTTAAATCCAACAACGATAAAATTTTCGCCGCTTTAGCCTCCCGCCATATCAAGTGGCAATTTAATCCTCCATACGCCCCAAATTTTGGCGGAATTTGGGAGTCTGGAGTGAAATCAGCAAAAGCCTTATTAGTTCGTACTTTAGGTACACGCCCTCAAACTTTTGAGGAACTATGTACAATTTTTTCTAGGGTTGAAGCCATACTCAATAGTCGCCCTCTTTGCCAGTCTTCCGATCCTAATGACGGTACAGATTATCTGTCGCCCGGTCATTTTTTAATAGGCGGTCCCCTTTTATCTCTACCTGAAATTACTATTCCGGAGGAAATAACTTTGCGTTCCGTTGGCAGCGATTGTGTCAGGTTACTCAATCCATTTGGCGTCGGTGGTCCAACGAGTATCTTCACCAACTCACCCAACGTAACAAATGGCACTGCCGCACCATGTTGCCCAAGGTAAATGATGTGGTCATAATTAAAAATTTAAATACTGCCCCCTTGTGTTGGCCTCTTGGCCGTATTGAAAAATTGTTTTTTGGTCGTGACGGTATACCACGAGTAGCTTCTGTAAAAACCGCTGCAGGTTTAGTTGCACGTCCAATAAGTAAGCTTATTATCCTCCCTTTGAATGAATAATTTTATTTTGTTATTTTCTCTTATTTATGTTCCGTTTAATTTTAAAATTTTTAAGGTTGTATTAAAGTTTTGTTTTAATTTGCCTAGCAACCTTAACATTTCTAGGGTGTATTTTTGAATGATGTATTTTATTTTGGTATAAAACTTATTCAGTTTTAGATGGGCGGTTATGTTTACGCCTTGCCTAATATAAAATAAAAGCATGCTCCTCTTATCTCTCGACTACGATTTGTTATTCGCGCATCGCAAGGTGAGCGCTGGTTACAACAATAAGATAGTCGACACAGCTCTCTCTTAGTACACAGTCCATTATTAAATGTCACACTCGCGCCGGTTTGTCGGCATTATCAGTTAATTAATTAAATAACAGCGTGGGTACCTCTATTCCTTCCTTCAGAACCCTCTCCTGCCTAACCAATTATGTATTTAGTGGTGAGTGTAAAGTGATAATTGAACACGGGGTAAGTTTTTTATGCAACCATACTTTATAAACATTTTATTACGCATATTTTGTTATTGTGAACCAGCCGCTCCGCTTAGGCGTGAACACCGTCCCTTATCTAGATATGCAATCTTTATTAATTAGGATTTTCTTGAATGTTGCTAGTTTAATGGTATTTAGGTGAAGCAGCCGTGCTATCTTATCAAAGATAATTATTACCGATTAAAACAATCAATCGACACAGCAAAATTCGGAAAGGAATACGCCATAGAAATGATGAACTACAATAGCATAATCGAAAGCATTTTAAGAAACATAGAAGATACATTTAACAGATTAATACTCTCAGAACAAACTGCAAGACGAAAAAGAGGATTAATTCACGGATTAGGTAACATAATAAAAACTATCACAGGCAATTTAAATAACCAAGACACAGAACATTATGACAACGCAATACAACAATTAATCGAAAACCAAACCGATATAAAAACCATTGTTAGCAATCAAATATCTATAATCCAATCAACTATAATAAAATTCAACGAAACATTAAGAAAACTAGTAAGAAATCAAGACCAGTATAGCCAATAGAATACAAACCTCTGAAACTAACATGCAAACTACCATGTTAGGTATGCGAGATTTAATTAGATTCAATACAATATTCACTCAAATAATATCAACCGTCACTTTAATGCAACAAATTTTAGCTACATTAGAAAACGCAGTAACATTTGCAAAATTGAATACATTACACTCTAGTATCATAAAACCAACTGACTTATTAAAAGAATTATTAAGAATTAGATCATTTATAACTAATAGTAAATTACTTTTTGACGTAACAGAATCAAACATTCTTATATTTGAAAAAATAGCTATATTAATACTTTGAAGCAAAATCCGTACAAAACACCAACATGAAAATTTAAAAGGTTACCGAAAACAAATGGATTGCCATATATCCATCGGAAGTAATAGCAACCGCACATTGCAAGCAAGACGAGAATAATATAGCATTAACCGGAAGCAAAGAAGATTGCTATTTAAAATTAAAGAACGAAATAATCAAAGTTTATCAGAACCTTACAGTAACCAAGAAATTCGCAAATTTACCGGAATTACAATTCAAGATAAAACAACCACAAGATGAAGAAATAATCAAGAAACCTATGCAGTTAGAACACCTAGACTTAGACGAACTCAACCACGCCATGAAAATAATGGACAATTATAAAGAACACTTAAGTGGGTTAAAAGTGCCAAAATTACACAACGATAACATAAGCGTTTGGACAATTGTGTTAATCATTTTAATTATTTTATTGATCACATATGTATTTTACAAAATGTATCTTAGATATAAGAATAAAGAGAAAAATGTTAGACTCAAGGAAACAAAGGTAAATAAAGAAACAAATATACCCTTAGGGACCATGAATATTAAATTATGAATTTTAAAAAATTAAGCAAAGAAAACCTTAATTTTTCATTTACGTCGGGAGGAGTTATGTATCCCCCAATCTGTATATGTATTATGAAATAGAAGTTATTAGAAAATATTAGAAATTATTAAGAATTATAAAGAATTATTAAGTTAGATGCAACATTGTATCTCAAGGATAATTAAATAAAGGTTAATGAAAGTTTACACGCAAGTTGTGAGAACGGATGCAATACATTGTATTCCAGACGATAGTGATACTGCAGGTGGCAAGTTAAGACGGTTAAGAACCGTGATTACCTAGAAAGTAAGATTGTTACATTGTATAATGGATAGTATTAAGAATTAAGCAGACATGAGCTCTGCAAGTTCCCGCAGAATTGTGAGGGGCAGGGACAACATAAATACCCCGGGAGCCCCAAGACCAGTCAGTCAGTCTACAGTATTTCAGCTTTAACATTGCAGTTTGCTTAGGTTACTCAAAATACTAAACTCCAATTATTATTTACATTTCGACTTAGAGTATTTTAAACCAGTTGTCAAAATTCAATTGTAATTGTTTAAGTAAATAAATGTTGTTACAAAGAATTGGAAGCAGTTTTTAAAAAGACAGCTCCCAAGGTCCGAAACGTAACTCACGTATTATGCTAAATATCGTACCTACTATTAAAGCCGAATAATAATATATTTACTGGGTCCGTCTTAGTTGTATAGTTAAAGGGACATGAAATAAAATAAAATTTTAAAATAAAAAAACAATCAGCAATAGACTGGTAGTGAAACTTTCTGTCCATTCTTTCGTTGGCGCCAAACTGACTATGTCAATATTGAATATAAAAGGTAAGCGATGTGCATGAACATAGATCAGTGATTTTGAGTTTCATGTGAGTGTACTTTTTGTGGGTATGTAGGTGTTGGTATGGGGTTAAGGTTGGTAGTATAAGTGTGTTAGTGTTGCAAATTTTTGGGGATCAGAGGTTTTGTGATGAAAATTTCATTCAAAAGAGGTTTGTTCAGTTCTTGTGGATTGTGGGTTACGAGGAAGTTTATGCTTGGAAGGTGGAGGAGTCTAAACTGATTGCTGTTTTGAATTTAGTTTGTAACGGAGCAATGAGTGGGCATGAATAAATTAGGCGTTTGGGCATTTCAGGTATCGTGTTATCGCGCATGGACAAAATGAGAAGGGATTAATTTAACGTGATAAAATTTACTTCTGAAGTTGCAGTGTCTGATCAGGAATTGGTTAGTGGGTCTACCGGAAAGAAGGTTATGTACTGGGATGTCAGTGATGGAGAGGAAGATTCTGCCTGAGGATAAAACGAACTGTAGTTGTTGATGCGGAACTTTGCGTTCGTAATGGATAAAGTGCGATAGTCGTCTATTGTAATATGCGATCATGGAGGATGACTGATCTTGTGTTTTAGGCATCGTAGTTAAATTATGAATTGTAAGTGATTTCTAGAAGTGGTGTCTAGAGAAGGGAGTATAGGACGGAGGTGGTGCTGTAGACTTTCGAGGTGTATAGTCGGAATGGTTGAATAATTGAGTTATGTGAGCGTCGGGATGACGGCGGAGTTAAAGGACGCCAGGGGTCTACGGCGTAGTGAATGATCGGGATGATGATTTGATTAACTATGTCTGCAGGTGCGATTTGCGTGTTGTATTTGTGGGTTGGATTGATTTCGGATGTGCGTGTTTTTAGGTTGTTGAGGATGATTTTGGTTTTAGTATGGAGCTAGGTTAAGTGGGTGTGCGATTTTAGACGGGTTTCGAGGTGAAGGCATCAGTAGGGAAGCGGTTGGCGAAAAAAATGGAATTCCTGGACTGTTAATTTTTGGGCTGCAACTGAGGCCAAGAAATTCTTTGAGGAGGAACATTTTGATCTTCCTAGGAAACTGTAGTTGCTTATTGTCAAGGACCAGGATTCTATTGTTCATAAGGGTGGCGGCGGTATGTTCTAAGGAAGTACGAGTGTTGCCATGGATAAGGAAGTCTAAGTCGTCGGCAAGGTAAGAGTGAACACACTAAGAATGTTTAGATCTAACAGGGGGTTGATGATAAGGTTCCCGTGGGGAACGAAACGGGAACGTTGAAAGCAGGTTTGGGTCAAAGGTTTGGTGGAGGTGTGATCATTCGTGGTGAGAATGTTTGTGCGAGAGCATAAATGTTATTTTATGATTAAAAATAGATTGAACGGGTAGTTGGCAAGTTTCAACTGTTTGAAGTGGTTAGGCCGCCAGAGTAAGTCGAAAGCGGAACAAGGAAATCCATCAATGACATAGCTTGTATTAAAAATATCGATCTTAACAATGTATCGCCCAATACGTTTCTGGTGATACTAATTACAAGTTTTATACTCGATAAATGGCTTTTAATAATGAATTCTTTTGTACCTTAAAAAGAAATTCATTAACAGACGAGCCTCATTTTATGTCAGCTAATACATTGCCTTTTTATATTCGTTCAGCTGGTTTTAAAGTGATTTCCAAGTACATAATTACAGGATGAGTTGCTAAACTTTAATGAATAATTTTTATATCCTTTTTGGCTATCCTTTTAAAAATCTTTTTAATTTGAAATGTTAAAGCATAGCGGCTTTATAAAAGAAAGAAGCATTCTTTATCAACTACTTGCGCCATTTATGTAAAAGTTAAAAGTGTTGTCGCTCAAGGCTGAGTGGCATGAAAATCACACGCCTACCCTAATTTAAAATTGAAGGTTTAACGCTTACTACCATCGCCACGGTTATTTGATAGGATCATTTCGCTATTAAATATATTACCATTTCGAATTTCAAATGAGATGAAATTGGTTTAAGGACGTCTCGGTATATACTATAGTCCATTTCACGAATCAGTGTAGTAAAGTCACATGTAGTAATTTTGTTGATAAATGTAATCCAAAAATATGCATATGTAATATTTAGGAGAAAATACATGCAATGGCTTGGCATTACTTTGCGATGTTGTCGTTAGCACTTTGCTAAATTTCATTTCATTTTGCATTTGTTGGCTGTCATGAACCGATTTGTTGTTTTTAGCAATTTTTCTTGATTATTATGTATGAAAACTGTTCTCTTCAAAACAAATTTCGCTTTTTGTATTATTATTCCAGATTGATGGTGAACAAATACCTAAGGCTTTAGACAACTGTTCTAAAGAAGGAGTATTAGCGTTTAATGCGTGTTTTGAAATAAAACGTAATAATGGGAGGACATTACTTCGATATTTTATTGATTAAAATACATTTTTATTACTGTTACTAAATTAACATTTTATTTTTGGTTTGGCCTATTTGAACCTTAGAAAATGCATTTATATGCAATGTATGGCAACGTAGTAGCTGCTGTTCTATATGAAGTCAGTACAATGCTTCGTGAAGTAGACTATACTACAGATAGTGCAAACCTAAAAACAATGATAGGTACGTTGTCGAAAATCTAACGTAGCTTTGTAATTTATTACAACAGTCATTTTCATTACAATTTAGGTTATGGTCATTCCATATGTTCGAATAAACAAATTCCAGTGCCATTTGTTTAACGTAGAGCGGTTAGTAATACCTTGTTAAAATATTCTTTCAAAGCCTCAGGTGTTATAGTTAATTTAACAGTTAATCGTGTTCTATTCTGAACACCTGAGCTATCTTATTCAGCGTTCTGTAACTATCTTTATTTACTTTTCTTTCTTTTCCTGGTTTGTATAATTAAGCTTTTGCTCCTGGTACAAATTTTAACCTTTTGCTCTGGTCTTTATCACTGCTTTTACTAGTCCACTACGTCTTGAAACAAAATCTTCCATCTTATCACGCTTCTTTTTGTACCCACTACTTACTCAAATCATTTCTAAGACATTATCATTACAAACTATAACTATTAGCTTATCTTACCCTCCGCGTCTCGAAAGCATCTAACCTCTGTTATCCGGCTAGGTTTCCCGCAACTAAAATATTGTGCAACAATATTTAGTAAAACAATTAGGTTTGATTTTTATTCGTTATTTTCGAATGCATTAGAACATATATACAGCAATTACAATCTAAGAAATAACATATATACAAGGGTAAAACACATACAATGGTCTGCAAGGTGTCGTTCGTTCTGCGTCGGTCCGCGGCGCCTTCTTCACAGCGAACCCCCTAAGGATCGTCCGGGTGGACGAGTGTTGGTTCTACGCCGTTGTACGGGATCCTGTCGAGGTTCAAAGGGATGGCTTACCCCTCTGCGGGTGATGGCGGTAGCGGTGACACTGGGCGTGGTGAGAAAGGCGGTCGATGTAGGAACTGGCGGAGTAGATGTCGGTCTCATAATCGCTGTCGTCTTTGTTCGTTCCCTCCTTGCTGTCGTCGCAAGGTGCTGCTTTCGACGTTGCTGGCGTCGTCGTATGTTCTTCTTTGTCGTGGCGCCGCCCATACAGCGCTGTGGCGTCGGCGTCGAACGACCTTGGGCTAGGGAAAGAGACAAATCGCCGGCGTCATCGCGCTGCCTCAGACTTAGAGCAGAGCCGAGGTCTTCGTCGATGATGCCCCGTGCTAGGAGAAGCGCCAGGATCTTCCGGTGGTTCCTTAGGCTAGAAGAAGCGCTAAGGTCTCGACTGTTTCTCTACTAGGCTAGGAGAAGGCTAGATGATTGAATCCAGTGACGGTCTGGTCGAAATGCAGCTTGTTTTATACTTATTCTTGAGGATGGTGGGGCGACCTGTAGCCAATCAGCGTGCTCGATTTTTGTGTTAGGGTTGTGGTCATCTCCAAAAAGTGTAATCCGTGTTGTTATATATGCAGGTGTTGTGACCTTACATATGATTTTCCAATGCTCCATTGGCCAGGAAACGAGTTTTCTTTTTACCTGGATAATTTTGAATTTTGCCAATCCCTTGCTGGTCCAAGCAAGGTATAGGGATCTTTAACGTGCGTGACAACACTCACACACGGGACTTCCATTTTACCCCTCATCCGAACGAGGGTGTATTTATGTGAAAAATGTTTGCCTAAGATTTTTGAAGCGGACCGTGTCGGGATTCGAACCCGGGACCTTGGACGTAGTATTCACACACATACCAACTACGCCACGGAGCCGCCAATGTGTTGTGACCTTACATGTGATTTTCCAATAATCCTCCCGAAGGTATTACATTGGCCAGGAAACGAGTTTTCTTTTTACCTGGAAAATTTTGAATTTTGCCGAATCCTTGCTGTTCCAAGCAAGATAGGGATCTTTAACGTGCGTGAAAACACTTACACACGGGACCTCAATTTTACCTCTCATCCGAATGAGGGTGTATTTTTGTGAAAAATGCTCGCCTAACATTTTTCAAACGGACCGTGTCGGGATTCGAACCGGGGACCTTCGGCGTAGTAGTCACACACCACTACGCCACGGAGCCGCCTAATGTGTTGTGATCTTACATGTCATTTTCCAATGCTCTACCCGAAGGTACTACATTGGCCAGAAAGCGAGTTTTTTTACCTGGAAAATTTTGAATTTTGCCAAACCTTGCTGTTACAAGCAAGGTAGGGATCTTCAACGTGCGTGACAACACTCACACACGGGACCTCCATTTTACCTCTCATCCGAATGAGGGTGTATTTTTGTGAAAAATGCTCGCCTAACATTTTTCAAGTGTACCGTGTCGGGATTCGAACCCGGGACCTTGGACGTAGTAGTCACACACATACCAACTACGCCACGGAGCCGCCAATGTGTTGTAACCTTACATGTGATTTTCCGATAATCCTCCCGAAGGTATTACATTGGCCAGGAAACGAGTTTTCTTTTTACCTGAAAATTTTTGAATTTTGCCGAATCCTTGCTGTTCCAAGCAAGATAGGGATCTTTAACGTGCGTGAAAACACTTACACACGGGACCTCAATTTTACCTCTCATCCGAATGAGGGTGTATTTTTGTGAAAAATGCTCGCCTAACATTTTTCAAACGGACCGTGTCGGGATTCGAACCGGGGACCTTCGGCGTAGTAGTCACACACCACTACGCCACGGAGCCGCCTAATGTGTTGTGACCTTACATGTGATTTTCCAATGCTCCACCCGAAGGTACTACATTGGCCAGGAAGCGATTTTTTTACCTTGAAAAATTGGAAATTTGCCGAACCCTTGCTGTTTCAAGCAAGGTAGGAATCTTTAACGTGCGTGACAACACTCACACACGGAACCTCCATTTTACCTCTCATCTGAACGAGTGTGTATTTTCGTGAAAAATGATCGCCTAACATTTTTCAAGCGGACCGTGTCGAGATTCGAACCCGGGACCTTGGGCGTAGTAGTCACACACATACCAATTACGCCACGGGGCTGCCTAATGTGTTGTGATCTTACATGTCATTTTTCAATGCTCTACCCGAAGGTACTACATTGGCCAGAAAGCGAGTTTTTTTTACCAGCATCCGAAGATCTGGTCGTCTGTAACTTACTTCTAAAGGTGGGACGGGGTGCACTGCTAAAGTCCTGGTGGGTATGCACTAAATGTTCTTGGGGGGATCACTATCACTTCACTTTCAAGTCCTGGGGGGATGCGCGGTTGCGCTCTGTTTTATTATTCTTGTTTACTTTATTGATTTAATTTAATGAGGGTTTATGATTTATTTGTTATTGTTTATTTGGTATTATTTATTCCCGATTTTCCGCACATAATTATGAAGATAGGCAGTGATTGTATTAATGGAGTGGGGGTTTCTCGTGCATATTGGACATTTTGGTATAATTATCTTTTTTTTTTTTTTAATTTAATATCAGGTTTTGGTTATGCTCGTATCCTTACTCACGCCATGTCAATCTAAAATTTTTCAATCCTCCCACCAACCCCACCGAATTTTTACACGCGGTCGTCATTGATTGTCTAATCTCGCGACCCTTCCGCGAATTCTTTTAAGGCTGTCCAGAACGCCTTCTGGTTAACCACTTCCCCGACTTCCTCTAGGCTCTTTGGCCATGCCAGACCTAGGATAGCTAGTTTGCTATCAGCCAACCCTCGATTTCCCGCCTCAAGCGGGCAGTCGAAGAGCACGTGCTCTGCGCTTTCCGCGCCCTCACCGCATTCGCAGCGGTCGCTGTTGGTTAGACCGAACCTTTGTAAATACGCCTTCAGGGCGCCGTGCCCTGTTATCAACTGCACCATTTTGTGATCGAGCTTAACCTCGATCTTACCTCTGGCTTCTATGCTCGGTATGAATTTGTGGGTCAACCTGCCCGTGGCAGCGTTGTTCCACTCTCTTCTCATTGTCGAATTGATTTTTCGCGCAGCTTTCTTTTGATTAAAGACCTCGGTATCGACGAATGTGATATTCGAAAGTCGCCCGTCGCGGCCTCTTTAGCTAATTCGTCAGCCCTATCGTTTCCTACGTTACCATTGTGCGACCTGACCCAACAGAACTTTAAACGTCGAAACTCTAGCGCCGTACGCGCTATCCTCCAGACGTCCGCTTGGAGATCTGTCGAGGTGTTCATGTTTGTTAAAGCCGTTAGCGCCGATTTACTATCACTGATTATATAATACTCGTCTCTGCCCGTATGGTTTATTACGTAATCGATAGCCTCTCGTATGGCTACCAATTCGCACTGGAAGATAGTGCACCAGTTCGCGAGTTTGGTTTGAAACCGAAACACCTCCCTTTCCTGCTTATACACGACAAACGCCGCGCCTGCTTGCCTATCGTCCATACGTGAACCGTCCGTATAAATTCTGATACCCATCGCGTCCTCATCACCTTCGACAAACTCGATCCCTCTAATATCAGCCGGGTGCCCTAACTCAGATACAACAATCTTTCTTGCAATTTCCTATTACCAAGATTAAGATCTTCGATAATTTCGCGCCCTTTTCCTATATTTATTAATCGTCTATCTCTAATCTCCTAACGACATATTCGATAGGGAGAGTCCTACTGATCACCAGGACAGCCTCCGTGGAGGTGGTCCTGTACGCCCTCGCCGCTTTTACCGCGGTTATGCGTTGTACGCTCGTCAATTGACGCATCTCCCGGACTTTACAACCTTCTGCCCATACAGAAGCTGCGTACAGTATTGCCGGCTCAATTGCTCCGGCATAAACCGTCCTCAGCGATTCGCCCCTGAAACCCCACTTTATTTTAGCCGCCGCCATCATTTTATTTGATATTTCGCCGCCCTTACTTTTTACGTATTGTACGTGCGCTTTCCAATTTAATTTATTGTCGATCTTGACGCCGAGGTAGGTAATACAATCTTTAAACGGGATTTTTCCCTCCTAGCTCTAACCTAGGAGGTCTCTGTCCTGGTTTCGTGCCGAAATAAAGCGCCTCTGACTTCGCCGTGTTAAATTTTAATTTTACCGCCTGCGACCATTCGTGTAATTTATTAAGCGCCTCGTTCGGTTTTGTGCGCATATCCATTAACAATCTCGATCTTACAATTAAAAGTGTGTCATCTGCAAACCCAACGATTGAACATCCTGCGGGCAACTTGACCCTAAAGATGCTCTCATACAACAACTTCCAAAATGTGGGACCAGAACATGACCCTTGCGGGCATCCCCTTTCCACCTCACGCGACAGAACTTCACCCGGAATTTCGACCTGTGATTGGTAGCAGGCAACATCTATAGTGGTAAAGGTGGTGTAGTGTCTGGAATTCCTTTCCATGGGTATTTGCCAGTATCCAGATTTCAAGTCGATGGTGGAGAATACTGATGCTGTTCCCAGATTTCGTAGGGTTTCATGTATGACTGGTAGATGCGAGCTCTGACCGCATTAAGCTTGCGATAGTCCACGCAGAACCTGGCTCGTCCATCTTTCTTCTTGACGATGATTATTGAGGAACTGCAGCTGAATGTGCTGGATTCGATAATTCCCTGTGCCAGCATATGCTCTATTTCGATTGCGATGATTTCCTTCTTGGCCGGAGAATATCTATACGGCGATGTACGGAAGGAAGTGTGGCTTGCGGTTCGGATAATGTGTTGGGTACTGGTGATGGAGGTATTGTGACTGCGTTCGCTAAGGATGGATTGGAATTCTTGCAGGATGCATGGAATTCGGGTATCAGGGGTGGTGAGAATTGTTGTTTTGATGTGACGATTGGTGGTTGTGGGTGACGTCGTTATTTGGTCGTTCCCAGTGCATCATTGGTGGATCCTAAATTGGATACATCTTCGATTATAATCCAACATGACCTTGTGCCGTACGAGCCATGGCTGTCCCAGAATGACTTCTTGTACATGGTCGGTGACTACCATGAATTCCTCTGTGTCGGTGGTTTGTCCAATGTGGAATAAAATGGTTTCACTGCCTAGCACGTCCATTTGTTGTCCGTTCCCTGTTAGTTGTACGGCTGTTCGGATTTTCAGGATATAGGCTCCTTTGGGAACTTGATCCCTCCTAATCAAGCAGCAGAAGGCCTCGGTGTCGAGCAATGCTTGTGGTGACTTCTTGTCTACCTGTAGCTGGATTCTGGACAGGTAGACCTTGGCGTAAGTTGCGTTTATTATGTCTGTTGCGGCCGAACGGTGTGGTGGAGTGGTTCGGCCTGGTCCGTTTCCAGACCTCCTGGCGGGGCAATCTCGGTGCCAGAGTCGCTGGAGATAGAAGTGGCATCATGGAAGTGGATCCTCAGTTCTCACGTTGTTTGACGGTCTAGGATTCGTTGGTCTGTTGGTGACTGCTGTGCGCTTCGATTCTGGTTAGGGGGTTACCATTTCTAGTTTCCTAGTTGGAATGTGGTACTAGATAGTGTTTCACAGTGCTGGAAGCAGCAGGTCGGTGAGCAGCACCAGGTCTTCGGCAATATCTATTTTTATGCGACGGGCTTGGCGTGCCTTGGTGCTCAAGAACGCTGCGACTGCCCGTGTGGTTGTTTGTTTTGTGCCGAAATATTAGGCGGTTAGTTTGACCTTGATGGCTGGGTTGTAGTACTCGTCTAGGAACAGCTTCCTAAACTGGTGGTAATCAGGTTGAAACGCTTCGTAAGTGGCGTACCATGTAGCTGCAGATCCCCGTAGCTGCGCTGTCGTGGTAGGTAGGTCGGCCTTGATTCTCTCCATTTTCTGGAGGAAATATTGTGCAACTATATTTAGTAAAACAATTAGGTTTGATTTTATTCGTCAGTTAGAACATATATACAGCAGTTACAATTTAAGAAATAACATATATACAATGGTGAAATATATATAAAGGTCTGCAAGGTGTTGTTCGTTCTTCGTGGGTCCGCGGCGTCTCGGTACGCCTTCCTCACAGCAAACCTCCTGGGGGTCGCCCGGGTGGACGAGTGTTGATTCTACGCCGTTGTATGGGATCCTGGCTATGTCCAAAGGGATGGTTTGCCACTCCACGGGTGATGGCGGTAGCAGTGACACTGGTCGTGGTGGGAAAGGCGGTTGCTGTAGGAACTGGCGGAGTAGGTGTCGGTCTCGTAATCGCTGTCGTCGTTGTTCGTTCCTTCCTTGCTATCACCGCAGGTGCAGCTCTCGGCGTCGCTGGCGTCGTCGTCTGTTCTTCTCTGTCTTGGCGTCGCTTATGCAGCGCTGTGGCGTTGGCATCGCCGTCGGCGTCGGACGGCTTTGGGCTAGGGAAATCGCTAAAGCGTCGGCGTCGTCGTGCTGCCTCGGGCTCAGAGCAGAGCCGAGGTCTTCTTTGTTGATGCCCCGGGATAGAAGAAACGCTAGATGATTGAATCCAGTGACGGTTTGATCGAAATGCAGCTTGTTTTATACTTATTCTTGAGGATGATGGAGCGACCTGTAGCTAATCCGCGTGTTCGATTTTTGTGTTAGAGGTTGTGGTCATCGCAAAAGGTGTGAGCCGTGTTAAGGTATATTCGCAGGTGTTGTGACGGCGCGCCGCTCTTATAAAGATGTATATTGTCACGAGACAAGGTCAGTGACACCTCCTACATTCTTTTTTATTTATAGTCTACAAACATTACACTTCTACGCTCTATGCATACTTTCAGCAGTTTTTTCTCATCATATAGACCTATCACAGATTTAATTGCGTTTGAGCTTTAAAGAAGTTCCTTTCTTGGGCTATTTAACCGTTGTTTTTATTTAAATTGTTATTAATGTTTCAACTTTTAAGTCTCTTTAAATTATAGTTTTACCCTATTAAGTTTGCTACATTAAAAATCAACAATCCTTAAGTAGTATTTAAATCCATAGATTTGAACATCGCCACCAATTGTTTATATTTACTGACACTAACGTTAAAAAACTAGATGCTGTCAAATACATGAAAAAAATGCAAGACGTATTGAAAGTTGGATTGATATCATAGAAACATAAATGATTTAAATTTATCTATTTCTTTAACTAAATTACCAACCACGGAAGTTTGGTTGGTGGAGCGTCTGAGTTTCAATAAGAAGGTTACAGGTTTAAATCTCGTGCTTTTTTGCAACTACTTTTATAGTTGTACCTAGGCTTAGTTGACGTTAGTCTTAAGTTTAAGCACTGCCACTGATCTACATTTCTTAACCTTAGCGTATAAAAACCTATTACTACATCAAATATGATTGACAAAAATGCACAGCTTAATAGAGTTAGGTTTAAATTTGCTTATCTTTTCAATTAAATTATCGGCCACTCTGTCTCTGTTGGTAGAGAGTCTGAGTATAACTTAGAAAGTTATCTGTTGAAATCCTGTGCGTGATCCTATATTTTTATTCTTTCTATTATTAGCTCTAAATAAGCATTTAAGCTTTACATAAAAGGCTAAACTATAATTTCATCTTACCAGCTGGCATTCAATTTAAAAATCAACTTCGTTTGTACAAATGCATTTATATTTTTATTTAATAGTTTGCTTCTGTAATAAATTTAAGTGGCGCTTCCAGTTTATATCTTACATATCGTCAAAAAACTTGACAGTCAGGTATGATTGACAAAATTACCAAGTGAAATTGAAAATTAGGTTATTATATTGCGCAATACGCGATTCATATTTGTTCATCTTTTCAATTAAATTACTTCAGTTAGCTTAGTTGCCAGAGCAGCTGAGTATCAATTGGAAAATTACAGGTTCAAATCATGTACATGATTTCATACTTTCCTTTTCAATCGCTAACTCAATTTCAATTAATCGTGCAGGTTGTGCATAAATATATAATTATAAAACCGTCCTATCAAACATTTATCAAAATATGATAAATATCCTACAAATAAAAATTTATAAGAAAACCCTTAATTCTTATATTCAACGAAAGCTGGAAATTTTCAGATAGTTGTCCGTCGGATATCCATCAGATGTCAAAGTTCAAGTAATAAACTGCATTGCAGTTACATAAGGATAGTACTGCTGTTTGCAAAATGAAAGAATTAGGATGATAATTTTGATGCTTCTTTAATCTAAGATACTTATTTTATATTTCACAATTTAGCTAAAAATTTTTAATACTCTAAAGTTCACTTCTAAAATCTAACAATCTCATAATTACGCATTGTTAAAAGAATCAAACAGGGTATTAGGTCATTGTTGTCTTAACTAAGGTCATAGGTTTTACGTAGTCGGCTTTTGCCTTCAATATTATTAAGATCCTTCAAACCTGGCTAATTTGTAAGTGATGGCATATATTCAAGAGCATCGGAAACTAATCGTCCTCGTGAATTTCAAACAATAGATAATGAATCGCCAAGTGTCAATATTAGAAACCAAAATATACACTGTAAAACATGTTATACCTTTTGTTTAATGTAAATCAGTAAATGTCTTAAATTAAGTACCAATATATAAGGGAATGATTATCATTATAGCATAAATGAAAGCGTGTGTAGTTCGAAGATGCTACAATATGTTCACATACTGTGTGCTAGTTAAAAAAATTTTTTTCAATTACAGCTCGGTTTGTAATCTTCATACAGGTTTCGCACATAGCTCTAAATTATAATTCCATCCGATTATATAAGTAATATACTTACATTCCATTCTGAATGGACCTGCACCTTGACGACGTTCTAAAATACTAGAACAGGTAGAATGGCTTGCGCGTTTCAATAAGACGATGTGTAGAAAACTACTTACAAAAGAACGAAAGAGTACTCATGGTTAAATTTGAATCTAAACCAGTAAATACAGTAATAATACAAGTATACATGCCTACCTCTAGCTACAGTGAGGAAGAGGTAGAGGCGATCTACAAAGATATCGAAGACATACTAAGATACGTAAAAGGACATGAAAATTTAATAATTACGGGGGATTTTAATGCAGTGGTAGGTGAGGGTAGGGAAGGAGCGATAGCAGGTTTATTTGGCTTAGGCACGAGAAATGCCAGGAGAAATAGGCTGGTAGAATTTTGCGACAAGTATAACTTAACCATCACAAATACATTATTTCAACATCATGCTAGAAGACGATACACATGGAAGATGCCAGGAGATATAGAAAGATATCAAATAGATTACATTATTGTCAGACAGCGGTTTAGAAATCAAGTAAAAGACTGTAGAAGCTACCCGGAAGCAGATATAGACACTGACCACAACATCGTAATCATGAAGGCCACACTTAAATTTAAAAATCTGAAAAAGCGGGACGGAAAAAGGCACTTTGACTTTGAGAAGCTAAAAGATAAAGATATCCACGAAAGATTTAAAAGAAAGTCAAATGAATTGCTGAAAGATATCGGGAAAATTTCTGATACCAAAGAAGTAGAAACAGAATGGAATAACATTAAATCCAGCTTAGACATGGCGGCCAGACATACTCTGGGGTATACACAAAAAGAATAAGAAACCATGGATACCAAAAAAATATCCGGAATTTAATAGAAGAAAAACGAAAATACAAAAATAGATCAGACGAAACAGGAAAACAGAAATACAAAGCCATAAAATGGGAAATTATTTGCAAATGCAGGAAAGCTAAAGAACAATGGATTGATGAAAAGTGCAAAGAGGTACAAAGTAAGATGGAAATAGGAAAGACAGACGAAACTACAAATTAATTAGAATGAATTTTAGGGATATAGAACTATTAAATAAAACACGTTTGTTCTATTGTAGAACCATAAGCAGACTGACTTTTATTTAATAGTTAATTACAGGTTAACTTCGTTCCATCTTACTAAAGGTTGATGGCGTGACAAGGCAAATATTTTGATATATTTCAACATCCCCACTATATCAAAAAATTTTGCAAACATACAATACCTAAATTATTTACAAATTTATTATGTTTCACAGAACACAAAGCTTTAGTAAGTATGTCAGCTGGCATCTCAGCTGTCTGCAAATATACAAGTTTGACTAAATCATTAGCAATGGCCTCTCTTATAAAATGATGGCGTACATCAATGTGGTTTGACCTTTTATGAGATACTGGATTCATAGACAATCTTTGCGCACTTTGGTTATCATTATACAATGTAATGCACCGTTTAGTTTTAGTTAATTCACAAAGTAAATTACTTAAATAGATAGCCTCCTTCGATGCTTCACAAATGGCCATATATTCAGCCTCAGTACTAGACAGAGCAACTGTCTTTTGTTTATTGCTCTCCCACGAAATTACAGCGCCGGACAGTTTAAAACAAAATCCTGTATATGATTTTCTATCATGAATATTGCTAGCCCAATCGGCATCTACAAAACCTTCTAACTCTGCATTTCCCTTTTCGAACTCGTTTTCACTATTAATTTTAGTTTTGAACACCCATTTACACTCTACTACTGTTCCTTTCTCTGGTAAATCTTCTAATTCCCATGCATCATTTTCCTTAAATGATTCCATTTCTTCCAACATTGCTCGTTTCCACATTTCCTTGTCTGGTCTAGACAACGCATCTGAAACATCTATTGGATCCATATCCAAATTTCTCATATCTGCACATATATGTCACAAAGTCATCCATTACTTTAGGCTTGGGTTCCCTTTTACTTTTTCGTATTACTGCTACAACATCTTCTTTCCGATCGGGAATATAATCTTCATCATCTAATTCTTCCAATGATTCAGTATCATATTTTTCCAAATTATCAAAAAACATTTGCTTTTCTTCATCCTCAGAATTAAAGCAATCAGTCCCCACTGATTCTATTACCTCTGATTTAGATTCCACGTTGGTCACAATGCTAACATCGTTGGTGTTTACACTTTTCATAATAACGATATCTCTGCTAGTCGTAACAGAATTATTACTTGGGTCATATACCCTGTAACCTTTGGTAACGTCACTGTAACCCACAAAAATCAATTTTTTTGCCTTTTTGTCCCACTTTAATCTTCTTGCCTTTGGAACATGTACCATGACTGTACTTCCAAATATTTTTAAATGACTTACATCCGGTTTTCTACCTGTCCAAACCTCAAATGGAGTTCTATTGTGTAGTCCTGATGCTATAGATCTGATTTTCAAATAAACAGCAGTACTCACCGCTTCTGCCCAAAACATTTTTTCTAAATCCGCATCAAATAATAAGCACCTTGCCTTTTCAACTAAACTACGGTTTAGTCTTTCTGCTAACCCATTCTGTTCTGGAGTATAAGGATTAGTTTTCTGGTGAATAATACCACAGGTTCGTAAGAATTTTTCAAAAACTTCACCGCAAAATTCACCACCACTATCCGTTCGTAGAATTTTTATTTTGCAACCAATCTGATTTTCAGCAAAACTTTTAAATTCTTTGAAGTAATTAAAACTTCATCTTTAGTTTTTAAGAAATAGACAAAAGTCATACGACTAAAATCATCCTGAAATGTTAGGAAATATTTTGAACGACCTATCGAACTAACTTCCATTGGACCTGCTAAATCTGCATGAATAGTTTCTAATAAAGCTTTAGCTCTTGTACCTTCACGTGGAAATGGCAACCTGAATTGTTTACCTTCACAACATACCATGCAATTGTGTTTTCCTGGTTTTATTTCGCCAGTACAAACAATTCCTTCTACTATGCCACTTTTCATTTTATTTAAATCGCTATAATTTATGTGTCCAAATCTGCGATGCCATGTGTCCACTGTAACATTTGCTGACGTAGCTAGTAAACACTGCTTCAAGTTTTAGTATTTAATTTGTATACATTTGCACATAAATCCGCTGTAGCAACCAGTTCGTTAAGCTTGTTATAAATTTTACAACCGTTTGCTTCAAAGCTCACTTTATTACCATTACGTATTAACTGACTTACTGATAACAAATTTGTTGTTAAATCCGGAACATGCAAAACATTTGTAACAGTTATATTAAAATCTTGATTGTTAGCACAAGTTGTGATATTTATATCACCTTCACAAGACACTGGAATTTTCATTTTATTAGTAACCATAATTTCTTGCAAATCTTTCCGCTCTGAAACATTAATCATCCAACGTCTTTCCGCGGTTAAATAAAAACTTGCTCCGGAATCAACATACCAATCATTTTTATTAAATTGTCCTGATAAAAATACTGCACTAAACGCATTAGACATTTTGGTATAGAACCACTATTTTATTATCCAAAAACACGTTAGATGTGCCATTCATTGGACATTTATTCTTGAAATGACCGCTTTGTTTACATCTGTAACATTTAACATCCTTTCTGACAGCTTTCTTTGGATTATTGTTTGTGTTGTGTTTGTTGCTATGGCAACCTGTCATTTTTCCAGCAAAAGCACCACCTGTTTTACCGACATCAACTTCGATATCCATCAACTTGGTTTTAATAGCATCTGCTGTTATCGCAATACCAGAATGCTCAATCGCCATTATCATTGGTGAAAACTTTTCCGGCAAACCTGCTAAAAGCAATGATCCAATCCATTCATCATCAATATTGAACCCCGTGCCTCTTAATTTCTGACCAGTTTCAACAATTTGATTGACGTAATCCGCCATTGAATCGCTATTTTCAAGACGAGTGGAGATTAAGCCACGAAGTAAACCAATTCGTCTGGTAAAACCGGAATCATCGAACATCGATTTCAATTTGTTCCATAATTCTTTTGTTGTTTTTGCTTCTTTGATATGTACATAAAGAGATGCATCAATTGTTAGAATTAATTTCGCCTTGGCTTTAACATCTTTATCTACATCTGGATCACTTCCATTTATGCACTTAGCTAAACCATCTAGTATTAAGAAATTTTCTGCCGCAAATGCCCAATCATCGTAATTCTCACGACCTTTTAATTTCGGAACATTAGCAATGTAATTTACGGCCATTTTTTCTTGTACTATACTTATTCTTTTTATTTAAAAACGCGGGATCTGGGACTGGGCCCATAACCTATTAAATAAAACACGTTTGTTCTATTGTAGAACCATAAGCAGACTGACTTTTATTTAATAGTTAATTACAGGTTAACTTCGTTCCATCTTACTAAAGGTAGATGGCGTGACAAGGCAAATATTTTGATATATTTCTACAAGAACCATATAGCAAAAATATAAGGGACGCGGAAGGAAAAGTCGTTATAGAAAATATAGAGAAAGTAGCTAGATGGCAGGAATACACAGGGAATTTATATTCAGGAGATGAACTAACAGCATTAGAACAGGAATCAGACATTGAACATGATGACCTGGGATATCCTATACTTAGAGATGAGTTTGAATTAGCATTAAAGGGTCTGGATAATGGTAAGGTTCCGAGTACAGATAAGGTGCAAGCAGAAACTCTAAAAGCCGTTGGACAAGCAGTAACAGTAAGTCTCTTTCGACTTGTAAGCTATATGTATGAGGCAGGCGAGATACCCAAAGATTTCAAACGTACATCATAGTAACTATACCAAAAAAAAAGGCGCGGATAGATGTGAAAATTTTCGAACAATAAGTTTGACAACATACGTATCAAAAATATTAACTAGAATTGTAGAAAGACGAATGGAAAAACGAGCGGAAGAAATACTAGGAGAAGATCAGTTTGAGTTTAGGCGCAACAGGGGAAGACGGGAGCCTATTTTAGCTTTGAGGGTGATAATGGAGAAAACAATAGAGAAGAGGGAAAGCGTGTATATAAGGTTTGTAGATCTGGAAAAAGCATTCGACAATGTAAAATGGAAAAAAATCTTCGAAATACTCAAAAAGATTGGAATGAGTTTTAAGGACAGACGGATAGTACATAGCTTATACAATGAGCAAACGGCGGTAATAGAAATAGAGTAAGAAAGTAGAGAAGTAAATATTAGGAAAGGGGTGAGACAGGGATATGCCTTATCTCCATTAATCTTTAACTTGTACATAGAAGAGGCAATGAATACTGTCAAATGCAGGAAGACATTTGGAATTAATATGCAAGGACAAAGTATTGATATGCTTAGATTTGCAGATGATATAGCGGTATTAGCATCTAGCAAAGAAGAGTTAGAAGCTGCTCTTAATGAAATGGAAACAGTTCTAACGGAGAGATATGGTTAGAAAATGAACAAAATAAAACTAAAGTTCTAGTATGCAAAAGAGTGGAAAATAAATCAAAAACAAGCATACAAATAGGTAACGAGAACTTACAAGAGGTTAAGGATTTCTGCTACCTAGGAAGTCAAATAACGCAACATGGGAAGAGCACAAAAAATATAAAACAAAGATTAGCACAAGGTCGTGCTACATTTAACAAGAAAAAGCAACTACTGTGTTCAAAGACCACGAACATAGAAACAAGGAAAAGATTGCTTAAAACATATGTGTGGAGCACAGCACAGTATGGCTGTGAAGCCTGGACAGTAGGAGAAGCAGATAAGAAAAAGGTAGAAGCCTTTGAAATGTGTCGCTACAGACGTATGATGAAGATATCATGGACAGACAAAGTTAAGAACAAAGAGGTAGTAGAAATGGTAAGGGAAGAAAGAAGTATATGGAAAACAGTAAAAAATAGGAGAGATAGGATGATAGGCCACATACTAAGACATGAGGAAATAGTGCGGAATATATTAGAAGTAGAGATAGAAAAAAAAGAGAAGTAGATGCAGACCTAGGTGAGACTAATGCACACAGATAGTGAAAGATGTAGGCTGTGAGAATTTCAGGGAAATGTGTAGGCTAGCTCAGAATAGAAATCAATGGAGGTACGCTTCCAACCAGTCGCAAGATGGAAAAACTAATGACAAAAATAATAACTGTACTTAAACATGGTGATTACTATAAACAACTACAGATATTGGCTTTGCAATACTCTCAACTAATGTTAATTGCGCCAAAGGATTTACCCGAAAACTATTAATACGGTAAATATCTAAGTGTTGGGGGATTCTTGGCAGCCACAGGTTGCTTAACCCTCTTTACATACCACTGTATCTCGGTGAAATAGGGCATATGATTAGAAAACAACAGAAGGGAAACGAGCTGTATATAGGCTGTTGTGAGAACTGCTGGGAACTGGGTAGGCTAGCTCAGAACAAATAAGCTGAGGTACAAGTCTAACCAGTTTTAAGACGTAAAACCCAATGACAAAAATATAAGTGCTCTTAGATCTGATGACTATTATAAACAACTACAGGTGTTAGTTGTGAAATATTTTCAACTAATGTTGATTGTGCGAAAGGATAAATTGGAAAAACTAATTCGACAAAGGTTCAAATGCTGGGAGAACTTGGCAGTCAAAGGCTGCCCCTCCCCCTTCACATACCACTGAATATCAGGGAAATAGGATATAAACTGTAAAACACTAGAAGGTGACCGAACTGCATCAAACATGAAAGAACAGCAGCTATGTTCAAAAACAATGAACATAGATACAAGAAGAAAACTGTTCAAACCATAGTGTGGAGCACAGCACAGTACATCTATGAAATAGGGGCAGCAGGAAAAGCAGACAGAAACGGATAGAAGCTTTCTGAAATGTTGTGGTTCAGATGCATGAGAATGGTAGCATGGATAGACATAGTTAATAACCAATTAGTTGTAGAAATAGTAGAGGAATAAAGATATCTGTGGAAAACGAAAAATAGGAGAAATAGAAGGACAGGATACCTTCTAAGCATTTCTGGGGAATAGTACGGGATATATTACAAGCAGTGATAGGAAAAGAGAGGTAGAGGTAGACCAAGATCAGACTTTCGCACACAGATAGGGATAGATGCAGACTGAGCAAATTTCAGTGAAATGTGTTGTGGTTCAGACTAGGAATCAATGAGGGTACGCGTCCAACCAGTTCTAGGACTGAAGACCTAATGATGATGAATCTTACATTATATTTTGATATTCAAAACTATAAACCGACATTGCCTGAACGTGATCAAGCTACTTCTCGACCGGTGACAAATTTCATAATGACAACAGTATACTCTAATTAAAAGCTACCACATTGTGAAAGGTTTTAGAATCTACAAATGTCAAGTAACTGTTTTGTTAATTATATAATTCCTAAATACTACCAACAATGATAAAGATATTTCATTTAAATTTAACGATTTAATTTATATTTTCTAGCCATACCCAACGAGCCCAAGAATCCTAAGGTAATTTGAATAACAAAGTTATAAAATTTAATTCACTTCTAATTATTCATTTACAAGGGGAATAGTTATTTTCTTTACGAACATAAACGTAAATTACCTGCTGGAATTTACTTACAAATAAAAAATAAATCCCATGTTGTATTTACCATAAATAAAGATGTTAGCCATTTAGTTAACATTAACGACATGCCGGTAACATTTAATGACTATATTGTAGGTTATGATATTTGTTAATTTTTAGTGCTGTAATGATTCATCCACACCACATGCAGTATATTAGCTTATTAGGAGAACTTTCAAATCTAAGTGTGTCGTTCTTATAATGTTGCAGCAGTTAACTTTTGGACAATCAAGCTATTTGTTTGTGGCATGTTTCCTTATTTCTAAGCACTCAAACTTTCCATGTTGAATTCCGACAAAATATGTATGTAGTGTTAACTGCCATTTTGGCAATTTTTATATGTATTCCTTTAGGAATTTTATCTGTTATAGAAATCGCAAAACCGAACCTGTGTATTCACAAACTGATCGGCGAAGCCTTAACAATACTTACAAGAGCAGCGCTGGTAAGAAATATACTGTTACGATCAACCCTTTTACCTGCTTGGCAAAATTGTGGATTATTCATGTTCTCTTTACCAGTAGTTAAAGTACAAACCGTGTGAGTGGTACCAATTGGAGAGATTATTATAAAATCATTTTCGAGTATTCATTTAGTACACGTGAGTTTCTTACTAGGTGATTAGTATGAATATATGAATGAAAATGATTCCTTTGATTTAATATTTTATGTGAATATATTATTGAAATAGCACTTTGCAAAAATTGCATGAATGATTATGCGTTACTCTAACTGTGCAACAATTGCTATATGAATTAATTAAAAGTAAGCGGTACTGTATTTGTATTGATACATTTTGGCAAATTGTACGATGACCTTATAACGATTATTTGATTAATTGGCATTACAGTATGTAGAAGTGTTAGACAATAAATGACAAGATGCTATTGCATGCTTTGAGAAAAGTTATATATTTAGAAGTGTTGTGGTAGAATTTTACGGCAAAAATAATTTAACCATTATAAACACATTATTTCAACATCATGCTAGAAAACGATACACATAGAAGATGCAAGGAGACATAAGAAGACATCAAAGAGATTACATTTTTGTTAGACAAAGGTTTAGAAATCAAGTAATCAAGTAAAAAACTGTCGAAGCTACCCAGAAGCAGATATAGACACCGACAACAACATCGTAATTTGAAAAAAGGGAACGGAAAAGGGCACTTTGACTTTGAGAAACTAAAAGATAAAGATATCCACGAAAGATTTGAAAAAAGGTCAAATGAATTGCTAAAAGAAATCGGGAAAATTTCTTATACTAAGGAAGTTGAAACAGAATGGAATCATTAAATCCAGCTTAGATATGGCAGCCAGAGATATTCTGGGGTATACGCAAAAAGAAAATAACAAACCATAGATAACAAAGGATATCCTGAATCTAATAGAAGAAAGAGGAAAATACAAAAATAGATCAAATGATACAGAAAAAAAGAGATACAAAGCAATAAAATGAGAAGTTATTTGTAAATGTAGGAAAGCTAAAGAACAATGGATTGCTAAAAAGTGCAAAGAGGTACAAACTAAGATAGAAATAGGAAAGATAGACGAAGCATACAAACTAATTAGAATGAATTTAGGGATATAAAATCGTATAGGTAAAATATAAGAGGTTGTTACATGCCAAAATTGGCAATGTGCATTTTAGACTTAGATTTAATTTGTAAATACATTCCCGCATATTTTTTTTTAGTAAAACTTGTCAATTTCCGTCATTCTGCACAGTCGCGTTTGCGCAAGAGAATGCGCAGGTGCGAGTAGTGTCGAAAGCAGGCATTAAGCCACGAGACCTGAAGCCAAGAACAGCTATCTGTGTTGTGTGTGTGTCTTTTTCTTTGTAGGCATGTAGGTTCCTTTATCTTTACTTTCTGTGTACCTTTACCTAGTGTTCCTTCATTCCTCTACGAGCATAGAAGAGATGGAAAGAACGGATTGGCAATTTGAAACTCAGCAATGGTGTAACCTAACCCACAAAACGTGATGAACCCTGAGATTTAGCTACAAAATACCATCCACGTGAGTAATCTGTTTTACTTATATTGTGTATGTAAATTGACTTTAAATGTGCATGAAAATTTCACTATTGCATCATACTTAAAATGTGGTGATACGGTTATAGAATTACGCGTTTATAACAGTGTGCGGGAGGAGACATCATAAAAAATGTAGAGAAGGTGGTTAGATGGCAAGAATATATAGGGAATTTATATGCAGAACTGGAACTACAAGTACTAGAACGGGAATTAGACATTGAAAAAGATGACCTAGCATATCCTATACTTAGAGATGAGTTTTAATTAGCATTAAAAAGTGTGGAAACTAATACGACACCGTGTATAGACAACGTAGAAGCAGAAACTCTAAAAACCGCTGGACAAGCAGTAATAAAGATTTCAAACGTAACATCATAGTCACTATACCAAAAAAGGCAGGTGCGGATAAATGTGAAGATTTTCGAACAATAAGTTTGACGGCACACGCGTCAAGAATATTAACTAGAATTGTACATAGATGCTCCCTGTATGTTTGTTGTGGTTTGTTTAGTATTCTTCTTAATCTTCTTTGGGTATTAAACCACTCATAGTTTTTAAAATTATCTTTATTAACGTTTCGATCCATAACCTAGGATCGTTTTCAAAATAATAAAAACTTCAAGTTTGACATTTATGACATAAATTGAAGGTGACTTTGATTTATTGATGTTTGAAATATTTGGTTTGAGTACACTAAGCAAAATTTTTAAAGTTTAAATGAATAATTGCCTTCAATTTGTGTTACGACCTGGGACCGACTTTTTTAGGTAGCCAATACGCTTAACGTGAAATCAGCTGGTTAATTTTTATTGTAAAAATTCAATAACTTGGGAATTGGAAAAATTTTTTAACATGTTTCCATTTATACAATTTAGAGGATGGTTATTAAAGAAGTGTGCAATTGCATTATTAAAAGGCTTAAGTAGTCGTTTTTTTATATTATTTTGAAGGGGAAATCATTATGATTTAGGCTACCTCTTTGGTAGGTTTTAACATTGTTCTGATGTAACCTTATGGTGGGTTTACACTTGTCAGATACCAATGTTGTTCTATGATGATGAAGCATATTCACAACCCCTGTAAAACAGCATTGGTATCTAACAAGTGTAAACCCGCAATAAGGTTACCTCACAACCATATACAATCTCCGTTAAACAGTATTGGTATCTGACAAGTGTAAACCCGCCATAGGGTCGCCTCAGATCCATATACAACCTTCATAGAACAACATTGGTATCTGACAAGTGTAAACCCACCATAAGGTTACATCAGAACAATGTTAAAATCTACCAAAGAGGTAGCCTAAATCATAATGATTTTCCCTTCAAAATAAATATAAAAAAACGACTACTTAAGCCTTTTAATAATGCAATTGCACACTTCTTTAATAACCATCCTCTAAATTGTATAAATGGAAACATGTTAAAAATTTTTTCCAATTCCCAAGTTATTGAATTTTTACAATAAAAATTAACCAGCTGATTTCACGTTAAGCGTATTGGCTACCTAAAAGAGTCGGTCCCAGGCCGTAACACAAATTGAAGGCAATTATTCATTTAAACTTTAAAAATTTTGCTTAGTGTACTCAAACCAAATATTTCAAACATCAATAAATCAAAGTCACCTTCAATTTATGTCATAAATGTACATAGATGGATGGAAAAACGAGCTGAAGAATGCTAAAAGAAGATTGACTTGGGTTTAGGCGTAACAGGGGAGCACGCGAGTCCATTTTAGCTGTAAGCGTAATAATGGAGATAACAATAGATCTCAAAAAGCGTTCGACAAAATAAAATGAGAATAAATGTTCGAAATACTCCAAAAGATTGGAATGAGTTATAGGGATAGACGGATAGTATATAGCTTATAAACAGAGCAAACAGCTGTAATAGAATTATAGTAGGAATGTAGAGAAGTAAATATTAGGAAAGGTGTGAGACAGGAATGTGCCCCATCCCCGCTAATTTTTAACTTGTTCATTGAAGAGGCAATGAATACTGTCAAATGCAGGAAGACATTTGGAATTATTATGAAGAGACAAAGCATTGATATGCTTAGATTTGCAGATGATATTGCGGTATTGGCATCTAGCTAAGAAGAGATAGAAGTAACAAATCAACAAAAATAAAGCTAAAGTACTTGTATGTAAAGGGGTGGAAAATAAGTAAAACACCATAATACAAATATAAAACGAGAATTTACAGAAGGTTAAGGATTTCTGCACTAGGAAGTCAAATAACGCGAGATGCGATAAGTGTAAAAAATGTAAAACAAAGATTAGCACAAGACCGTGCTGCATTTAACAAGAAAAAGCACACACTGTGTTCAAAGCCAGCAAACACAGAAACACGGAAAAGATTGCTGAAGCATATGTCTGGAGCATAGTAGTGTACGGCTGTGAAACTTGAACACTAGGAGTGGCGCACAGGAGAAAGATGGAAGCCTTTGAAATGAATGATGAAGATATCATGAACAGATAGCGAAATATGTAGACTGTCAGAATTTCAAAGATATGTGTAGGTTAGCTCAGAATAGAAATCAATAGAGGTACGCCTTCAACTAGTTCCAAGACAAAAACCTAATGATGAAAACTGTAATTGTATCTAAACCTGATGATTATTGTAAACAACTACAGGTGTTGGTTCTGCAATATTCTCAACAAATGTTGATTGTACGAAATGGTTAAATGGAAAACTATTAATGAATAATAACAATAATAACAACAACAACAACAACAACAACTAATAATAATAATAATAATAATAATAATAATAATAATAATAATAATAATAATAATAAAAGGCTAGCGTTTCAAGTTCACTTCCAACCATTGTCGAATAAAATATTAGTGGGGTTGGATCCAGATTCAGCGCCTAATAATTATTAATAAATGCGTAAAAATTAGTACTAGTAACAACAACAACATTCGGTAAATGTCTAAGTGTTGGGGAATCTTGGTAGTCGTAAGGTTGGTTAACCCCCTTCGAGTACCACTGAATATCGGTGTAATAGGGTATATATTTAGAAAACAATAGCAGGGTAACCGTGATGTATCTAACAAGAAAGAGCAGTGGATATGTTCAAAGACAATTAACATAGAAATAAGGAAAAAGTTGTCGAAGAGATATGTATGGAGCACAGCATTATACGACTATGTAATGGGCACAGTAGGAGAAGCAGGCGGGAAATAGATGAAAGCTCTTAGAATGTGGTGCTTCAGATGTATGATGGTAGTAGTATGAACCATAGAATAATAATACGCTTCGCAAAGAAGTGACACTCTTTATAAATTACATTGCTTTTGAAGCACCAAAAATACATGACCTTCAGCCATTTTTCTGTAGGTACACAGATGCAGCGGGAAATTTAAAGACGTTGGGTTAGAAATTGCTGTATTGTATGCAAAAGTGCTTCATTTAGGCTCTATCATAATAAAGGAACCTATTCAAGTGAAATTACAACGTAGAGCAAGAACAGTACAATAAACTAAAGGAGGGTTGAAGGACATATTAATACTATAGAATAATAATAATATATTACGCTAGCGTGAGTGTATTATTATTCTATGGCTATACCAACAAAATAATGGTTGGATTATAGACATCCGCAAAAAAATTTGGTCTTCCTAAAAATGCCGAGTGTCGCTTTTCTTTGGCATAGACAAACAATAGTAGGGGAAGTAAGATATCTGTGGAAAACAAAAAATATGAGACATAGAAGGATACGACACGTTCTAAGACATTGGGGAATAGTGTGGGATATATTATAAGCAGAGATCGGAAAAACGAGAGGTAAAGGTAGACGTAGTCTTAGATCATATTAATGCACGTAGATAGTGAAATATGTAGACTGTGGGAATTCCAGGGAAATGTGTAGATTAGCTCAGAGAAGGAAAAAGGAAATGTAGAAGACCTGTGTTAGACTATTGCAAACAGATAGTGAAAGATGTGGGCTGTGGGAATTTTGGAGAAATGTGTAGGACTGAAGGCCTAATGATGATAATGATGATGATGATGATGATGATGATGATGATGATGATGATGATGATGATGATGTTTTTAAAAGGTGGAGAGGGCCTTGATATATTTACATGATAATATAATTAGTGTTATGACACTAATTGTTACATATTTTTTTTTAAATAACATTATGATGTAACGTTACATGTTTTATTTTGCTGCTTATTTTATACATTTATCAATATTACCTTAATTATAATTCTCTCACAATTATTCTGGAAATAATTCTACATGAAAAGAGCACTGGCATTAATAGCACTATATTAGCAAGTTATTTTATACTATATTTCCTTAGTTCGAGTATATATTTGTGAAGCAAAAAAAGATAGAAGCTTATTTACATCAGGACCGCCATGCCCTGTATAATTTGAGCAATCTATATTAGGACCACAATGTCTTTTCTAATCTAGGTAATTTATGTTAGGACCGCCATGTCCTTTATAATCTGAAGAATTATATTAAAACCGCCATATCCTTTATAATCTGAGCATACTTATATTTGAACTGTCATGTCTTATAAACTGAGCATTTACTTGATGACCATCATCAGTGTGCCGTATTTACCTAACGGCGAACACGGCGGTCGCCGGTGGCCTCGGTCGGAGGGGGCCTCACTTTGAGCCTCTTTTGGCGAAAAAAGTACGTACAATTTTTAAAAAGGCAGCATATACACGGAGAGAAATTAATAATTACAGTTGAATGTAATACAACTCAGTCGTTATGTACTGCAGAATTTTAAAGTCATAGGTAATTATTTGGGGATGAAATTGGCTATTATTCACTCAGTCGTAGGAAAGCGAGTGGTTGGAGGCGTATTCTCCCCTCTACTCCTTTTCTCCATTCCACCACTGCAGTAGACACAGTCACATTCTTGTTAGAGCATTATTCTTATGAACAACAAAATTACTGAGAGTTTGGTTATTGATTGAATATGTATATACTGTGTTCTATTATATCTATCATACCAACAGCTTTGGAGTTCACATCAATAAGTTTTATACGCGTGAGTAATAAATAGTTTTTAATTACTTATGAACACAACAAACCTCTTGTCTGAACAAGCAAGCGCGTCGCGAAGCTTGCGACTCGTAGTCAAGGTCAATCTGTACTCGACACTCGACAGGGCAGCGGCCGTGTGAGAGACAAAAACAAAGCGTCAAAAATTATTATTTATTTTTGGCGATTAGCAACTTAGGCGTTTTTAACATATATTCCTGTTTAAAGAAAAAAATGTAAAGTGTTGAACATGATTATAAGAATGGGTTGTTTTTCGTAATCTATCAAAACTTGTACTTTTAATCTATTGAAACCTATCAAATACTTGTTTGTTGCAAGTAACGATATTTTTTAAATAATACACAAGAAGCCTATAAAATGAATCGAACAATTGCAAGTGGTGATCAAAATGAAAATAAAAGCTAAGAAGGAACGTGAAATGATAGCAAAAATTCCTAAAGTAACGCCTTTTTTCCGTGTTCCTGTAGCACAAATCCCATGCTTTTCTGCTAGTAATACACGTGTTTTATCAGCGTCTTCGGGAATTACAACAACAAATGAAACTGAAAACACTTATATTGTTAATCAAGAACAGTGTTCTTTAAAAAACAATTTTGAGTTTCCCAATGCTGCAATTGATTTTGGTGATATTGGGGATCATAATTATTCACATGAACAACATAAACAATCAAAAAGGGAAGCAGAACTTAACCCAGAAGTAGGTTTGTGGGACTCATGCGGACTTTCTAAGCATGACCTTCAACAATATTAGATAAGGAAAGGGCATTTACAATGTCAAAATATCGACAATGAGTTTAAACAGTCTGTTAGGGTATACAGCACTATTCATGACGGAAAACAAATTTCTGAATCCCGTAAATGCCGTTCCACATTTTTTCAAAGAACTAAAAATAATAAAAGAGTGAAAAGAAATTGGCCCTTATACTCGCCATCAACAGGCAAAGTTTTTTGTTTCGTGTGCAAGCTCTTTGGTTCCATTTCAATAGCGTCAAATCCATTTTGTTCAGAGGGTTTCAATGACTGGAAACATGCAAGCCAAAGCATATCGTATCATGAAAATAGTAAAGTGCATCGTAAATGTCTGTGGACATTCATAAAGCGGTTTACAGAAATTGGAAGAATCGACAGCGACCTTCAAATTCAGAGTAACAAAGGAAAGGAGTATTGGCGGCAGGTTTTAAGAAGATTACTGTCGGTTATTAAGTGTCTTGCTGCAAGAGGGATGCCTTTTAGGGGTGATGTTGAAAAGTTCGGTTGTTTTAACAACGGTAATTATTTAGGCATATTAGAACTTTTAAGCGAGTACGACCCATTTTTAAAAGATCATATCAAGAGTTATGGTAATGTTGGCAGTGGCAACGCTTTTAACTTATCATCTTCTACGTGTTATGAACTTGAAATTATAGGGAGACGAGTTTTAGAAGAAATTGTTAAAGAAGTAAAATTTGCCAAGTATTATTCCATATCTGTTGACTCAACACCGGATGTATCTCACACGGACCAACTTACATTTATTATTCGCTCTGTTAAAGATGGAACACCTACTGAAAGATTTTTAAAATTTATACCAATTCAAGGACATACATCTGAAACTCTCTTTAATGAAGTGTCAAGCACTCTTGTTAAACACGGTATTCCAATTTTAGATTGTCGTGCACAGTCTTACGATAACACCTCCAATATGAGTGGCAAATACAACCACTCAATCTAGTCCGGGTTTCCGCTACTGAGTGCAATTTAAAAGTTGCAAAGTTTTTCGATTTTATACAGTCACTGTACACTTTCTTTTCAGCATCTACTTATAGATGTCAAAAATTACAAAGTACTGTTACTGCAAAAAGAAGGTTGTATAGGCACTTTTCACCACTAGATGGTCGGCTCGTGCAAATGCAGGTGCAACTTTAAAGGAAAACTATACTGCGATCAAACTTGCACTGCAATCGATGATTGATGACAATGAGCAACCGGTTGATACAAAGGTCAAAGCTATGAGTTTGAAAAAACCATGGCACAATTTGAAACAATTTTTCTAACTTGTTTGTGGAACAACCTACTACAAAGAATAAACAAAGTCAACCAAATTTTACAAAAGTCTTCTTTAACCTTGTCGACATTCATTGCAGTGTTGGATTCACTCACATGCTACATAGAAAAAAAAGGGACAGCTTTAAAACCTTCATCAAACAAGCGGAACAAATAAAGCCAAGCTCGCACAACCAAGCGCAGTGCCCGATTTACATTTTTTTATTAGAAGAAAACTCCAGATACTGTTCTTAAAGGAAAAGAAAAATTGAAAATTGGAACATTCTTGCTAGTAATTGATAAGTCAGTGGTACAACTAAAGCTGCGGTCCGAAAAGTACAAAGAAGTTTCTAACAGTTTTGGATTTTTTGAGGAGTGGAGTACAATAAATGAGAACAAGCTAAAATCTTTCTGTGACGCTTTTGCACTTAAGTACAAAAATTATGTATGCCAAACAGAGCTCTTTGAAGAATGTTTACATCTTCAGTGCTACTTGAAAGAAGACGGCCTTGTCTTCAAGAATTTATATTATATAGATGAAGAATGTGATGAAGATAAAAACAAAAGAGAACCTGAAGAAAACGGTTACATTGACAACAATGAAGTAGACGAAAAATCAGAAGATGATACACAATCTCACGATGTTACGGTTACCACACCTAAAAAACTGAATTTGAAAGTATTGTACAAACATATGTTAGATAGTAGCCTCTTTTCCGTTTTTCCTAATATTGAAATTAGTCTCAGAATGTTTTTATGTATTATGCTTTCTAATGCAACAGCAGAAAGATCTTTTTCCAAATTAAAACTTGTAAAGAACTTTTTAAGAAATAGCATTAAGCAACAACTTCTTAACCAGGTAAGCATACTAAGTATTGAAAATGATGTTTGCCAAAATCTTGACTTTGAAGACATTATCGAAGAATTTGCTACAAAAAAAAAATAGGTGGAAGAACTTTTAAAATATTAATACTAAACATAAGGAGTAGTACTGACTGTCAAAATATGTTTAATTTCAAGTGGCTTTTAACTAATAAAATGTATTTTACTTTACACATTACACTGTAAAATTGAAATTATACAAAGCATTAATTATGAGTACCGGCATCAATAAACGCAAAATTCATTTACCAAAAAGAGAACATTTCTAATTTACATATTAAAGTATAAACGTTTTTTATCCTAAGAATATAATTAAATATGAAGGGGCCTCACTTCAATATTCCGCCGGGGGCCACAAAGACTCTAAATCCGTCCCTGACCATCATGGTTCGCAATCATGGATATGAGAGAGCATAATACCAAAAGCTGCATACCTTTTTAAAGCACCGAGTATTTTATTTTAATATTTGCAGTTTTGTTCATTTTTATATTTGTCATTGATATTGTTTTTATTTATGTCAAACGTATCATTTTTTATATTGTACTTTTAATATGGAAGTATTCTTAATTGAAAGAATTTAGACAGGATTATTCCTGATAATTTATTAAATGATTTGAGGTAGTTAGAATGCTTGTTACAAAGTGGTAGTACTGGAGGCTGTTTTTACATTATCAGGTGGTGGTCAGATATTAATTATTGATTAATTTCAATTAAGGTATGAGTGAATTTAATTAATTTCCATGAATTGGCCTTTTTAGACTTTCTGAGTGCCACCTTAAAATGTTGAGACCATTTTTGATGAATTAGTTGTTTCGTACAAGGTATGCTTTTGGATAAAATTATAATAGAATGTGTAAATAATTATATATACGGGATGATTCAAATTCGAGGGCCACTGTGGGGATTTCGCTTATTAATGGCGACGTAGAATATATTTAAATTTGGCAAAGTTGTTAAATTTTACACTAATTAATAATCTGCAAAACAATTTGACCCATCTCGTTTAGCGTTCGAGATATTTCCAAAAATGTAAAAAGCTAAATTTCTGTTTTTTATTTTTAGTACAAATAAAAGACAATTACGCAACTAGAACAATTTTGAACTCAAACAATTACCCCATAAAAATATCATTAACAAAACCAATAGAAGTGGAAGAAGTGAATTTTAGCGAAATGGAAATCGACGAAGAATTTGAAAGTAATTACAACCCCACAGACCATAATAAAATGTTAAAGGAAAATTTAATTAACATTAGTTTTAATGATGATATTAATACCGAAGAAGAGAGAGCAATTAAAGAATTATGTTTCGAATACCGAGATATATTCCATTGTGAAGGAATACTTTTAACTTTCACCAACACAGTCAAACATAACATTGAATTAACAGAGGATAAACCGATTTTCACCAAAGCATATAGACTACCTCAAACATGCCAAGAAGAAGCAGATAGAGAGGTAGCTGATTTATTAATGAAAGATATTATTCAACATTCGAATTCGCCATGGAGCAGCCCCGTATTAATTGTACCGAAGAAATTAGATGCCTCAGGCAAACACAAATATCGGATGGTTATCGATTACAAAAACTCAATGAGAAGACTGTAGACAATAAATACCCACTACCAAATATCGCTGCGATACTAGACAAATTAGGAAAATATAAATATTTTTCGACATTAGACCTCGCCTTAGGATACCACCAAGTGGAAATGGATGAGAAACACACAACCAAAACAGCTTTCGGTACACCTAGAGGACACTATGAATACAAATGCATGCCGTTTGGTTTAAAGAGCGCACCCGCCACTTTTCAGATAGTTATAGACAATATTCTGAGAGGAATACACAACGAAAAATGTCTTGTGTATCTGGACGACATAATTGATGAACACATCGAAAGACTAAGAGAGGTATTTGAACGCCTACGAAAACCTCACTTTAAGATTCAATTAGACAAAAGCGAATTCTTGCAAAAGGAAGTAGCATTTTTAGGACACATTATAACGCCACAAGGTGTTATGCCATATCCAAACAAAACAAATGCCGTATTAAATTACCCTTACCAAAAACAAATAAAAAAATAAAAGGATTTTTAGGACTCAGTGGATATTACAGAAAATTTATTAGAGGTTACGTAGAAATAACCAAACCGTTAACCAATTGTTTAAAGAAAGGTAATAATATCGAACACACACCGGAATTTATTGAAGCAGTCAAGAAAATTAAGTACATCCTTACGAATCACCGTTTATTGGAGTACCCTGGCTTCTCAAAACCATTTATATTAACAACATATGCATCCAACGTTGCTTTAGGCGCAGTACTAAACCAAGGAAAAGTAGGTAGCAATAAACCAATCATCTACGCATCGCGAACACTAAATGAAACGAAACACAAATATAGCACTATTGAAAAAGAACTATTAGCCATAATTTGGGCAACAAAATATTTTAGGCCATATCTTTATGGAAGGAAATTTTACAGATACAAAGACCATAGACCATTAGTATGGTTATGCAAACTCAAAGAACCAAACTCAAAATTGCAGAGATGGAGGATTAGATTAGAAGAGTACGACTACGAAATCATATACAAGAAGGGAATGTAGAACAGTAATGCGTACGCATTGAGCAGAATACAACTTAATGCAATAGAGACATAGTCAGTTGTAGGTAACGTAGACGAAACAGAAGAAATCAGAAGAAACCCCAGAAGAAACAGAAACTATACATTCAATGCAAAATGACGAACCAAAAACTGCAATTAAAATTTTAAACGAAGCAATAGACACAAAACCAAACCAATTTATAATTACCGAAGTTTTTACCAACCCCGACCCTGTAAAATATACAAAAACCGACAACCGAAAAATATTTCAAATACAAATAATGAAGGATGACAACGAGGGGCAAATATTAAAATTCTAAAAGAGTATACCCCGGAGAAAAAACGTTTTTACTTTTATTTCACAACGAAGCATTGGTACAAAAGATTTTCCGAATTATATATTTGATTTTTTTAAAATTCAGGACCCGATATTATCAGATGCACACGATATTAATAACTTTAGATGACCCAGACGAAATTTTTTAATAGGAATAGAGACGTTTTAAGGAATGTACTTTATTTTTTAGTCTATAATTTAAATATGCATAAAAATACAGGGTGTTCCATTTAAATAATACCAACTTTGATATGGCATGCTTTCTTGGGTCACCCTGTATGTTTAAAGATATTTTAGAAATGGTATAGCTTTTCGACCCATATTTTAAAGAATTGTTAATTTTGAAGTGACGTTTAACGTATGGTTCTAAAATTTGCAAACTGTATATACCTACAATTTAAAATACTAGTGGTTGTGTCAACAATGTTATGAGCCCGAATATACAAATCTGATATACTAGTGTCTCGTAATTATGTTGTATACAAATTTACTGTTTTATGTGAATTTAGTAAGCAAAGTATACTTCACTATAATTAAATTTACTGCCGCTTTCTAAAAGCTTATGTTGTTATGAATATTTGTTGTGTATTTTGTAAATCAAATTATTAAACGTAAGAAAAGAATACCGATTTATTAAACAAATAACTTAAAATTAATTTTCTGTTTTATTTTGGACAAATGCGGTCAAAAATAAAACTTAATACAAATCTTTGACCTATATTGCTAAATAGCTGAGACATTAATGGTGACTGTTGGTAATCATTTTTATATTGTTTCTTATCACATTTGGTCAGTAATAATAGTTGGTTTTTTATAATAGAAATAGTTTAAAACGACAAGCTCTTTTGTAGTCTTGTCTTACAGTAGTGTTTAAGTAGCTACGATAGCGTGGTTTGTTAACAGATATATTTTTATTACAGGAAATAATTATATGCGGTTTATTTTGCAATAACAAGGTAGTAACAGCACGCTTCTTGCGCCCTTTCTTTGCACTAACGATATTGTTTTATTACAGGTGCGACGTATTCCTCTTTTGATAACCGTGTTAGCACCGCAAATGGGATATTTTTCTTTGAGGGATTCCAAGTCCTCCCTTACAGTACATGTTACTTTTATGGAGCATAGGACTTAGTGGCACCTTTTTTTAGTTTCTGTAGAGCGTTGTAATAAGTATAGCTTTTGAAGATCCATGACCAACGCTCATTGCCCTACCCAGGAATAGACTCCTAGCTACGTCGGGAGGCTACTTTTCCTTTAACGACTTATTTTACGAAAGGATTTTTGTAGTTAGCCACTCACCCCCAGCAAGGCGACATTGTAAATTTTGTTTCAGTGTTGTGTAGAATAATTCCTTAAAATTACATGTTTCCTTAGCTTCTTATTCTATGATAACCTTATATACAGTGTGAAATAGCCAAATAGAATAAATTCATTATTTCGGTAACTGTACATATTTATAGAAAATCTCAAAACATCTCAATTTTAAATTATCAATTGACATCCTGCAACGAAAAAATGTAATCCTATATTAAACCCCCTTCGAGTGACAGTAACAACCGCCCAATTTTTTAAATAGGAAATATGGGCTTGTAACATATCGTTTAAAAGATCTCTTCATTCTCTATTCAAAAATGTTATTGTCATTTATTGAAAAAATTAACAGAAAAAATAAAATCATCAGGCTACACACTCAAAAACTAATAAGTAATACTGTTTATGTGTTCAAAGTTTAAAAAAACATGAATGTCAACGAAGTAGATGTTCCAAAAGTTCGCCGTCAAAGTGTTTTGGCAAAATCCTAATCTTAAATAAAAATGTCTTCTAACTTTATTTAACATCTCAGGCGTGACCGACCTAATCGCAAGCATAATTCGTCTTCTTAAGTTATCTAAATCCAAGGGTTTCGTTTTGTACACAATACTCTTCACATATTCCCATAAAAAGAACTCTAACCACGTAAGATCAGGTGATCGTGCTGGTCATTCTATCAATCCTCGCCTCTCTGTCCACCGATTTGGAAATATTACGTCGAGGTATTGCCGAACATTACGTTGGCACTGTTCCATCTTGATAGAACTATAAAGTATTTGCTGAAACTTGAGGGTTTCCTGGATTAGAAAATAAATATGCCAAACTTGGTACGACATTATTTTGGAGTAGTGCTAAATAATTATCGCCACTCAAATTGCCCTAACAATGAAAAAGAAACCAATGATATAGTTTCCAACAAACCATGCTCAAACATTAACCTTTTGAGGGTATGTCATATGTTTTTCTCTCATTCAGTGGAGCTCGCGGCGAGCATTTTGAACATCAACTTCAATGACTTTTACGTTTTATACGAAGCTATGGGTTTATATATATAATATAATACATATATATATATATATATATATATATATAATATATTGCTGCGATAAGGGGTTGTTTGGGGGTGTATTGAGCAGTAAGGGTCGTGTAATAACTGTGAATACTAATAGGAATCAGAAAACTGCATTTATTTAGCAGAAAAATAAGTAATCCGTACATCATTATGTAAATAGCAAGCATTTTACACCCTGTATATGGACCGTAATTAACTTTAAAACGATGCAAGTAAACAGATTTTTCAATAATAGAACGCGTATTCAGCAGAAATAATCGTACATGGAATTAAACTACGTTGAGGAGTGTTGTACAAGTTTATAAAATAAAGTACGCAGAAGATAAGATGAAACCTAACAAATCTGCATGCAATTACGCTGGAAACATAAGCGCTTTGATAAGAAAACGCACTTTCAAATAAATAAATATATGAACGAAAACAGCACTAGAGTTACATAATTTATTTTTGTACAATTATCCAAAAGCATTATCTATACAAAATAACAGACGTAAGTTGAAAGTCTGGCCGCGATAACAAATTATAATGTATCAAAAATCGCAAATAAACACCATGACACGGAAATCCGAAGGAATTTCATCAGAAACAGCTTAAAAATACAGGGATTATTAAATAAAACCTGGTTGATTGCGGCAATCTGCAAAACTGCTTGGAAACCCAACCCAAAGGTAGTGGGAAAAGCTATTTAACACCCACCGGTGATAAGACAGCTCAGTTTCCACTTGAAGCAGGTTGAATCCACATCACTTTTAACCAGAAATCTACGCGCCATATAAATAAAGTTTATAATGTAGTGAAAATAGTGCTGCATGAAAATTGTGTTAAGAAGATATGAAAAGTTTTTGCCGTTTTTTTATAAAAAAGCGTGAGTAGAAATTGGTTAATTAATTTAAATTAAATATTTATAATGATAGGGCTTCTAATCTGCATCGAAGACAATTTTAATTTTGGAACAATTTAATTCTAATCGGTTTCTGGACTATTTCTGGTTCACTTATAAAACAATTCTAATTTTAATTCTGATATTTTTATGGGACAATTCTAATACGCTGCTAATTTATGATCCAAAGTCTAGAATTTTAAGTGGTATTTGAGGGAAAAGATTCAAAGCACATGCAGAGAGATATAGAATAAAGCACGAGCTGATTTTTAGAAAGCAAGGGGTAACTGTACTTAAATATTGGTTCGACAAAGCAGAGCATTGGTATTCGATTAAAGACAGTAAGGGTGTGTTGATCCACAACACGAAACAAAGCAGGTCAGACCTACCTAGTTTTAAGGAATCTTTTCAATTTAAATTAACATTGAATATATTAATTTTCTCACTAATTTATAAAGAGTCAACAAGAACATTGTGTACGTTAAAACTTACGTAATAATCATAAAAGGTCTCAAACGTTCCTGATTTTTTTGTAAAAAGGTGTTGTTTTTGGTGACTTTATATTAAATTAAAAGTATATAAATTTTGGAATAAATAATCCTTATGATATTAATTGATTGAAGGGTGTATTTAAAGAATTTTAAAAATTGTAAATATTATTTCCTTTCATTATATGAATGTTGATTGACTTTGTTTTATCAATTCAAACAGATAATCATAAAGAGATGAAAAAAGAAATTTGATCATCGTAACGTTGTGCACGCTGTGTAGATTAAAAAGGGCTAGTCGTGGCATAACAATAAATTTAAGGGATTAAAGTAATACACAGAGAGGTGGCGTTAAGTAGAACGTTTATTACATCCGACTACAACAAGTGAAGGAACTACAACAGCAATATATATATATATATATATATATATATAATATATATATATATATAAATATATATATATATATATAACTGAGGTCATAAAAGGGCATTAGCTAGCTCAAATTTGTATTTATGTCAAATTATGAAGTGTATAAATTTGTCACGCGAAGTGTAAGCCACGTTTACACAAAATCGGTTCGTATTTGACAAATTACCAGTAAATATTAGGGTTAGTTGAATATAGCATTGTAAATATTAATTATTAATAAGTTAGGAAACATAATTTGAGGCGCATAATGGCGTAAATGCATATAAAATGTAAATTACAGCAAGCATAATTAAGATTTACTAACATAGCACGACGGTTACATTAAATAAACAAGAGTAGGATAGATAACGGTAGCGGGGGTTAGGTAAAACAGCGCTTGTGAACAAATGGGAGAATAATATTTAAAGATAAAATAAGTCGGAAGATTTTGTTTATGAGTGGGAATGAAACGAGAGATATACATGTCTTCACTGGGCGTATTGTAGAGGCTAGAACTTAAAACGACAGTTGCCAGGATTTTGGGGTATCAAGATTGTTTGGAGCGAATATGTCCTGGATTTGAAAGACTGTTGAGCACGGTAGACTAAGAATACGTAGAATTTTTCAAAGATAATTGGATAGTTTGTGGAAGTGTTCAACCGTTGGCTTGTTTGTGCGGTGATACCAGGAAAAGTGCGACAGGGGTGTTGGAAATTGATGTAGGGGGTAGCTTTTGAAGCAGATATAAACCAGTAGCGGGTGGTAAATCGCTCTCTTCTCTTTTGTCTTTACCTACTATCGCCTACCTAAGTACCTAGCAAAGTGATTGAGTAAAGTTACAGTTGAATTAGCACAAGTAGGTGCTTTTATATCTTTGACTATAAATAATCGAAATTATAACACAAGTAAGTACAATTTTAGATCTGGGTGTTTGAAGGCGGCGTATGTACTCTGAGTACAGAATGGATGGACTACAAGTGCACGAGAGCATGGTAGTACCGTGCACTTGTATGAAAGAATTTAATTAAAAACGGTGTGTTCCAGATGGTGAGAGGCCACCTGGAGGTAGTATCTGAACGTGCAGTCGAGAAGGAGGATCACGTTGGAGATGGTGTCCATGTAAAGAACCTGGAGACAGTATTTGAACGTGCAGTCGAGAAGGAGGATCACGTTGGAGATGGGGTCTATGTAGAGAGCACTTGAGACAAAATCCAGGTAACTCCACTAAGACCTTTGTTTGTTTTCGTTGGTGATTTTCTGGGTGAAAATTTTGTGATTTTGTGTATTCATTATGGTTTAAAGACATTTTAATTGACGAGTCGATTTAAAACAGGACTAAACGAATAATTTACATAATAATTTGATGATATCACTTAAAGGTAAAAACTATAATTTTTGTAAAAGGTAAAAGGGTTTTAAGAAATTGCAGTGCCGTTGTTATCACGCAGATAAAAGGAGGTGTACTATGAGCTCTTATTTTACCTGGGGTATAAAGTAAAGGTTAGAAATAAGCCCAGTTACTTTGTTTTAGGATTGATGTAGCATGATTTTAAATTAATTTTCTTCAAACTGAGCTATTATTTACCACAAGTAATAAAATTTTTTTGAGCTTGAAATACACGAGGTACGTAAATTGAATTGATACGCGACGGATTGGATATGTTAATAAATATTTATGTACTTTTGGCAGTCGGTGTTATTTTTAGTAGGTTAGGATTTTCAGGAAACAAGTGAGCAGCCGTGGCAGATATCTCTGAGGAAGCTGGAGGTTTTGGCGTTCGAGGAAAGCATCTTCAAAGGATATTGTTGTTAAATGGTATAAATTGTAAGTCTAGGTGTTAGGGTTTCAATTTGAGGTAGGTGGAAAATTTTGTAATTACATTAAAAAATTTTTGGGGAGTTTCCGAAGGTAAGCATCATAAAATTTTTTATGACAATCCGTTTTGTGGGGCTTCAAATAAGAAGAACACAGTATATTATGGCACCCAATTTGTGGGGCATGAGTTCCTGGCGTTACAACGGGCAGATACTGAGGAAACACAGCAATATATATATATATATATATATATATATATATATACACAGGGTGCCCTATTTCTTACACGTTGTATGGGTAACTCTGTTATTTGTGACATTAGAGAAAAGGTTAAATAGGAAAAGTAGTGCAGTTTTTAATGCCGAGTTCAGCCATGAAGAGATAATTAACATACAGGGTGTAGCAAAAGCGTTGTACCAAAATAACAAAATTTTGATCTTTTTTGTTTTGCTTCGTGGTTCATTTATTGTGATAGATACGGTAAAACGTTGCAGATGTTTTTTAGATTATTTTAAAAAGAAAATAAGATAAACTTATTTGTTTTTACATGGCTTTGGTCATGTTCGAGTAAATAAGTGAGGTTAGGTTTTATTATATGGAAACCATAATTGGCGGTAGTTCTGATAGAAAGTCATTTTTTTCTCTTTTCGGTGATGTACTTACTACAGTGTACATGTTTAACATAAAAATTTTGAAAATATTTTGTTTTTATGAAATACGAAACTTTGTATTAAATAATATGTGAATATTTGAGCTGATTTTAAGAATCAAGTAGCCATATGACACATAAGAATAGATTTCACTTGTTTGAATAACAGAAATTAGATAGTACTGTTATTTTATGTTTATACGTATTTTATTTTCTTCTAATAGCTAGAATGTCCTATACAAATGAAGAAAAAGTGACATGCTCTTTTGCTACTATTCTTCGAATCGTAACTCACATGCAGCAGCGGATTTGTACTTTGAAAGATACGTGGAACGTAAGCAACCACACTGTCGGATATTTAGCAAACTTGAAAATAATCTTAAGGCATATGGTGCATTTACCAAAACCAAATCCTTACAAAAATATGAAGAAACTGTTGAAACAAATGTGTTGGCATTTGTTAACTATAAACCAGAATCTTCTACTGTCGAAATTGCAAACTACTGTGCAACTTCTAAGGAAATTGCCCCCTGCAATCATTCAAAGGAATGCTGTACTTGGCCAACTCATTCACGATTTCATTAGCAATTTTTTCGGCAGTTTGTTTATTACACTTTACAAAACTTAGAAATCTTTCAGCAATTTGGAAACTAGATTCATGTTCAGATAAATATCGTAAAATAAATGTCACCTGTTCTTCATGTGCTACATCTGACGTTGCATAGACTAACATCATAATATAATACTTGGCTTTTTCTCTTTCCATTAAAATTTGGTTAAGAACTCTCTTATCACAAACTTCTATGAACTCGTTTTGAGATCGCCATGATAAATAATGAGCTTGCAGACGTTTTTCTTTTTCTTGGCGTTCTTGTACTCTTGTAACATGCTCTCTTAGCAAATGATCATATTTTGATAACAATTCTATGATTTCCAAGAAATTCCCATTATGTGGATCGCCAATTTTTGAGGAATTGTCCCTGAAAGGCAGTCCCCTTTCTGCTAAAAACAAAACCACTGCCAGTAAACGTTGCCGTAATTCCTGCCAGTACCTTTTCCTTTGTGCCAATTCTTCATCAAGCTGAGACTGAATGCAAGTCTTTTCTTTAAGTCGCCTTCCTAGAACTCGCCATTCAATGTGGTATCTCTTGTGAGGAGCACTAGTTTCGTGATTCGGGAACTTATCATACAGCTTTCGTCAGGTCATCTCCTTTTTATATTCTAAAGACATTAAATTGTATTCTATTACATTAGTAATTGGTAGTCTGTAAGACGGATCACCAATAATAAACGCTGCAAATAAGTTTCCCTAGGTTTTTATTTTTTTCGACTAACTGCAGGCGGATGGCAAGTTGGTTTTCGTCATTATTAAATATAGAATAACCAACTGCTCTGAACAAACAATTACTATCACCTAAAATTGGAACAACGAGACATTCCATTATAGTCGAAGATTATTACAACCAACGGATTTACTAAACAATCCTGAAAAAAAAATATCAAAAACCCAAAGACTAAACTACTACATTACAATTTGGCCTTCTTTTAAGGAAATTGTTTACCGCGGTTTTTTATTACGCCATTTAAGGAAAAAGCGAACGTTCGTTAGAAAGTTTTGTGAGTGTAATGGTGACTTAGTGAAATTACATTTATCTTCTTTTAATATCCAAAAAAGTTATTTACAAAACAGAACAACCTCTTGTTTATGAATTTTAACCAACCAACTATACATCGTATCGCACCATTATTAATAATAACTTTAAACGTTGTTTTCATCAATAATATTACGCTTTTTGTAAAAAAATACGCACATCTACGAATAATAAACTTCAGTTTGCTACTTGAATGATAAATATCAGTTAAGTCGATTTCTCAAACTAAGCGTTACATGAAAGGGCTTAGTGTTTTAAATATGTAGGATTAATATGATGAATGCACACTGTAGCGTCAATTAAAACAACATTTAACCTATTTCAAGTCTCTAGGCCTCCCCAGAGTCGGGCCCCTGGGCAATTGCCCCATTTGCCCCCCCCCCCCCCTTTGGGCGATCCAGTTCATATCCTACCCTACAACAGCATTCGCCTTCGGTGTGGCGATATTGTTTAAGCGTTTTTCTTTATTCTATTTTTTATTCTTTTTCCAAATGTATAGACGAAATGAAGAAGAATTTTTGTTTTATTGAATTTTACTTTCTGACTACATAAATAAATTTTGTATTTTTAAGGGTTTGCGATAAATAGACCCAAAAATAACGAGATATCGGAGGATACAAAAATTAGTTTTTTAAGTTTATAAAAAGCTAAATTGATTAAGTGCTTTTTAAGGGTATTAAGTGATTGGAAACTTTGCACGTCCTTAATTTAAAAACATGGATTACCGTAATTACTTGATCTTTGTAATCCGTTTATTTAAGCAATATACACAAGAAGTTGAAAGGTAGCAATTAAAAAAAACAGTAAACTGGTACTGGCGTTTAAGATGTAAAAAAAAGTTCTCTTTATACTGCAATTAAACCATTATAAACTATTATGCGTTTATTTATGCAAGATGTACGTCTGTATAAAGGTAGCCATGTTTAACAAGTTTCTCTTCGTATAATTAAATTACCTATTTATTATCCAGATCCCAGTCTACATACTGTCAATATAAATTTATTTTCCCAGAAAGAAGTTAACCCATTTCAATGATGCTCTCTATTTACATGCAATTGAAGATCAGCAGCAGTCCATACCAAGCAATTGTTGATGCTGTTCATGTACTACCTACCGAGATACAATAAAAGAAGTGGTTATTGATGTTCTCGCAATTCGCGAATGTAGGCTGCAAACACCGTTCTATATTTCTGCATTGCTTTATTTACACCCCTGCATGCCATATAAATGGGACGTAAATAGCCATAATATTACCATACAAGCGCGTCCTCACCGCTATGTAAAGAACCCACCATTACACGAAGGAACCCATTAGTAACATCTGACAGATAATACCAGTACTTCGTACATCTAACACACGCTTAGTTTGTGCTGAAACATTCCTTCACACGGTAATGCTAGTGCTTCTTCGTTATCTAAGCGTAATAATTACATTTAGTTTGTTATTAACGGCTTATCTCACTTTATTAATAACAATTCCGGTAAACCAATTTAATACGGAAATGGATAATTCGGTTAAAAGTAGCGTTAAAGAAATTGTTGCCTATTCGTTAGGAAAACAAATTGAAATCGAAAGTGAGCAAGTAACTTGTGAAAAAATTATAATTAATACTGAAAGAATTAGTGATTCTGAAAAAGTAGAATCGTGGACGAGGATAGCCGATACTAATATATACGTGTATGGTGTTTATCCTGACAATAGATTATATCCATTTCAGTATATAAGGTTCCTGGCAATGGTCAAAGGTTAGTTTTATTATGTAATATTTAATTTATAAATGCCTTAATAACCATATAAAATTTATTTACGTTATAAGTACCAGTTGAACAACATTGCAATTATTTAGAAATAAGTGTAGACGTTTTAGATGTTAGACAGTGATAACAAAGAGCACAATAATTTTCTTAACCATAATAAAATATCGCTGTTACAATCAATAATACAATTTTGTATATAATTTACAGATTTTTGTCGATTGATGAAATAAGCTCATAAGAATTAGTTGATTAATTTTTTAGTTTGCATTTTATTGTCCATATTTGTTAATACTGGTGGTAGGTACCATATCCTCGCATTGCTAAGATATGTAAACTTTTTTTTTAATTCTAGATCTTTATTACAATTTCTGTAAATTTTTAGGTGATGATAATTGTTATACATAAAACCGACTTACTGTTTAAAAAATTAGTCAATAGCTTTTTGCCATTCGTGTACGAATGACCGCCCACCGCTTCCATAAAGCTTTGATTTTTTTAAGCGATTTTTGAAATATCTTAACTTATACGGAGGGCGGTATAAGTAACGAATAAATTCTTATCTGACGTTATTTGTGATTTTTAAGGAAACAAAACAAAACTTGTTAATTTTTGTTTTTAATATAAAACTTGTAAATACTCCCTGTATGTTTGTTGTGGTTTGTTCAGCATTCTTCTTAATCTTCTTTGGGAATGAAACCACTCATAGTTTTTAAAGTTTTTTTTTTAAAAACTATGAGTGGTTTCATTCCCAAAGAAGATTAAGAAGAATATAAAACTTTTTAACATAAAATTTTTAGCTTTGACGCTAACTCCCTCAAAAGGGTAGCTACCCCTTTAATATTTTTAAATGGAAAGGGTGGCTTCCGATACTTCATTTGAAAGAAAATTTAATGGTCTATTTAACGGTATAATATTTTTCATGTTTCATGTATTATTGACCGTTGGAATTACAAAATTTGACCACGTACATGAAAACGCAGCAGATACCGATTTGGTTGGTAAATGACAAAATTAAATTACATCGTAGCTGTACTGTACGCAAATTTTGTTTATTAGTTGCTTTTTAGTGTAATTGCAATGTTTCGATTAAGTGACAAACAAAGAATCGAAATTTTAATTATGATTAGGTATTGTAACAAAACTAGAACGCAAAGAGAAGTGTGTAATACATTCAAGTAAAAAATATCCTAATAGACATATTGCACAATCCACTGAGAGTAACATTGAAACAAAGTTTAGACTAGAAGTGTTGCTGATATTCCAAAATCATGAAAACGTCCAAAACTTAATAAAGAGGTATCGTTAGACGTAATTCTTTCTGTACATGACAACCCCCACAAGGGAACGAGACAAATTGCATTAGAAAATGATATCAGTCAAAGATCAGTTCGTCGAATACTGAAGGCTGAGACATTTCATCCGTATAAGGTTCAGTTGGTACAGGAGCTTAACGAAGATGACCCAGATAGACGTCTATGTTTTGCGAAGAACTGTCTAGGAAGCTGGATGAGAATCCATAATTTAATAAATTAATTCTTTTTTTCTGAAGAAGCTACCTTTTGTTTACATGTAAGTGTCAGTAAACAAAATTGTAGATATTGGGATCCAGAAAATCATTGAATTATGGAAGCACACGCCCAGTAATCACAAAAAGTCACGGTATGGGCAGCTATTATTATAATAACTTAATAATAGGCCCTTACTATTTTGAAGGAACAGTAACAGCTCACAGCTATTTGCATATGTTACAAACATTCGAAACTCAACAATTACTACGCATATTTCCAAATGATTAGAAACGTGTACAAATTTGGTTTCAGCAGAATGGGACAAACCCTCGTTATGTCAGAATCGTCGGAGATTATTTAGATCCAATAATTCCTCACCGATGGATTGGCCGAAGGGGCTGTTTAGAAGGACCTACAAGATCACCAAACTTTACATCTCTTGACTATTTTCCGTAGAAGTATTTGAAACAAAAAATTTATGTAAACAGACCTGAAAACTTACAGGATTTAAGAAACCCTATAGCTCAAGAAATTCAGTCTATTAGTGATGAAATGATAAGAAATTCAGTTAATAACTTTTATATTCGTTTACGTTATTGCCAAGAAATGCAAGGATGTCACTTGGAACATGTATTGTAAGAACGGTTATTATTCCTCGCATTTCTCTTTTTTTATAACTCTTTTAAAAAAGTACCATACTGTTAAATAGACAAATAAATTCCCTTCCAAATGAACTATCGCAAACGACCACTTTCTATTTAGAAATATTAAAGGGGTACCTATTCCTTTGAGGGAGTTGGCGTCAGAGCTAAAATTTTCACGTTAAAAGGTTTAATATAAAAAACAAAAATTGATGTGTTTTGTTATTTTTCTTAAAAATGAATAATAACGTCAAAAATGAATTTATTTGTTACTTATGCCGCTCGCTGCTTATGCTTAATTTAATATAAAATTAATTTTAATAGGTATTCCATTTTAATACCAATGAATTAAATGAAATTATAAATTATTACCGACATAATTATTAACAAGCCACATAATTAAATACTGTACTAAAATTAAGAATACAAATTACTTATATCCATACTACAGAATTATAATTATACATAAAAAGTTTTTTTGACCCATTACAGAACGGAGACTTGTTTTTTATTATTTTAAGTTTTGAAAAAAACTGTTTCCGTTCGGCAACGAATGCACACAATGTCAATAGAATACGTGTAGAAGTTGCTAGATTTGAATAAGCATCTATTCGATCATTTCTATAAATAAATTCTAATATTTTTTCCACAGTTTGTTACGGGTAAAATGAGCAAAATTTAGATTTGTCCTGAAGGGATGGGAGAGATCGTAACAATTCAACTACATTGTACGCGAATGGGTTCATATGGAAGAAATAATAGAAATAGAAAAAAATAAGAAATAGAAAAAATAAAATACCTGAAATACAAACAAACTACGTTACAGTATTCAATTACCCTCAAAGGCTTTTTCGCTTGTCAAAATTAAGGGGTGCCAAACCGTCTCTGCAATCCATTTCGATAGTATTCCGTAACAAAAAACGGTTATTCCGAATAGGTCTTTTTACAAAGAACTAATTTTTACGTAGTTCATAAATAAATGCAAATAAAATTCGACCTACACTTAACCTTTATTGACATTAAATAATTGTAATATTTAAATACAAATTTACTTATCTGAAAAATCTAATTTTTTAACTTCAAACTGACTAGGTAAAGAAATTCTTAAAACGTTAAATCAAGTTAATCAGTAAAATTTTCACTCTAAATTTTAGTTTCCGATATTAAATTACAGGACATTTTAGATCCTATTTTTAGAAATACACTTAATAACAAACATAGAAAACAGTTAAATACCAACGTCTGCTTTTACCATTTGATTGTCCTGTAACATGTCTTTGGGCTGCGGCCTAGCCATGTTACAACGTGTTTCGCACGATATGAAATACTCGTGTTTGTCTTACTCTAGAAACACATTTTATTACCACATGGAACTAGGTTTGATTTTGAATATATATTTAAGTTTACTCTTCTTTTAGAAAATAAAACTCACAGAGATTATTAAGTTTATTCGCAGTTTTCTCCTTTATTTAGGTTATATAAATAAATACGTTTACAAGTAAGTTGCTGATTGGTTGATTCCTAAAAGCATGTCTTTCAAAACACAACTAGTGTGGATCTGAACCATGACAGGAGTGTCTTTCATTCCACTGCTGGTCCCTTCCGTTATTTTGTTCGTTATCTGTAACTTTTGTGTAGCGTTCGTCTATTTTGATATCTGACTGTTTGCTAGTGCAGAGTCGACAACGTTAACATACGTATAAATTGACATGTGGTCAGTTGTGATGTCTTACATAAGGTATAAGATGAAGCCTCACATATTTAAATCCATCGCATAAATTACAAATGAGTTCAAATCTAACTACAAGTCTAACTCTAACTCCAGGTTTAACTTCAAATCCAACATCAATACCTATACCTGCAGTTATTTTTATATAAGTTCCTATCTACAATCATGTCCTTGGTTATATATTTTACATTAAATATCGTTGCTTTTTTCATAAATTTCTCTCAACGTGTTGCATAAAAAACACTATGAAATGCAACAATTTTACCTACATCTGAATGCCGGGATTTTTCTTTGAAGAAATCTAATTATCTATAACTACAAATATTTTGGCAGAGAAGGCGCGTCTATTTAGAAAGTTGTAGACTTCGTCAGCTGTTAATATTTGGACGAGGTATTCTTCAACATCGTCAGATGTTTTCTACAAAATGCCATGTGAAACACAAAGGAAACTAAAATATAAGTAACAATCTATTAAATAGTTACTAACTCCAAGTATGAGTTATACTGCAATTTCTTTTAGTATAAATGGTAGTGCATATATGTTTTAACTTAAATTTTACATAAAAGTCTAAGTTATTATTTCATCTTATTCACTGTAATACGATAGTATTTATCAACTTACCTTGTGTTAAAAAACTGCCTAAGTATATATATATATATATATATATATATATATATATATTGCCGTGGGATTATAGGTTAAATAGGTCTAGACAATAAAAATTTAAACACTGTGTATATAGGAAATAGGAGCAATTTATTTACGCGCCAAATTAATCAGTTTAGCTAGTGAAGACGGACATTTATTAATATACTTTGTAATTTTAAATTGGAATGTTAAAATTGCATAAACGGGTAGAAGCTTTAGAGTACATAAAAGCTCAAGGATACGCAAATTAATTGTAATAATTATAAATCAAGCGCATGGAATAGGAAACGGAGCTTTCAAGTATAAAAAATTAATAATTTAAACGTAAATATTTCCATTTAAATAAATGAAACGTTCGTTTATACAAATCCCAAGAATGGTTAAACTAGGAATTGTTATTTTAAACGGACGGTTGCTTTGAAGAAACACCTGTCAGGTAAAATGTCGAGTTCTGGAAACTTAAACGAACGTTAGCACAAAATTCTATAGAATTTTGTTTGTAACGGTCAATGTGTAAGCTGCTAAAATAACAAGTGCCTTGAAGACTGAGTGAAATAAAAGATCTATAATGTAGAACATACAGAAGCGTATAAGAAAGCGTTGGTTACAAGTCACGTATGAAATACAAGGGGAAATGTGAAGGCCAACAACAATATCGATTTTCTGTAGCTTGAGTGGGATTCGGAATGATACGGTAAATATGCGTGGAAAGGAGAAGGTAGCTAGGAGGTGGAACGTTATAACGAGGCAAAGCAATATCATTGGTCGAAGTATGGCAGTTTTTGAGAAACTCGCGTACGTTGAGGGCATCGAACGAATTTCTAAGTAACAGCTCGATGAACGGGAAATTTGCCAGCCGTTGGAGTTCGTTACGATAACATTTTTGAGAATCGGTTTAGAAAATAAGTTTTCAGTTGAAATAGGTTCCATGGGGGGTATTAAAATGCATATAAATACTCGGAGATAGATATTCAAGCTCTCTTAGCTCTTATATCTCTGATGTCTCTGATATCTTATATCACGCTTAGATATCCAACGTAATTGTTTGTACGGGATCTTAAGTTGTATTAATTATTGTTTATTCGGTACAACATCCTAATTCAAAGTATGTAAAGCAGTTTGTAACGGATCATAAAAGTATTAAAAGTGATTTGCACGAGTGATTGCTAAAATTACAAAAGGTACCGTTGCTACAAGATGCAATTGAATGATAGGATGGTACTTGGTATGGAATGTTAAGTTTGGACCAGATGAGTATCCGGGTAGAATAAAAGGTGGTTTCAGAGAGTTGGATAGTGAGGATCAGTTGGATCCAGATATAGTCGTTAAGTATATGGACACAACGACGAGGGTTTCTGGTACACATCTCCTGAGGTAACGATGGACAAAGCCTACTTCAGGTAATGAAAGTTAATTTCCTGCTTTTTGCTTAAACAGTTGTGCTGTTACTTTTGTGTTTAAATGTTTTGACTTGTTGGGGGGTATTTATTACCATAAAACTCATTTAAAGGGGTATATGTACAGGACAATTAATTTTGGGTCTTTAAAAATGTTTATTGATGATATAAAAATGTTTATTGATGATATAAAATGTTGTTGTAAAGAGTAAACGGGTCTATAGATTTAATTTTATTGAAAAATGCGAGGTTTAACAGCATTTTGAGAAACTGGGTTATAATGAGCTCAAAATAGACCAGAATAAAGTCAATCTAGGATTGCATGACGGACCCATCTACTCGTCTTAAAGAAATTTGTTGAAATAATTAAAATCATAAAATTTTGAAATATTTAAAGATTGCAATGGTAACAAACTGGATGTACCGATGTGTAAATATCTTCTTAACAAAGGAAACTTATTAATATGTGTAAATAAAAAGGTTGTATGTTTTGTTGCATTATTTGAGTGGTAATTTTATTTGACTGTTTGTGAGAAAAGAAGGTACTTAGGATGGTAGGTATTTCAGAAGAAGCCGATTTCTGAGCTAGCCAGGGTGTCGAGAAATAAGGAGGCGTTCCAAAAAGGTAGTGTAAGAAAATTTTTTTTATTATTGTTTTAGAAAATTTTAGGTAGGCACAAGCGAGGGCGAGATTTGAAACTTCCACGGCACTTTTATGACGGCCCAACGCTGGGACTCGATTTAAGAGCTTATAATCCCTGTCCACGGCAATTTTCCATCTTTCAAATACTAGCTCGATTTGAAATGATCATTTGGGCTTTGCATAAAAGTGAAAGTTATTATTTCATCTTATTCACTGTAATACGATAGTATTTATCAACTTACCTTGTGTAATTAACTACCTAATATATATATATATATATATATATATATATATATATATATATATATGTATACAGATGTAATAACAGGCACACGTTGGAGCCCCGCTCAATTAATGATATGACAACGGCCGCACGTTGGGCGCCGCTAAATTAGTGATGTAATAACGGCCGCACGTTGGAACGCCGCTTAATTATTGGTATGATAACGTTTTGCTTTGGGCATTGCTAAAAGGGTGTAGTAACACAGATACAGCAAATTGTAAAATTTGAAATTGTTGACTTACCATCCTTTTTAACTTTTCTTTGTCTGACTAACTCAACTGAAGTAATAGAACTTACAAAATAAAATCAAACACAGCAATGTCAAAGCATATATACATTCAAAAATGTTTTCTCTCATATAAAAGAATATAGAACATTTACATCATAGTTTCTTTCAAACAAAAGTATTTCTAATAAGTACTTATTTACTTAATTATCAAAATGTTCCTCACCTAATCGAGGTTTAAATTTACAGAACTCAAATTTCTTGTCTTGTTGATAGTTTGCCTGGTTTTGATTCTCACACTTGTAAGATTTGTTTTGGCCAAAAGTATCCTTGACAGATAGTCTATTTAAAAAGCCAGTGTGTTTCGAACTCTGATCATACGCTTTCCTGGTAAAAACCCTTACAAGAAAATAGTATGTGATTAAGGCTTATTCTACCTTAAACTCAAATGACAGAAACAATGAATTCTCAGTTACAAACAATATAAAATTTTATACTTATGGTTATATGTTAAAAAGCGCTTCTCCAAATCTTCCTTCTTGGTTTTATTTTAAATTGACGTTCAAATCCCAGTTTACAAAATCCTCCTTTGCTTAAATCTTCATTTAGAAACATCAGTTTTCAAAGTGCACCTTCAATTTAATTATTTAACTTAATTTTTAAGTAGCCTTTTATCTCTAAGAATATTCCATCTTCATTGTGTGTTACAAAATCAAATGACTGCATTTAACAACTTTCATGTTTATGCAGGTTACGTTTAAAATTACTTTTTATTCACTGTTATATTGTAATTATTAAATACGGTATGCGTACCGCTTACTTTAAAACAACATGTTCACGACTTAAATGAATTGAATCGAATTCATTAATAGCAAGCCTTTCTTTAATAGAAATTCCCAGTTCATATACAATTTTTTTTGACGTCAGTCTTTCTAGATTGTACGAGTTTCATATGGAACCTAGTACATCGTAAGATTTCTGAGAATAATTCTGTTTATTACTTCATTAGCGTCGACTCGCCACGGTCGTTCGTTCTTCTCTAACATAACGAGTTATTGTACCGGCGCTCTCTATCCCGTAATGCGAAATATAATAAATAATTCTTTTACGGCTTTTTTGTATTTTTGTGTTTCTGTGGCTTCTCGGAATGAATGTTTATTTGTTAATTAGGTTTTTAAGTAGTTTTAAGTAAAGATGACGCATTTTCTCTCTTAATCTCGACTTCGAGAAAATTCTTTATTTAAAAATGAATTTATGTTATACGCGTATTGGAGTCAATTTATCTGATCAATTAATTAAAGCTATAATTGCTTTATAATGCAAACGAGTTACGTTTTTATAATTGTAATAAAAGAGATTGGTTCTAGACGGATATTTTACACACAGGATAATTATTTATTACATAAATAACCAATGCTTTTAATTGTTCCACCAACGGGTTTTCATGGAAAACAAAACGTTCTTTTTAATACACATTTTATAAAGATTAAAGCTTTATGGTTCTTACACCAAATAAAGCGAATGTTTTATGCAACGGTATATGTATTTTTATGATAATTAATAAATGAAAATAAATGGCTCTGTATTTACGCTTGAAAATGATCGATTTGCATTCGCATGTAATGCGTTTTAAGGTATCTCGAGAGTAATTATTTTTACATATTTGGCTTATACAGCTGTATTATTGATCTAAAAATTAGGAGTTTTAAATAGACGGGAAGTTTGTTTTGCTTTTCACTTCAATGGCTACGTATTTACAATACGCTTATATTATACAGGGTAAAACAATTAATCTTAGGACTTGTTTTTTTCAGTTTATTATGTTTTGGTGGGCCTTATTTGTAGAATTTGGGTTTTAATGACCTCTCTGACCCTCATATCACGTAAATATATATATATATATATATATATATATATATATATATATAATATATATATACGTATATAAATAATCTATGTGAGTGTTCACAATTGGTTTTTTGCCGTTTGCTTATTTTAGCTTAACTAAGATGTGCACTTAAATATTTTTACTGCTTACAACCTAACTCTGTGAACATCTTTTTCTTCTGAGATTATTCTTGCAAATTCAGCAGACAAAGAGCCGATGCAAGCTTCGACAGAGTACATTTACTTTATACTCTGCAGTACACTTACCCTTTATATCTCATTGGAAAAGGGGTGGTGCAATCCGTTTAAAACACTAAAGTTTCATGCTATCGCTATTGCTAAATTAAAACAGTTTAAAATTCACATGTACATAATTATGAAGGGTAAACAAAAAGCTCATATCTACTTACTGTTTAATTTCTAATTCTTTAAAATATTAAGGATGTTCAGAGATTTCCTTATGGCACATACCAGTTTTCATAATCCAGCGCTCGGATTAAATTCATTGCTAAATATGCAAGCGAAGTTATTTACAACCTTGCACGCCATTTAAACTGGGTTGATACATTATAGTAGAATCACATTTTATGATGTTTGGTTCATAACCTAATATCTGTTGATTTTAGTAATCATCGAATCATTCTTTGTATTTAACTACATTGTAATGACCTTATTTTAATCTTGTTACATTGGAAACCGTAATTGTTTTAGTATATTATTAATTAGAATTGTTTCTAATGAACGGTGTACAATATATTTCTTAATTTTATGTGAAAAATGCGTAACATTGAAATATTTTTCTTTTTTTTTGCTGTTTTAAAATAATTTATTGATCTGAGTTACGCACAAATATGTATTGCACAAAATAGAACCATGCTTTGGTGGCTTGAAGTTTATGACTAAAATTTTCTTTAATAGAACTAACAATATATTGAAATATTATGCATAATAAACACCACTATTCACGAAATCAGAATATAGGGTGCATCAATCCGTTCAAGATTAATCTTCTCTTTTTTCATACGGTTTCTATTTAATGTAACGTCAACGCGTTACAAGTTAAAAAGTTCCCATCTTACCTACAAATTCAGCAGTGCACATATCCGAATGATTATTATCAGTGCGTTTAATTGTAAATTTTTACAAGATTTTGCTAAGGTAACATTACCTATAAAATTTAATTTGTCAGTCACATAAAAAAATTGAAAGTGTCACTATGTTCCGTTAAGGAAAACAACCTTTCCTGGAATTTATGACTATATTCAAAGTACAAAAATTAAAATGGATTTTAAATTTATCTTGTAGATTTACGACAAACTGTTCTTCATATTCATAAAGAAATTATTTTTAATTTTAAGTTTTCTAAATGTTTGAATTTCTAGAAACGTTTGTTCGGTTTCTAAACTTTCAGAAATTTTTTTTATCATCTATTGAAACATATTTTAAAATATCTGTGTCGGATTTTTGAAGTAATTTACTTGCTATTTTAATATTTGTTGAAATATTGTATTAAACTGCTGCGAAACATAAATTTAAAGAACTGTTTAGGTTCTGATATCTCCACCATCGCCTATTTCTAAAAGTAAATCACAAACTTCAGGAAAACAATATGTAAGGGGTTTGATGGCTTCAGTACTGCTTTCGCATTGAGTGTTCGAATGCAAGACATTGTTTTATAAACTTGTCCCCCTATTACTTGAAGCCGAAAAAGAATAATAAAGGTTTGGATTATCCTAAAAAGCTAACCGTTTCACGTCAAATTTTTGTGGCCCATTTAACAACTAAATTTTAGTTGTGTGCGAAACAAGAGACAAAAGCTACTTAAAATCTTTGAACTCCTTTATGCCTGCTGTTCATGTTAGCTACGTTATCATATCCTTGTCCCCTCGTGTTAAGATTTTCAATTTTAAGAAATTCTGTCAAAAGTGTCGCTAAACCTACTCTAGATGAGTCTGAAATAGGAAAAACAGCTAAAATATATACGTGAATTTTTCTCTTGTTATTAAAAGCAACAATAATAGTTATTTATTATTGATCACAAGCGCCTGGGGTATAGTCTAATATTATCGAGTCATATTTTGGACTCTGTAAAAAACTAATAATATTTTTTGCTAAGATTTGTCAGGTACAAGAAAATCAGTCCAGCGCTACCTATGTAAGGAATAGTATTACTTCTTGCAGGAACGATTGTGTTACATCGGGTGCAGCAGAGTGATTTGTTAATGATTGTGTTATTGTAATTCTGGAATATCAGCGCAATGTTGTAAGTAGTTATAGAGCAAAATTAGTATTAGTTTGCCACGCAATAACTTTAAACCGAATTATAGTGAAGGTTTTATTGGCTGGGTTGTGTATAGAACAGTGCCTCGTGCACATGTACCGATATTCAGTGGTATGTGATAGGGGTTAAGCAGCCTGCGGCTACCAAGATCTCCCAACACTCGAACATTTGCCGAATTAATAGTTTTCCAATATTTCCTTTCGAACAATCAACGTTAGTTGAAAATATTTCAAAACCAATACCTGTAGTTGTTTATAATAATCATCAGATTTAAGTGCAATTATTTTTTTCGTAATTAGGTTTTTCTTCTTGAAACTGGTTGGACGCGCACCTCCACTTATTTCTATTCTGAGCTAGCCTACACATTCCCTGAAATTTCCACAGCCTAGCTACAGCTCTGTTCCCCTTATTATGTTTTCTAATTATATGTACTATTTTACCGAGATTCAGTAGTATGTGAAGGGGTAAACAGCCTGTGGCTGCCAAGATCACCAAACACTTAGACTTTTGCCAAATTAAAAGTTTTCCAGTAAATGCTTTCGCACAATTGTCATTAGTTAAGAATGTTGCAAATTCAATACCTGTATTTGCTTATAATAATCATCAGGTTTAAGTACAATTATTTTTTTCGTCATTAGGTTTCTGTCCTGGAACTGGTTGGATGCATACCTCCATTGATTTCTATTCTGAGCTAGTCTACACATTTACCTGAAATTTCCACAGACTACATCTTTCACTATCTGTTGCAATAGTCCAACCTAGGTCTGCCTCTACCTCTGATTTTCCTATCTCTGCTTCTAATATATTCCGCACTATTCCTTCAAGCCTTAGTATGTGGCCTAACATCCTAATCTCTCCTATTTTTATACTATTTTTCACATATTCCTTTCTTCCCCTGCCATTTCTAGTACTTCCTTTTTCTTAACTTTGTCTGTCTATGATATCTTCATAATGCGTCTGTAGCACCACATTTCAAAAGCTTCTATCTTTTTCCCGTTCGCTTCTTGTACTGTCCAGGTTTTACAGCCGTACAGAGCTGTGCTCCACATATATGTTTTAAGCAATCTTTTGCTTGTTTCTATGTTTGTTGTCTTTCAACACAGTAGTTGCTTTTTCTTGTTAAATGTTGCACGGCCTTGTGCTAATCTTGTGTTACATCTTTTACGCTTTTCCCATCTCGCGTTATTTGGCATCCTAGGTAGCAGAAATCCTTAATCTCTTGTAAGTTCTTGTTACCTAGTTGTATTCTTGTTTTTGATTTATTTTTCACTCCTTTGAACACCAGTACTTTAGTTTTATTTTTGTTAATTTTCCTACCGTATCTCTTTGTTACAACTGTTTCCATTTCATTAAGAGTAGTTTTTAACTCTGCCTTGCTAGATGCTAATACAGCTATCTCATCTGAAAATCTAAGCATATCAATCTTTTGTCCCTGCATAAAAATTCCAAATGCTTTCCTGCATTTGACAGTATTCATAGCCTTTTTAATGTACAAGTTAAAAATTAATAGGGATATGGCATATCCCTGTATCACACCTTTCTTAATATTTACTTCTCTACGTTCTTGCTCTAATTCTATTACCACTGTTTGCTTTTTGTATAAGCTATATACTATACGTGTATCTCTAATATTCATCCTAATCATTTTGAGTATTTCAAACATTTTTTTCTTTTTACATTGTTGAATGCTTTTTCCAGATCTACAAACTTATATACACGCTTTCCCCTTTTTCTATTGTTTTCTCCATTATCCCCTCAGATCTAAAATAGCATCCCGTGTTCCCCTGTTTCGCCTAAACCCAAATTGATCTTCTTCTAGTATTTCTTCAGCTCGTTTTTTCATTCGTCTTTGTACAATTCTAGTTAACATTTTTTAACACGTGTGCTGTCAAACTTATTGTTCGAAAATTTTCACATCTATCCAAATCTCTCTTTTTCGGTATAGTAACTATGATGTTACGTTTGAAATCTTTGGGTATATCGCCTGTCTCATACACATAGCTTACAAATTGGAATGGACGTTCCGTTACTGCTTGTCCAGCGGTTTTTAGAGTTTTGCTTGTACCTTACCTGTACCCGGCGCCTTATCATTTTCAGACCCTTTAATAATAATTCAAACTCATTTCGAAGTATATGATATTCTAAGACATGCTTTTCAATGGCTGATTCCTGTTCTAATGCTGTTAGTTCCTCTCCTGCATAAAATTTCCTATATATTCTTGCCATCTAATTATTTACTCTACATTTTCTATTATGACGTTTCCTCCTGCATCCCTTATATTTTTGTTATAGGGATTTATATCCCTAAAATTCATTCTAATTATTCTGTATGCTTTATCTGTCTTTCATATTTCCACCTTAGTTTGTATCTCTTTGCACTTTTCATCAATCTGTTGTTCTTTAGCTTTCCTGCATTTGCGAATAATTTCCCATTTTATGGCTTTGTGTCTCTGTTTTCCTGTTTCGTCTGATCTAATTTCTGTAGTTTCGTCTTTGTTCTATAATATTCAGGATATCCTTTGTTATCCATGGTTTCTTTTTTTTTTGTGTATACCCCAGAATATCTCTGGTCTCCATGTGTCAGCTGGATTTAACGCTATTTCATTCTGTATCTACTTCCTTAGTATCAGAAATTTTCTCGATATCTTTCAGCAATTCATTTGACTTTTTTCAGATCTTTCGTGTATACCTTTATCGTTTAACTTCTCAAAGTCAAAGTACCTTTTTCTGTTCTTTTTTTCAAATTTTTAAATTTAAGAGCGAGCTTCATAATTACGATGTTGTGGTCAGTGCCTATATCTGCTTTTGGGTAGCTTCTACAGTTGTTTACTTGATTCCTAAACCGTTGTCTAACAAGAATGTAATCTATTTGATATCTTCCTATATCTCCTGGCATCTTCCATGTGTATCGTCTTCTAGTATGATGTTGAAATAACGTGTTTCTGATTGTTTTTGTCGCAAAATTTTACCAACTTATTTTCCCTGTCGTTTCTCGTGCCTATACCAAATAAACCTGTTACCGCTCCTTCCCTACCCTCGGCTACCACTGCATTAAAATCCCCGTAAGTATTAAATTTTCATATCCTTTTACGTATCTTAATATGTTTTCGATATCTTTGTCGATCGCTGCTACTTTATCCCTTACTGTAGCTAGAGGTTGGTATGTATAATTGTATTATTACTGTACTTACCGGTTTAGATTCTAATCTAACCATGAGTACTTTGTTGTAAGTAGTTTTCTACACAGCGTCCTATCTTTTTTTTTCATAACTATCTTCACATCCGAATTACTATGTCTAGTGAGTTAAGGTTTGGGCCTTGGGAGCTGCCTTTTTAAAAACCAGTTCCGAAACTTCTTAACAAATTTTATTTTAAAACAGATATTAGTTATGGAATTTTACAAAACTAGATTTAATTTTCAACCAAACTTCGTTTGGTTAATGAGATGGTCTAGTCTGTCGGTCGGTCTGTCGGTCGGTCTGTCTGTCTATCCGTTGCACGGTTCCCGTGATGTTACAAGACATATAATATATGATTCTTATCCAGTTTTTACGCTGAATACGAATACGCTATTCACTTTTCGATATTTCAATTATTAATCAAGATATTCGACTTTAAATACGAATTTTTACACATTACTATTTATCATTTTCGCGTACAATTAAATTTCAAATATTTAACACAAAGGTAAGTAATATTTGTTGAACTTAATGTCTAAGTTTGGTTGTGAGCCGTACATGCGGCTTAGATTTTTTACTCTAAGTTCAAATAGAATTAATTGTACTATTTTGAGTAGTCTAAGCAAACTGCAATGCTAAAGCTGAATACTTTGACTGACTGTCCTTAATCTCCCGGGCTTTTTATAATGTTCCTACCCCCTCATATGGATGTGAAAACTTGCAGATTTCATGTCTGCTTATTCTTAATACTGTTCATAATTACAATGTTGTAATCTTAATTTCTAAGTAATCACAGTACCTGACCGTCTGTGACCTGACCTCTGCAGTCTCACTATCGTTTGCGATACAAAGTAGCACATCCGTTCTCATGAACGTTAATAAATTTTTATAAATTGTCCTTGCATTCACAATGTTGCACTTCACTTAACATTTTCTTTACACTTTCTAATAATTTCCTAATTATTTTATTTCTTTATACATATATCAATTGGGGGATATGTAACTAGTGCTAATCTATCCATTTAAATTTTTAAATTCTCTAGGTTACCTATTTGCTTAATTGGACTCGCAGAACGTTCCCGACTTATTTTCTAAATTTTCCGTTCACATCCTCCGATCCGAATGCGGGACTATTTTAACTCTGGAATCTTTTACCCCATAGGATGCCATCATCTTAAATACAATTTAAGCACGCTGCGTACTCGGTGGGTAATGTGGTGATTTTGCGTTGCTTTTCACATGGCAGTAGTGTGTCTTAGAGTGCCATACCGACCCTTATGGTCTCTGCCAATCTAAGTACCGAAAGAGCTGCTGCACCCTTTCGGCGACTTGTCTTAGCCTGGTTCCTCACTAAAGACCCCACTGCTTAAGTTGAACTTGTAGTTTGGCTCTTTAGGTCACGGGAACGCGCAAGCCATTCCAGCCGTTCTAGTAACCTAGAAGTTGAAGGTGCAGGTCCATTCGGAATGGATGAGAAAGGATAGGGTTGAATTATTCTTCGTGACATGGTAAACCAAATAAAGTGCAATTGGCGCCACTGTATCTAGCAAATATTAAAGAGATGTGATTTTAAGGTAAATACAGAAACCCTATTGGAGTGGATCAATCACAACTTTTAATTTACCTTTTTTAAAAAATTATATTTTTTAAAATCAGAAACAATCTATTGTATAGCAAATAACTTAAATCCAATAAAAAATTTAATCAATTCAAAAGGTTTAATGATATTAAAAAATAATTCTAAATGTATAAAATTTGAATTAGTTAGTGCTTTTTAGAAATCATATACTTTCAGTTAAAAATTTAATTAATTATCATAATATTATAAACAATGGGGCGCCTAGTCTTACAGGTTTTGATCTAGCCATAGTGGAAAAGAAGGTTGCAAAACTAATTAATAGACCCTTTTGGGGTTCAGCAAAAGTCACTTATTCTCAACCACTAGTTGTTGGCGGCGGCCTTTAGGTTGGTTAGGCACAAGTTCCAGCTGGATTATCAAAAAGCGTAGGTTCCAGGCTAATACGGTACGGGATAGATCTGCTTCAAGATTGCGAAGTTGTTAGTCTGCCCAAGGTTACTCGAAGGAAGACAAGTGGCTTCCACTCCTACGTTCTGTTGTCTGGCTGTCTCATTATTGTGGTTGTTAATCCTAGAGGGAGTTTGCGCTGCAATAAAAATCGATTCAGGAACTTAAAGTTTTTGGTCGGCAAATCTCACCATCAATGACTTTCTAACCCACTTGCCTCAAAGACGTTGTGAAAGTGAGCGGAGTTAGAAAATTACTTGCCGGGACAGCTCATGTGGAGGAAGTCTTTCAAAACAAAATTTTTAGTGCTCGCGCTCTGTGTGTATGAAACATGTTGGAAACTATGAGGTATTTCTTGAACAATAAGATGTTTACACGAGCTTTTGGAAGGTTAAATAGCTATCTATGGCTTTACAAACCAGGTTTCATAACAGCTGGATTGTTTTTGCAAGATTGTGGGTACGTAATTTTGAACTTTGCTTTATAATTGAACCAAACTAGAAAATAACAACGAACATGTTGTTTTCCATATGGGACCAAGGACTTATTAAAAATTGAGGATCAACCTAATTTTGTAAATAAATGGTCTTGGCGGATTTTTAGATTTTTTTTCTCTTCACTCATTCCTGTAGATTTCAAATTTGTTTCAACTAGAAATTTTTTTTTGAATAAAAAAAATGTTACTATATATGTCGCTATCTTAATTATAAACATGTATAATAAAATTTTCATTTCTTTTAATATTATACTTATTAAATGTAAAGCTGTTATTTCAATTCACTTACAACACACTACCATAAGTGAGGTAATAGAGACTTGTTGCAGGTTATTTCTGATACAAGCGATTCAATGCCATAATTAAAGTGTCATAAAAATCATAGTGAAAAAAAATACGAAAATAAATCTAAAATGACAAACTGAATGAGGTAAAGCTAAGAAGTTGTGCAAGATTGCGTGAAATGGAGACACCAAATAGGATATGGACATCCAAACATGAACTTTACCATAAAATATTAATGAAAATCATAAACAAAAAGTCATAAAAAGGTAAAAAGATTGTAAAGCTCCCACAGCAATGAATTGGCACCGTGTTGGTTAGTTTTTAAAGTTAGTTCTTACTAATTGGATCGTTGTAAATCTTTATCAATATATAATTTCGTTCAAAGGTACCACTTGTTTTTAATAAAGCACTTCCGCAGAAGCCAAAAATGTTCTGCTACTTAATTTGTTTGCCATTTCAAGCCTGTATTTCTCTAAAATTTATAAAGCTGGAGGTGCTTAATAAATCACGCCGATCTTCTATTAATAAATGAATAGTTATTAACACGGTAATAAATTATAATCATGTAGTAATAGTATCAAATATCCGGTTCCTTTAGGTAATTAATTACAATCTTTAAATAACATCAAAACTACCTACATAAACACTGCCATCATCTATTTGGTAATATGTAAGTACGTGTAGGGTGGTCTAATTAATGAGTGAAACGTTTTTATTTATGGGATAAACATTTTAAATTAAGATGGTTTAAATCGTATATCTCATGTAGCATGATACTCGAAAAGTAGTTACAGCAGATTGCCCAAATCGACAGGGCCGCGCCGGACCTTTTCGTCCCTCGTGTGCGAATGACTGATTTCCTCCCCCGATACCTTTTGATTTTTAAAGCGATTTTTGAAATTTCGCAATACATAAATACGAACGTCAAAAACGATGTTTTGTTGGTGATTATGATTAATTTAATGTCAAATAAACTTGATAGCATTTTAATAAGCATTTCATTCTGATATCAATGGACCAGATGAAATTATAAATTACATATTACAAACATCACATTTCGAATGGACCTGCACCTTGCCGAAGTTCTAGATTACTAGACCAGGTGAAATGGCTTGCGTGTTCCAATGAGCTAAAAACCAAACTACAGGTTCAACCAAAGTAGTAGGGTCGTTAGTGAGGAACCAGACAGACAGGTCCTCGAAAGAGGGCAACGGCTCTTTCGGTACTTAGATTGGCAGAGACTATAGGGGTCGGTGTGGCAGTTTAAGACACACTACAGCGATATGGAAGGCAACGGGAACCACAACATTACATCCCAAGTACACAGAGTACTTAAATTGAAATAAACATGATGGCATTCTCTGGGGTAAAAGATTCCGGAGTTAAAATAGTCCCTCATTCGGATCTCCGGGAGGGGACTACTTTGGAGGATGCGATCGAAAAGTCCAGAATAAAAGTCGGGAACATTTTGCGAGTCGGAGCGTCGAATGTTAGAAGTATGAAGCAAGTATGTAAGGTAGAGAACCTAAAAATGGAAATGAATAGGTTAACACTATATATAGTAGGGATCAGCAAAGTTCAGTGGCCAGAGGCGGGAGATTTTTGGAGTGGAGATTTCAGGGTAATCCGTACAGGAGCAGAAGAAGGAAATTGAGGTATGGGGATAGTTATGTGAAAAAAATTACTTACCAAAGAACGAAAGAGTACTCATGGTTAGATTAGAATCTAAACCGGTAAACACAGTAATAATTCAAGTGTACATGCCCACCTCTAGTTACAGTGACGAAAAGGTAGAAGCGATCTACAAAGATATGGAAGACATAGTAAGATACGTTAAAGGACATGAAAATTTAATAATTACGGGGGATGTTAATGCAGTGGTAGGAGCGGTAGTAAGTTTATTTGGTTAAGGCACTATAAATGACAGTGGAAATAGGCTGGTAGAATTTTGCGACCAGGACAATTTAATCATTACAAACACATTATTTCAATATCATGCTAGAAGACGATATACGTGAAAGATGACAGAAGATATAGGAAGATATCAAATAGATTACATTCTTGTTAGACAACGGTTTAGGAATCAAGTAAAAGACTAGAATAATATATATATATATATATATATATATATATATATATATATATATATATATATGATTTTGAGTGTTGCTTTCTGTCTATATCTGACATAAGTCAAAAACTTGACAATGTCAGATATGATTGACAAAATGCTAAACGTAATTGAAAGTTAGGTTTATATATAGTACTGTACAAGATTTAGATTTGTAAATTTCCCAATTATAGCCATCGGTCTCGGTAGCGTAATTGGTAAACGCACAGTTCCGGCAAAACTGAGATGCAGGTTCAAACCCTGTCTAAGACCTTATATTTTTCTTCTTTCAATTACTAGCTCGATTTGAAATGATCATTTGGGCTTTAATTAAAACGTCTAAGTTATTATTTCATCTTATTAATTGCTATATATATATATATATATATATATATATATAATATATATATTGCCGTGTTAGCCTATAAAGACCTTGGCATAGTAAAAAAAAACATTCGAGCCCCAACGTTGGGCCGTCATAAATTGCCGTGGAACCCTCTTAATCGGTCTGGACCTCACCGGTTTTCAAAAAGAAATTTATTTTCAAACATATAAAAATTTTACAAAACTTTCTTACCCATATTCTGCTTCATCGAATTATTTTCTTCAGCAGCTTCGTTAGCTAGCTCAGCTGTGCTTCTTCTCATATACCTAAATTTACTCTCATTCTCTTTACCGTTCACACACCATACCATAAAATCACATAATAATACAACAATCATACAATATTTATTAACCACTATTTACAAATAATAATTCAAAGTTATTTACAGTTCGGTGCTCAAGTTACACCTCAATACATGCTATCTTTGTAAAGTCCAAGTTTTTGTAAAGTGAAAATCTCTAACACATTTAAAGCAAAAGGAGTAAATGGCCCCAAATAATACCTGACCTTGGTTTCTTACTACACACTGGAGTATGGTGAGCTCATGATAACCCAGTTTATCAATGTATGCTTTCCACTTTGCATACTAGTACTACAAACTTCAAAAAAACCCATGTACTCTTAACAATTAAATTTAAATTCTTCAAGCAATTCAAATAAGCTTTACGTACACCTTTTGTTTTATATTCAAAATACTATATTAATAGTCAGTTAAACGTATCCTTTTCAATACGTAAAATAACGAAAAATATTATCAAAGTTCACTCTCACACCTCACAAAATTTTTAGCAGTTTATAAAAAAACAGCAAATTCTAATGCGTTACCTGGAAAAACTTGGAGATTCCATCTCCGTTGACGATGTACTATGTTCCTGAACCCCTCGGCCTAGTGGTTCTGCGTGCGTCTCCACTAGATGTTAAAGATGAACACCATCTAAGCTGCGTTTCCTACTACCTATCCAATATCTATTTCAATATCCAAACCCATGTATATTACACTTGTTATTTATCGCTTTATTAATTTACGAGATTGTTAAAGTATTTTTTGGACCTTAGTTACATTTAAATAAACTCGACACAATTCGCGTTTCTAACGAGAAGGCCACAACAATCTAATATTGTACTATTGAATTTACAAATTTTTATTATACTTACAAACCTCGTTAGTAGATTTTTGTACGTCGTAAGCGATGCAAAATAAAAGAGAGCTATTAATTTCCCTAGAAACTCTAAAAGCCGTTGGACAAGCAGTAACAGAACGTCTTTTCCACGTTTTAAGCTATATGTACGAGATAGGCGAAATAACCAAAGATTTCAAACGTAACATCATAGTAACTATACCAAAAAAAAAGGCGCGCATAGATATGAAAATTTTGTCACAATAAGTTTGACAGCACAAGTGTCAAAAATATTAACTAGAATTGTACAAACGCGAATGGAAAAACGAGCTGAAGAAATACTAGGAAAAGATTATTTTTGGTTTAGGCAAAACAGGGGAACACGGGAGGCTATTTTAGCTGGGAGAGTAATAATGGAGAAAATAATAGAGGGAATGCGTGTATAGAGGGTTTGTAGATCTGGAAAAAGCATTTGACAATGTAAAATGGAAGAAATGTTTGAAATACTCAAAAGGATTGGAATGTGTTATACGGATAGACGAATAGTACATAGCTTATACAAAGAGCTAACAGCGGTAATAGAATTAGAGTAGGAACGTGGAGAAGTAAACATTAGGAAAGGGGTGAAACAGGGATGTGCCCTATCCCCATTAATTTTTAACTTGTATATTGAAGAGGCAATGAATACTGTCAAATGCAGGAAGACATTTGGAATTACTATGCAAGGACAAAAAACTGATATGCTTAGATTTGCAGAAGATATAGAGGTACTAGCATCTAGCAAGGAAGAGTTAGAAGCTGCTCTTAATGAAATGGAAACGGTTCTAATAAAGAGATACGGCATGAAAATTAACAGAAATAAAACTAAGCTACTAGTATGCAAAAGAGGGGAAAATAAAGAAAAAACAGGAATACAAATAAGTAACAAGAACTTGCAAGAGGTTAAGGATTTCTGCTACCTAGGAAGTCAAATTACGCAAAATGGGAAAAGCGCAAAAGATACAAAACAAAGATTAGCACACAAGATCGTGCTACATTTAACAAGAAAAAGCAACTATTGTCTTCTAAGGCAACAAACATAGACACAATGAAAAGATTGCTTAAAACATATAAGTGGAGCACAGCACTGTACGACTGTGAAGCCTAGACAGTAGAAGAAGCGGACAAGAAAAAATAGAAGCCTTTGAAATGTGGTGCTACAGACGTATGATAAAGACAGACAAAGTTAAGAACGAAGATGTACTACAAATGGTAGGGGAAAAAAGAAATATGTGGAAAACGGTAAAAAATAGGAGAGACAGGATGATAGGCCACATAATACGGCATCAGAGAATAATGAAGAATATATTAGAAGCAGAGATAAGAAAAAGAGAAGTAGAGGTAGACTTAAGTTAGATTACTGCATACAGATAGTGAAAAATGTAGGCTGTAGAAATTTTAGGGAAATATGTAGGCTAACTCAGAATAGAAATAAATGTAGGTACACATCCAACTAGTCCCAAGATGGATAAACTAATGACGAAAAAAGTAACTGTACTTATACATTCTCGAATAATGTTAATTGTGTGTAAGGATTTACTGGAAAACTATTAATTCGACAAATGTCTAAGTGTTGGGGGATCTTGGTAGTCACAGGCTGTTTAACCCCCTTCACTGAATCTCGGTGAAATAGGGCATAAAATTATAAAACAATAGAAGGGAAACCGAGCTGTATATATGCAGTGTGAGAGTTTCAGGGAACCGTGTAGGCTAACTCAGAATAAATAAGTGCAGGTACGTGTCCAACCAGTTTTGAGACAGAAAACCTAATGACAACAAAATAAGCGCAGATAAATCTGATGATTATTATAAACAACTTCGGGTGGTTGTGAAATATCTGCAACTAATATTGACTGTGCAAAAAAATATATTGGAAAAAATATTAAATCGGCAGATGATCAAGTGCTGGGGAAACTTGGCAGCCACAGGCTTCACAACCGTTCATTTACATTTCCAATGCTCCACCCGTGGGTACTACATTGGCCAGGAGGCGAGTTTTTTGTTGCCTGGAAATTTAGAATTTTGCCGAACCCTTGCCGTTCCAGGCAAGGTAGGGATCTTTAACGTGCGTGACAACACTCACACACGGGACCTCCATTTAACCTCTCATCCGAACGAGGGCGTAATTTTTGTGAAAGATGCTCACCTGCCATTTTTCAAGCAGTCGGCCGTGTCGGGATTTGAACCCGGGACCTTGGGATCCGTAGTCTTACGCTTACTACATTGATCCACGGCGACGCCCACAGGCTTCACAACCACTGAATGTTGGAGAAATAGAGTATATAATTGTAAAACAATAGAAGGGGACCGAACTGCATCTAACAAGAAAGAACAGCGCCTATGATGAAAGACAACAAACATAGAAACAAGAAGAAAATTGTTGAAGGCATATGTGTGGAGCACAGCACAGTATGCCTATGAAATACGGGCAGGAAGAAAAGCAGACAGAAAAATGGTAGCAGCGTTTTGGAATGTTGTGTTTCATATGTATCAAGATGATAGCATGGACAGAGAAAGTTAATAACAAATAGGTTATAAAAATAGTAGGGGAATAAGGATATTTGCGGAAAAAGATAGGAGAAATAGAAGGGAGAATACGTTCTAAAGCATTTTTGGGGAATAGTATGGGATATAGTACAAGCAGAGATAGGGAAAAGGAGATAGTTGAGTTAGGTATTCCCCAATGTACTTATATACAGTGCTTCCCAAAAGTAACGGATAAATTCGATTAAACGATTATTGGCAATTTCTGAGTAAAAAGCTCTGACACGTCGATTTTTATTTTTAAATTGTCATTTAATTATATAATTTTTAACCCCCCACCCTTTAACCCCTAAGCGCTAGCATCCCCTACTTAAAAATTTTAAATGGCAATGTACCCCTTGTGATACCTCAATTAATAGCATTTTTTATGCAGAAATAAAATTTTACAAAAAATTCTAAATCGGTTAATAAATAACTGTTTTATTCAATAAAACTTATTCGCTTAAAGTGCCAATTATCGGGTATGCCTTGACAAACAAAATGTTTGTAAAGTGTCAAATAAGTTTAGTAAAAGTACGTTAGTTAAGTGCGTGTTGTTTTTTTAATAATAAGTCAGTTTTATTCAATAAACAAAACTTGAATAAAAAACAAAAACAAACCCAATTTAAATTAAATGTTCAAACTGCTGTCCGTTAGTCACTAGCCAGTATCCTAATCTAGAGACAAACTCTTGTTGAACTTTGTTTACTGTCTGAGGGGAAATTAAGCGAATTTCATTACGGATTCTCTGCTTTAACTCGTTTATGTTTTGAGGCCTATTCAGATACACTTTAGTTTTTAATAACCCCAGAGGAAATAATCCAAACGGCTTAAGTCGGCAGACCTAGCGGTCTATTCAATTTGTCCTTGTCTACCAATCCACCTCATAGGAAATACCTGGTCAAAATATTCCCGTACTGGACGTGCATAGTGGGGAGGCGCACCATCTTGCTGTAGACAAATACTGGGATGAGGTAAATCAGGATCTTCTACATTGAGATGTAGTACCGCTAAAGCCCGAATTAATTCAAATTGGAGAAAATTGAGATACTGTTCTCCATTGAGTGTTCTCTCAAAAAAGTACGGTCCAATAACTTTATTACCCACTATTCCCGCCCAAACATTAATCTTTTGTGGAAATTGTGTATTTGCTTCCATCATCCAATGCGGATTTTCATTAGCTCAATAACGGCAATTCTGCTTATTAACGGTGCCATTTAAATAAAATGTTGCTTCACCAGAAAACGTATTTCCTTCAAATCCAGGAATATCATTGCAAAGTTCCATCATTGTCTCACAAAATTGCGCTCGCCTATCAAAATCATCATCTGATACTCTTGCGGTGAAACTTTTGCTTACAGAGAAACTATGACTGCACTTTTGATGCATTTAACTGTGAAGCGACTCCGCAACGCTTGAATGTGGATTTTTCTGCACAAATAGCAAGTCATCCAATTCTGAATCTTCATCTAAAGCTGATGGACGTCCATTTTTAGATTTATCTCGTACGCGTCCAATATTCCGAAATTTATTTTCAATTAGGCTTATTGTTGATTGCGAGATTGGGGAGGTCGGATGAATTACATTGAATAAAATTCGAACTTCTTTGTGCGTTCGAATTCTATCTCCAAAGCCAATCATCATTAAAATTTCAATCCTTTCGACTTCGTTAAGTTTCATTTTTGCTGACTTATTATTAAACAAGCAGCACGCACTTAACTAACGTACTTTCACTAAACTTATTTGACACTTTACAAACATTTTGTTTGTCAAAGCCTACCCGATAATTGGCACTTTAAGTGAATAAGTTTTTATTGAATAAAGCAGTTGTTTATCAACGGATTTAGAATTTTTTGTAAAATTCTATTTCTGCATGAAAAATGCTATTAATTGAGGTATCACAAGGGGTACATTGCTATTTAAAATTTTTAAATAGGGGATGCTAGCGCTTAGGGGTTGAAGGGTGGTGGGTTAAAAACTACATAATTAAATTACAATTTAAAAATAAAAATCGAAGTGTCAGAGCTTTTTACTCAGAAATTGTCAATAATCATTTAATCGAATATATCCGTTACTTTTGGGACGCACCGTATATATATATATATATATATATATATATATATATATTGCCGTGTTAGCCTATAAAGACCTTGCCAGAGTAAAAAAAAAACATTCTAGCCCCAACGTTGGGCCGTAATAAATTGCCGTGGAACCCTCTTAATCGGTCCGGACCTCACCAGTTTTCAAAAAGAAATTTATTTTCAAACATAAAAATTTTACAAAACTTTCTTACCCATATTCTGCATCATCAAATTATTTTCTTCAGCAGCTTCCCTGGCTAGCTCAGCTGTGCTTTTTCTAATATACCTAAATTTACTCTCATTCTCTTTACCGTTCACACACCATACGATAAAATCACAAAATAATACAACAACAATACAATATTTATTAACCACTATTTACAAATAATAATTGAAAGTTATTTACAGTTCGGTGCTCAAGTTACACCTAAATACATGCTATCTTTGTAAAGTCCAAGTTTTTGTAAAGTGAAAATCTCTAACACATTTAATGCAACAGGAGTAAATGGACTTCGAATATTACCTGACCTTGGTTTCTTACTACACACTGGAGTATGGTGAGCTCATGATAACCCAGTTTATCAATGTATGCTTTCCACTTTGCATACTAGTACTACAAACTTCAAAAAACCCATGTACTCTTAACAATTAAATTTAAATTCATCAAGCAATTCAAATAAGCTTTACGTACATCTTTTGTTTTATATTCAAAATACCATATTAATAGTCAGTTATACGTATCCTTTTCAATACGTAAAATAACGAAAAATACCATCAAAATTCACTCTCACACATCACAAAATTTTCAACAGTTTATAAAGGAACAGCAAATCCTAATGCGAGTTAAAGTTCGGGCCTTTGGAGCTGGTTTTTTAAAAAGCTTTGACACTTTAACAATATTTTTATTACTAAAATTTGTACATAATAACTTATAAAAATTAATTGTACAAGTGAGTAGTCTATGTAGACAACAATGTAAAAGTTGTAATACGCAGACTGACTCGGTTGAGTAGCTCAAACAACGAAGTATGGAGTTCGAAGACTGACTGCCGGGCATTGAGCTCCCGGGCCTTTTATAATAACCTGCCCCTCACACGGCTGTGAGAACTTGCAGATCTCATGTCTGCATTTCTCTTTAATTGTACACTTTAATACAATGTAACAACTTAATTCTAAGTAATTGCGGTCTGTTGACCGCCTGTGACCTGCCACCTGCAGTATCACTGCCCTCACGGATGCACAGCTGCATTCCGTTCTCATGAACTGTCGATAACCTCTCTGGGTTATCCTTGTGTTACAATGTTGCATTGAACTTATACTTTTACATAATAATTTCTAATAATTCATATTAGATTCAATATATCAATATATATATATATGTAATTGGGGGATACATAACTCCTCCCACCGTAAATGAAAAATTAAGGTTTTTCTTAATTTTTAAATACATAAAATACATTATTTAAATTCATTTAAAATTCATTATTTCTAAAGGTATACTTGTCGTTTCTTTATTTTTCTTTGTTTCCTTAAATCTAGAACTGTTTCCTTCATTCTTATATCTAAGGTACATTTTGTATAATACATACATGATTACAAAAATTACTAAAATGATCAATACAATTGTCCAAACACTTATATTATTATAATGTAACTTTGGCGTTTTGAGTTCACTTAATTGTTCTTTATAACTTTCCACTAATTTCACGGCGTGGTTGAGATCGTCTAAGTCTAGATGCTCTAGCTTCATAGGTTTCTTGTTTATTTCTTCGTCTTCTTGTTGTATTTTGAATTGTAGTTCCGGTAGGTTTGCAAGTTTCTTTGTTGCTATGGGATCTTGATAAACTCTGATTACTTCATCTTTCAATTTCACATAACAATCTTCTTTGAGGGTAATTAGTTTGCTTCCAATTAATGCTTGGTTATTTTCATCTTGGTTGCAGTGGATGGTTGCTATTACTTCTGTTGGGAAAATGGCTATCCATTTGTTATCTGTAACCTTTGAATTTTCATATTAGTTATTTGCACTTGTTTGGTTTCACAATTTTCGTAGTGATTTGAGAATTTTAATAGTTGTACTTCACAAGGGCTGTCTTCTTGAATGGTTGTTGTCGTCATCGATTGACATAAATATTGGTTTGGTGTTACTTCAGTACATTTTTCGTTTGTATAACCATATCTCAGTTCATTTAGGGATAGGAATTTGGTTTTGGGTATGATTACTTGGTATGTGCTAGTAACCTTTGTTGGAAAAGCAAATAAATGATAATATTGATAATTGTTACTTTCTACTATCGGGATTTCTATTAAAAATATTATTTCGTTATTCTTAATGTTGCTAAAATTTGTTGCGTTAAAGTAAGGTTGGATATTATTTGAGTAAATATTGTATTTTGTATACTGCCTAGTTTATTGGTAGTATACCGGGGTTGTTTTTTATATCTTATGTTATTATTTGGTTGTCCGTTCTACCTGGGTGGAGGTTGACGGTAATGGTGATGATTGTCTATCTGAATTTACAGGGTGTCTTAGGTTTTTTAAATGAATGTATTTTGTTATTTTACCGTTGTCTACTACTGCTATGTTTTTATCTGATATTTTCTTAATTTTAAATGGTCCTAAATTTCTGGGTGCTGTTTTATGTCGCTTGCTTTGAAAGTTTTTCTCATATACGGTTTGTCCTATTGAAAATTTATTTGAGTCGGTATTTTTGTTTCGGGTTGTGGTGATACGTTCTTTATCGTTTTCTAATTTATCTTTTACCTTGTCGTAAGTTATTTTTAGTTTTTGTTTGTGGTCTTTCGCATATTGTTGATATACTTCTTTGTTGTAGTGTATGTCATAGGGATTTCGTGAATCTGAATGTCCTAATGTTAATTCTAAGGGTGTAAAATTTGTTGATGAGTGAATAGTGTTATTATAGGCGATTAGTGCGTATGACATTAAATTGGTTATATGTTCCTTTTTATAATTTATTCTTAATAATCGAATTTGTTCTAGCAGGGTTAAATGTAATCGTTCAATTAGTCCGTTTGACTCAGGGTGGTTTTCCGTTATGAAATGAATGTTTATTTTGTGTTTTGTCTGGTGTTACCAGATGAGGTGTCCATTGGTGTTGGTTTGTAATAATTGTTAGGGTTGTTATGAGTATTAGTCATTGGTGTATTTCTATTAGGGTTTGCGTTGAATGCTGGTCTTTGTTGGTTTAGGTTTTGATTGAATCTCGGTTGGAATGCGGGTTTCGTAAAAGTTGGGTTGAATGTTGGTCTTGAAAATTTTTTAAATTGATTATTAAAATTGGTATTGTTAAAACTTGGGTTGTTACTTCGCGGTTGATTTGTTTGCGTGTTAAAGGGTGTGAATTTTTGTTGAGGATTGTTTGTCTTGTAGCTTGTATAGTTGTTGTTGGTGAATAACTTTTATTTGCGTTGGGGTTGTATAGTCTGTTGCGGTAATACATTACATTTTCTTCTTCTATTACTAGGCTCATAGCTTCTTCTAGATTTTGGGGTCGTTGGAATCTGATTTTATCCGATAGTCGTTCTGGTAAAGCGTTTATATATGTGTCTAGTGCCATTTCGTCAAAATTTTTTGTTTTTAAATGTCTAACGTTTTGATCGGGTTCTTCGATTTTTAATTTTGTTAAAATTAAACTTCTCACGTCTTGGCATTTCATTCCGAATTGGTAAGGGGATTGATTGTGTTCCATTCTAAGGTTTATTAGGTCTCGTACCAGGCATTTTATATTACGTTGGTCTCCGAAATATGCAATTAGTAGCTGTTTAAACTGGTCCCATTCCGATAAGTCGTCCCTACTGGCGATTAATGTTAGTGCCCTTCCGGCTAGTTTACTTATTACTAAGCGTATAAGCAATGAATTTCTTGCGTCATCTCCGGGTTTGTAAAAGGTTTTTAGGAACATTTCAGATGCTCCAATGAAATTTGAGAGATGGGCCTGCGTGCCATCGAACGTCTGAATTGTCTCTAAATAGAGACGTAAGTCTGTGTTACTCATGTTGGTTAAGGGTTGTTTTCGATTTTTTGGAAATTTCAAAAAAAATTTTTTTTTTTTTTTTTTGAATTAAGCTTTATTTCGCTATTTGTATTGTTACTTTTGCTTCGGATTTATTAATTTTCCGTTTGGGTTGTGAAATTTCAAATTTTGTAAAAATTGGGGTTAATTTTCTATTTGTAACGTTAATTATGCTTGGGATGTATTAATTTTTCTTTTGGATTGAATAATTTTGAATCTTGTAAAAATTGGGGTTGGTTTTGCTTTTTGTGACGTTAACTTTGCTTTGGTTTTATTAATTTTTCCTTTTAGATTGAATAATTTTGAATTTTGTAAAATTGGGGTTGGTTTTGCTTTTTGTGACGTTAACTTTGCTTTGGTTTTATTAATTTTTCCTTTTAGATTGAATAATTTTGAATTTTGTAAAATTGGGGTTGGTTTTGCTTTTTGTGACGTTATTTTTGATTTGAATTTGTTAATTTTCAGTTTGGATTGGGTGAGTAAAAATTTGGTAAAAATTTGCGGTTAATTTCGTACTTGTAGTATTGGATTTATTAATTTTAAGTTTATACTGCGTTTGGTTATTTTTTTAAAATCGTAGTCGTTGTTATTTATATTTAATTACACAGTGCAGTGATGTTCTTGTTTCAATAATGTTGAATTTATTTACCGTAGTCTGGGATTTGTCTGTTTTTAATGCAGCTTTTACTTTGTCTTGAGTTCCTGCTTCTTAAGGAATCTTAAATGGATAGATTTATTCTCGTTTAGCTTTGTTTTATTTAACTTCTGTCAACTTGTAATTAATATGACTCGAGGTTGCACTTTATTGTTTGCATGAACTACTAAAAGATATAGTGTTACTTTGTAATAATTGCGTACATATGATTATACTTGTTGAGTTAATTGCACTTACGGGTGTTAGTTTATGGAATTAGATAATTGACTTTATGTACTCGCTAATGTAAAGTGTTATGTCTGTTTTATTTTTAGATCTCTCGGTGTTCACGACTTGTAATTGAACTCTTCGTAGTTAGTTTTCAGGTTTACAATTATGAGCGTTTAGCGTTATTCTATTTTCGTATTGAAATAATGCACTTTATAATGCTGGTTAATTAGTTGAAAAACGTTTAGATTTTATTGCAATTGTACACGTTTTTATGGATTGTAGGTATTAATGTAGAATCTGCGTTGATTTTATTATCCCGTGTATGATGCAAATTGCTTTAGTACTGAAAGTTCCTGAAAGCTGTTTCTTTAGTACTGTGCAAGGATTCTGAAAGCGATTTTCTCTGAGTTTTAATTGTATAATAAGGAATGCTTTCTTCGCGTATTTATCTTAGGTGGTTTTAAATTACCGTAGCAGAGTGTTTGCTATGATTTATCAGTATTATAGAGGTCAATGGTTTAATAATTGTTCCGTGATTGCTTAAAGATTAGCTTTAGCTTTGAAATTAAATTGCGTTCTGTGTTTCTAGTTTGCCGGTTTATAAACGTGCGTTGAATCGCGGTAATTATTTGGTGTTAGTGAATGTGCACGCCCGTTTATTTTGGATTATTTTGAGTTCGTTCTATTTATTATGGTAAGGATATCTTAATATTAATTCTCATTTACTTTTAAAAGAAAATCTCTTTTAAATTCAATTCTTATTTATTTTAAGAAAATCTCTTTGTAAATAATCAAGTCTCATTTGCTTTTTAAAGAAAAATATTTCTTTAACATTCAAGTTTCATAAAATGTTATATAGTCTCGTTTTGAAAGTAATTCACTTTGAACTATTTTCAAAATATTCATAAAATACAATTCATAAACAGTAAATATAAATGGTACTCAATAGTTATAATACTAGCATATATCAATTTGGTTTTTTGGTTTGAAATAAAAAAAAAGGTTATGGAAATGAACTTACATTAATTTCATCAGTTTCTTTGGTGGGTTTGATCGATTCTGTATCTTGTCCACCTTGGTTTGATTGTTGGCCTTAGACGATTCTTGTTCCTTGTCCAACTTGGTTTGTTGCTGGATTCAGACTATGCTTGTTCTTCCTCCAACTTGGTTTGGGTTCTGCCAAAATTTCGAATAAAAATTCTTGGTCACCAATCTTCCGATTTTTGGATTTTCAGTGCCCTTTTGACATCCGTTACGACTGCGCCAGTTAAAGTTCGGGCCTTTGGAGCTGGTTTTTTAAAAAGCTTTGACACTTTAACAATATTTTTATTACTAAAATTTGTACATAATAACTTATAAAAATTAATTGTACAAGTGAGTAGTCTATGTAGACAACAATGTAAAAGTTGTAATACGCAGACTGACTCGGTTGAGTAGCTCAAACAACGAAGTATGGAGTTCGAAGACTGACTGCCGGGCATTGAGCTCCCGGGCCTTTATAATAACCTGCCCTCACACGGCTGTGAGAACTTGCAGATCTCATGTCTGCATTTCTCTTTAATTGTACACTTTAATACAATGTAACAACTTAATTCTAAGTAATTGCGGTCTGTTGACCGCCTGTGACCTGCCACCTGCAGTATCACTGCCCTCACGGATGCACAGCTGCATTCCGTTCTCATGAACTGTCGATAACCTCTCTGGGTTATCCTTGTGTTACAATGTTGCATTGAACTTATACTTTTACATAATAATTTCTAATAATTCATATTAGATTCAATATATCAATATATATATGTAATTGGGGGATACATAACTTGCGTTACCTGGAAAAACTTGAAGATTCCATCTTCGTTGACGATGTATTATGTTTCTGAACCCCTCGGCCTAGTAGTTCTGCGTGCGTCTCCACTAGATGTTAAAGATAAACACCATCTAAGCTGCGCTTCCTGCTACCCATCCAATATCAATTTCAATAGCCAAACCCATGTATATTACACTTGTTATAAATCGCTTTATTAATTTACGAGCTTGTTAAAGTATTCTTTGGACCTTAGTTACATTTAAATAAACTTGACACAATTCGCGTTTCTAACGATAAGGCCATAACAATCTAATATTGTACTATTGAATTTACAAATTTTTATTATACTTACAAGCCTCGTCAGTAGATTTTTGTACGTCGTAAACGATGCAAAATAAAAGAGAGAACTATTAATTTTCCTAGCTTATTTATATCATAAGCCAGGCCCCTCTCGGTCACACTTTACTCGAAATACCTAATTGCAAAATAACATTTCCGCAAATTTTGGTGTGATCGTTTTAAACTTCTAAAAAAATATTGCTCGTCAACACGCTACAAACAACAAAATTATCACATTTTCCTCTGTTCTGAAACTACCTATTTCGACCAATCATACATTTCAGTGACGTCTTATAACCCCGCCTGTAATATCTCTATTCCTGTCTTATGCATATTGGATGTCGCGTTCTAATCTTACTTGAGTGGTAGAAAATCGATATAGCTGCCCGCGTCTTATGTCTACCCCGCGTGAATTGAATATATGCCTACTAAATGCACGCTTCTATGTCCGTCTCATTCTGTAACATATTATTAGTTGTGCATCCTTTCTGCTCGTTAAGAAGCTCTTGTTAGTGTTTATTACGAAACCCACCGACGGTTAAACAATATTTCCTTGAAGCTTGCTCTGTTGTTTACAGAAATAACCGGAAGGTGACCTTTCCAACGTGCAGCTGTGCCTAATTAATGATCGTTTAAAATAACATTTCTAGGAGTTTGTTTTCATGGTATTCTATATGACCGACGTCTGTCTGTTAAGCAAAGCTTTTCGCCTTGGTATTATTGATTTTTCACGTTCTTATGCGTTTTCTGACGTTATAACCCCTTAAATTAAACTAAATTAAATTAATTAATAATTTCTATTGGCTTATACAATTGATTTTCTTTATGAATCTATTACCTCCTAATCCCTAATTATAAAATTACGTCAATACTTGTAAATTTAAATTAAATAAATGAAATTAATTTTACGCGTATATAAATAGTTCCTTTCTTTATACAGGGTGTTATGAAATTGCTTTGTTGACCCCAAATTTAACTCTTTAAATCCACTACAATATATATATATATAGATATATACATATATATATATATATATATATATATATATTAAATAATAGAATCTAATAGGAATTATTAAAAATTGTTAATTAAATCGTAAGTCAATTGCAACAATGTAATACAAGGCTAACCCAGACAGGTTATTAACAGTTCATGAGAACGGATCTGCAACTTTGCATCCGAGACGACAGTGATACTGCAGGTGGCAGGTCACAGACGGTTAAGATATGTAATTACTTAGAAATAAGATTGAAACAATGTAATAAAGTGTAGAATTAAGAATAAAGCAAACATGAGATCTGGAAGTTCTCACAGCTATGTGAGGGGGCAGGATATTATAAAAAGCCCGGGTGCTTAAGGCCCGGCAGTCAGTTTTCGAACTCCATACTTCGTTGTTCAAGCTACTCAATTGAGTCAGTCTGAGTATTACAGCTTTTGCATTGTTGTTTACCTAGGCTACTCGCCCTAATATTAGCACAATTAATTAATTCTTTTGGTTTAAAGTAAAGAACAGTTTGTCAAAATTCCACATTAATTTCTGTTTAAGATAAATAAATTTGTTAAGTTTTGGAATGGTTTTTTAAAAACATCGCTCCAAAGAACCGAACTTTAACTGGTGTAGACCTAGATCAGATAATGATAGATGCAGACTGTGCAAATTTAAGGGAAATCTGTAGGTTAGTTCAGAATAGGAAACAATGAAGGTACGCGTCTAACAAGTTCCAGGACTGAAGACCTAATGATGATGATTACAAACATCAATACAAACATACCTACATACAAACCAAAGTAATTAAATATTGTATATTGAACTAAAATTAAAATACAAATTACTTAGTGCAAATTCATTCATTATTTCTTCTATGTCTAATTTGCTACAACAGTCAGATTCGATTGAAATGGTGGCCAGGATTGTCAGTCTTTCCTGACTCATTATAGAACGGGGATGGTTTTTTATTATTTTAAGTTTTGAAAAGACAATTCCCCTCGGCAACGGATACAGGCATTAAGTACGGATAGAAGTTGCTAGATTTGGAATAGTATTAGTTTATTTTTGTAAATAAATTCTAATATTTCAGCAGGGTATTTTTCAGCAGTTTAAAAAGTTTTTGAATGTTCCAATCTCACCTACAAGATCAATAGCGCAAATATTTGAATGATTATTGTCAGTTAATTTAATTTGTAGATCTTTACAAAATTCTGATAAGGTAACTTTATCCATAGACATTAATTTGCTGGAAGTTATATAAAACCTTACTGTTTTAAGAGAGAAAATCTTTCCTGGACAGAATTTATAGCTGTATCCAAAACACAAAAATAAAACTTGATTTTAAATTTATCTTTTGGATTTACAATAGGCTGATCTTCATGTTCATACTGAACATGTTGTTTAGTTTTGCGTTTTCTGACGGTTTAAACTTCTGGAAATCTTTGTTCAGTTTGTAAACTCTCATATTATGAATCGAAAAAAGGTAATGTCTCGCAATAGGGTAAAAATTATGAAGAAAAATTATAACACACAATCTCCCTATGAATTTTAAAAGTTTGAATATTAAAATTACATGTTTCAGGCCTCAGGCTAGGCCTATCTTTAGGTTAACAATAAATTTAAAGGTTACAATATTGGACAATCTATTAAAGTATAGGGAAGAAAAAGTTTTATGTCATTAATAATAATTGTGTTTTGTCCTAAAAATTATTTAAATCTGAAGACCCTCCACGGCAGAAAACCCACGGAGGAGTCAAAACATTTAATAAATTAATACAAATTCTTGTAAGTTAACGTCGGCAAAAACTTAAAATTCGAGAACATTTTTTGAGGCAGGGATTAGAACAAAATGGACCGTTGTTCTAATGCCTGCCTCAAAAAATGTTCTCCAATTTTAAGTTTTTGACTTTTGTTATTAAACTGCGCAAATCGTACAATAATAGTCATTTGCTCTTGATGACAAATTTTTGTAGTCAATTCATAATAAAGAACTGGTGTATTGCAAAAGAGTTTTCGTCACATAAAAAATTAATTCTGGCTTAAACATAGAAGAGAAAGATCGAAGGTTTTAAAATATGATAAAATTCGTCCAAAATTAACTGAATAAACAGAATAAAGAATAAAAAGATTCTAAAACAATTTGGTTAAGAACGATTGTGGACATATAGCAAAGAGAATAAATAGACTCATAGTCCATCACTGATAGTGAAAGTAAAAGTAAGAGGATATGAGAAAAATTGCGTGGATAGAATAGGATCTAGATATCTTTCACAAATTATAAACGATGAATGTTGAACAAAATATATTGACATAAATCAGCTGGCGCAAAATAGGAAGGCTACGCGAGTTGCTTCAAACTAGCCAACTGGCTGATGACAAAAGATTAGAATATAGATTTGAAAAAATTAAAAAGTGTAGTTTAAGGACATTGCCGCTAAAATATATTACGATGCTTTTCATTCATACTTGAAAACGTTGTTCCTTCAGAGAATGACATTTAATTGACAAAGATATCGTACATTCGGAGGCAATAGGTTGGTGCCTGGGTAGCATCCTCAAACAGTTGTTTGAAGACATTTGCAACTACCGGACTGAAGGACTTTCCATCAAAATTTCATCTATCTGTTAGTAGCGTTTCCTGTTCTATTGAAAATATGTGACCGTCAGTACGTGATGGAAAAGAGGGTTATGCTATCGGAAAAAGATTTTCGGAGATGTTTAATAGAATTGTTTACTGAAACTATTGTAAACAGTAACACGGCATTGACGCTTACTAAAATGTCTTTTGGTTGTAAGGTTATGACATCTAGTCGTTTAATAAAATGCGATAAGTCATCGAAAAGGGACTCCGTTCTATCAACATATGCCTGCAGAAGGCGCTTCGGCTACTTTGAGAGCTTATAGGTGGGCGATCCAATTGCACTGGTACTAGTCTTTAATGGTGTTCCTAATTTGTGGATCTTTGTAAGCCGTAGCTACAAGCCAACAGTGCTTCGGATTTTTCTCAGTTTTCGTAGTTCTTCTACTGGGGTAGACAATTCCTTAATCAGTTTGTTAGTTTTTCTTAGAGTTGTCAACTTTGTGACTGGGATAATTTTTACAAGCAGGATCGAGCAGTTTTGAATTTCATGTCGGTAATCCATTCTATTTAGAATTATGGCGGCGTTTTTTTTGTCCACGGATAGAATTGCTACAGCCTTGTTAGCATTTGGTTCTTTAATCTGATGTGCTGTTTTCGGCTTATGCTGCTTATTAGCGACTCGGCACGTCGTACGGTTTAATCAGTTTCTATTCTGATTCCTTCTGCAGCATCTAATTGTATGTTTACGGATACCAGCATGCATGTTGGCAATACTCTTCCCAGTCGATAGCGTGATTGAAGTTGCCGCCCATTGCAAGGACTGGTATTTTTGTTGTGCCCACTAATAGTACGAATAGTCTACCACCGACTGTTGGTGATCGAATGTCGGTGCAAATGCCTCAAATGGTACAAGTCTGTCAAACTTTGCGTGCTGAGTTGACGTTAGTTATCTAAATCAAGTTTACGCTTCAAAAGAGACATACTGATAAATAATGCACCAATCAACTTTCAGTAGTGAATGATAGGTTCTTTAAAAGCAATTGCGAACCTTTGTAAGGATATTTAACTTGTAACACTTTTTTACACCTATCGGGAAAGGACTTTGGACTTTCTATATAATAAAATCCGTTGAACACCAGCCTACCTGGATAATGTAAAATAATACCATTCCGAAAGATGTATGTTTCAAGAAATAATTTAATTGTTTTTATTGCAATATAGGTTAATACAGCCTTGTATACACTTTTTTATCTACTAATTCTATAATATACACAAATTTAAAAACTCAAAGTGTTGTTCACTTAATCTATACTATCCAAACATGAATATCACAATATACAACAAACACAATAAAACAAAAATCTAAGCTTTACCTATAACTGGTCAAATATGCGTGTATCTAAAAAAAGAACATCCTAAATTTATCAATTATAGGTATTCAGCTAAATTAACTGGTACAAATAAATTATGCAAAGATAATGGCGGTGCTTGTCTATATACGAATTTTCAGTTTACAATACGCTTTGACTAAGCGTGCATCAATATAAGAAGTTCTCTAAAAATAAGTCTTATTCCACCAATAGCTAACTATACAACAGCATAAAAGTGTAGCAGATGGAATGCAAAAATTCAATAACTTACAGGTTTGTTGATCAAAGCTCAAGCAATTTTGTAGTGCAGGATGAATGTATTGTAGGTAATCTAATAATTCAACTTTGTTCTGAAAGGAGCGTCCGCCACTGATGTACTTTTATCTGTAACGGTAATTTTTAAATTCTGCGTTTTAGTTCTTATGAGGGAACATGTTCTCTAACATTGGCGAGTTTTAACTACCGTCACTTAAATTACTTAACCTTTAACCCGCTTGACGGTGGTTGCGTGTCAATTAAAAAACTGAAGATAAAAAGCTTGATTGCTTCTCTATTATGATCCGTCGGGGGTGACTAAACCCAAAGACGGGTACAATTTCCGACACAGATCGCTTGAAAAATGTTAGGCGAGCATTTTTCGCAAAAATATAACCTCGTTCGGATTAGAGGTAAAATGTAGATTCCCGTGTGTGTGTGTCGTCACGCACGTTAAAAATTTCTATATTGCTTGAATAGGGTTCTGCAAAATCCGGTCTTTATCATTGGTTGTATTTAATATACTTTTTATTCCTTGTCTTACTTTAATATAATAATGTAATAGATATATTATTAAAGTAAACTACCAAAGTTTCTACAAATTTTTCAATAACTCTAACAATAGCACTAAAACAAACATCCAAAATTTTCAAAAGTTAGATTTATAACTATTAGAAATATTTTTGTTACAAGAAGAATTTCGTGCTTCAAATCTTGAGTGCAAATATAATAGTTCGCGTTTCTAAGGGATGGGATAATATTAATTAAGAAACAGAAACTATTTTTGTATAACTATTTTATAAAGAGAAAGTTCCCTCAAATGTATGTAACGATATAATTTAAAATACCTAAGAATTCAATTTCAACCTTCAAAAAATCGTCCTCTAAACAGATTCCAACCTAAAAAATGTCGGAGCGCCATAACGTTGCGGACGCTAGTGTAGCAAAAGGATATAAAAAGGGAATGTTCCCGCATAACTGTTTTATAACATATAACATGCTAATTTAAAAAGAACATTTCAGGCCCCACGCGTTTGGTGTCAATGTAGCAGTTTTAACAATATAATGCCTGCGTCAATGTAACAAATTTAAAATACGATGCATGCTAATTATACGCTTACGCTTCCAAAGTTAAAAATGCTCTACGATACGGCGCTAATGTAAGAATTTTAAATAATTGAAGCGGGTTTAATCACCATTATTGCACGTAGGACGCGGTAATACAATACTTCAAAGAAAGTTAAAGCTTTTACGCGTACTAGATGAAAAGAGAAAAAACTGCTTTGCCGACGGTTAACTTGGCTATCACCCCACGAGAGAGTTAAAGATGAGCTGAGTTGACAACTTAAACTCATTTAAGCTTCTCGTAAATGAGAGCTTTGAATATAACAAAATGTAAAGAATATCTTTTTCCCAAAAAAATGACAATATTAAGTGAGATTACTACAATTGAATAACGGATCTTGTAAACTGAAATGATGGAAGTTTTTGCGGATAGGAAATTTACCGTTCGTGGAAAAGGGGGTTGTTGAACAAATCCATTTAACGATTCAGCAAAAATATGCTTATCCTTAACCACTGGCTGCCGCTGCTATCCTTGCGTTGGCTGTGCCCAGGTTCCAGCTCGTCTTCAACTATTTGCTTGCCGTTGAAAAATGCAACGGACCCAGACTGATTTTAAATTAGGGAATTTATCGGCCTTCTTGATCTGTGTTCTGATGTTATTTCTTGACTAAGAGGGTGTTTCTTGACTAGAGAGTATTTTTTAGCTGGTGGGTGTTTTCAATGATCTGTGGGTGTTTGCACATCAACGATTCTCACCCTGCTTGGCTTGAAGTGGAAGTCAGCAAATTGAGAAACCAACTCATAAAAACAATTTGGCGTGGGTAATTCCTATCAGAACAAATAATTGGTGACCACGCGCCGTGCTTATGAAATAAGTTGAAAACCTTAGGTTGTATTGTGAACAATAAGTTATTTACACGGACTTTGAAAGAGTAGAATGGTATATACGACTTTCTACCCAAGGTTTCAAAACATCCGATTTGTTTTCTATATTATTGTAAGTACAAAATGTGGAACTTAGCCTTGCAATTTAACCAAATTATGAAACAACAGATCGTATGCTGTTTTCCATATGGAGGCCAAGGACTTATTAAGAATTCGAAAACCTATTTAGATTTGCAAATAAATATATTTGGCGAATTTTTTAATTTTTTTCTATTGCCTTCATACAGCTTAGTTTTTCCGTAAGGAAATTGTGTTATACACTAGAAAAAATCGTTACACTTGGAATAGCAAGAGTTCGACAAAATAAAAAATTTCCAGGTAAAAACGCGCTTCTTGGCCAATATAGGACCTTCGGGTGGAACATTGGAAAATCAAACGGAGGTCCGGTAAAGAAGGCGGCTTCGTGGCTTAGTTGGTTCGCACGTGACTACTAGGTCCAGGGTCCCGGATTTGATTCCCGAAACGGACCACTTGAAAAATGTTAGCCGAGCATTTTTCACAAAAATTCACCCCTATTCGAATGAGAGATAAAATGTAAGTCCGTGTGTGAGTGTTGTCAGTTCGGTAAAATCTAAAATTTCTAGCTAAAAAACTCACTTCCTTGCCAATGTAGTACCTTCTAGTAGAGCATTGGAAAATCAAATATAGGGTTCGATAGAGATTCAAAGCATTTTAATGGACTGCGGCTTATTGGCTGTGAAATTTTTGTTTATGTATTAAACACCGGACGTGATACCTGTAATTACGAAGAATTATTTATATTCGTAAGACTAATACGAACAGAAACTACTGCTTCTACATTCCTTTCTTGTAACTTTAATTTAAAATTCAATAATGTTTAATAACATATGTACCAGTTAGTAAAACCACATCGTAGAAAGACGAATGACAGACCAGTTACGTGGAAAATTGAAATGACATTAGTTGTGTACTATACATCAACAAAAACATACTCACTATAGGAAATTAGCATTGCATTTATTTTCTAAATTTTAGTAACTAATTTTGGTTACTGCCACAATGTATCCTATTTTTAAGCTACTTCACAGAGAATGGCAAAAACAGTGAATAGGATAATTTTATTGAATGTTAGAACAATACAGTTATAAATTGATGTTCGTAAAAAACTGTTAATGCTATAGTGCTGGGTATTGTCATGCTCATCACGCTATCCATCGGTTGATCACGCTTTCTGGTCTACTGTGGTTTTACATCTATTGGTGATTATTTTCAATAGCGATGTGGTTATTTTCTACTCAACACCGCTCTTTGATCTATTGTTAATTCAAATCAGTTTCTATTATTTAAAAGAATACAGAGATTTTTAGTTTCAATTTAAGATAATTTCAGTATCACGATTGTTCACTTATCCAGAACGTTTATAATGACTTAATTGTATGGGCTAAGAAAATTTAAAACGCCGATATAATTAACGAAATAATTTGAAATAAAATTTGTGTGGTTATTTAATCGATTTAGAAAACAAATGTTAGTTTAGGATACTTTAATAGTTTTTAACCACGAAACCCGATTGAAAATTTGATTAAAGGATGAGAAATGGGTTTTTCAAATAAGTAATATAGAATAACGCTAAAGAGTGTACATGTGACGTTCCTATCTTTAGGCCTATTAACCAGGGAGTTAGTTTTAAATTACTTTACGCTTGAAAATAAAGAGATTAAATATTATTGAAAAAGGCGTAGCTTTGTAATGAAAATATTTTACCGAACACATAACTCTTGGTTTGCTAGAATAAAGTAAGCAGAGTTTATAGAAGAGTTCGCAAGATAAAAAGAAAATCGATATTCCGTCAAAATACTAGTGATTAAATATAAAAACTTGTTATATAAAAAATAAATAAGGAAAACGGCTAGAAAATTAATTCTTAAAATTTTGTGAGGATTTCTTGTGGTTATAAATGAACCCATGGTAAAAGGATGATAACAAAAGGCTCTAGAAAGAAGGGAACCTCCGAGATATGACAGTCAGCTTGTTACGTTCATTTCCGGCAGGAAAACCGTATCCGGTATTTGGTTATTTCATTTACATAAATTCTCTTTCTATTCTTAAATTCTCCAACAATACCCTATATAGTCTACCTGTTCAGTATAAGCCCACTTAACATAATTTTAACTCAAATCCACTTTGCTTTTAAAACGAAAATTTATTCGATAAATTAAATAGTCAATACCTTGTTTTTGGTATCTGTTAATTTATTACACATTCCGATAACGTATAATTGCTTTCTCTTGTGTTTCACATTTAAAGACTTATCCAAATAGTAGATCCTGCTATTATTTGATAGCGTGTTTTTCAGTTCGCTAATTGCGCTTTCGATAACGCGAGGATTGCAGTTCGAACTCGTGTTATTTGAACCCATTTTGAATTTGATTTTGCAGCTTGTGCGTTGAAATATTTTCTACATTTTTCGTCACAGTACTTCAAAAGCAATGCACGTTTTTTTGTTCGACAAGTAGGAGGTATCTTGCGTGGGTGAGTTTTCCCGCGCTTACACATTCTAATCAGATTCTTTTTTTAGCTCTTAGCTGAGGCCAAATGGGTTCTTTCTTTATGTAAACCAACTGCTTTTGTCTGTAGACCAACTGCTTTTGTCCGTAAACCGCTGCTGCAGCTACGGTGGCAGGGCGAATGGATTCTGACTACCGTGGCGTTGCTGTGCTGACTTACCCCCGACGGGTTGCAAGCTAAGTATCTAGACATATACAAGTATACAACTGTTCTACATTTGTGTATTTTAAAGGCATATTCCGTATCAGCGTTTGGTGTAGTTGCGTGATAAGAAATGTGACACTGTAGGACTATTGTTTGGTGCTGCAAATCGATATTATCGCTCTATAAGTGTGATGTACCATTGTTAAAAATGTTTGACAGACACACGCTTATTCCTTTCTACTAATAGGGTTATTTTACAAACGGTATTATGTACAATTTAAAAGAATGTTGGACAAAAGTTCTCATATGTTAATTCTTTCCTACTGATTCGTTTATTTTACAAAAAGTATTAGGTGTAATTTTAACAACAAAACGCTTGACAAAAGCTCTCACATGTTTATTTACTACTGATTAATTTTATTTTGTGTAAAACATAAGATGCGCATTTCGTATCTAAAGTACTAAATTGTTCATATCACATAATTGTTTGCTTTGGAATAATAACCCTTAATTTATTGCTTTTGCTTGATTGTACAAAACCCTTTATTTATTTTTTTATATTTGTTAATAGATAATCGTGGACGACGTGCTTTTTTTTTGTTTTCTTGGTATGTAGGTGAATCCCCCACTCTCCGCGTTTGGTAGTTAGCTGGTATTTACTTTTCTTCCGGCTACGTCTAGATACGTAGCAAGCTGAGTGATTAAATTACGCATGGGTGAGACGGTCGTGAGTCTAAAAAAGCAAAAAGTGTAGGGCCACCGCATGTAATTAAATAACTAAACATAGGAAATTATTCCAAAGAGAGACACAGAAACCCTCAAAACGCAACAATCTGAACGACATAAACAATACACAGAGTTAATTTTGCAAAATTTACTTTACTTTACTATACTTTTCTATACTTTACTTTACTTTACTTTACTTTACTTTACTTTACTTTACTTTACTTTACTTTACTTTACTTTACTTTACTTTACTTTACTTTACTTTACTTTACTTTGTAGCAATTTTATTTTCTACCTAATATATATCCGTATAATTAATCCTCTTATTTAATATTAAATAATATAATGCATAATAATGCTATACAATCCTTTTAATTAAATATTACCGATTGTCCAATAAAGTATTAGCATTCAATTAAAATTTAATTTCCACGGTGACAAGATAAAAGCTCCTATTTAGTATCATTCCGAGAGCCCCATCTATTCGGAAATTACGAAGTAACGTTGTTACCGGGCAGCAACGCGTTTGACGACACTTCTAACACAGCTGTGGTGAAAGCAGGTCGAATTGTTCTTAGGAACGATGTTTTTTGGCTGTTCGTCGTGTTGGAAGCACGTACGAATAAAGTTTAATAAGAGTATGTCATCTCCGAGAGGTATTTTAGATGGTCTATTTTAGTTGAAACAACTCGTGGAGGACGAGGAATTGTTTTGTTAAAGGGCCGTTAGGAACAGTAAGTAAATTTGTTTCTATAACGATATTAATTAAAAATTTTCAGTGCAACTTAAAGTATAATGGAACTTAAAGTATAATAAAACTTATACATAATGCAATTTAAAATATAATGCGACTTAAATTATAGAAAGCAATTTTTCTGAATGTTATTCAATCTAAATTATAGAAAACAATTTTATTCATATATAACATGGAATCTCATATATAAAATATTCAGTTTAATTACAAACAACATTCGCTCTTTCTCGTGGTTTGAATTACTCCTGGAGCATCTGTAAATTAACACGCAGATAATGGAGGCCGAGTAATGTGATTTTCAGAGTGCAGCACAGTTATTTGTTTAAAATGGAGGATTCCGTGATGCAATGCTGACGTAAGCTCCCAAGCAGGTATTTTTGAGATAACCCGGAGTTCTGGTATGTAGAAACAAAAAACTGTTTTCGTATGTTATTTGAACTATGGACGTAGTAATGAGATAAATTTTTGTTTAATCAAGTTGTGTAAGATTCTAAATAGGTCAAGGACAGACCACAATTATATTTGTCGATGTTATGCGATAGGAATCTGTAACTTGTACTTACCTCATTCTTTGATTAATTCAATGAAACATCAGAAGATGTCATTACGTGTTAGAGAAAGTGAATTCTTACAATTATGAGCACTTAAAAATTAAATTTCTATATTTGATATTTCATGAATACTTATCTGTAATTATCTACTGTAAAATTAAGATAGATCTACCCTAGTTAACTTTTTGCTATAAATAAGCAATTTTAGGCTTTGTCAATTTGTTAAATAAAACCACATTTAATGGTATTTGGTACTGATCTTATCCAGTGCCTTCAGTAAATAAAGTTTCACAATTTAAATTAATATATAAAGAAAGAAAGATATTTTGTATAAAAGCACATTATCGAATACCAGAAGAATAGATTCTTATTTTCGAACTAAAGACGATTTTTATTTAGGATGAATGAAAGATGATTTCAATTGAATTTAATTATTTTTGAGTATGAATGCACAAACAGTGCTATTCTTTGTTTAATCTGTTCACAGGTGCTGCAGAGGATTGCTAAGGTCAAGGTCGAGCCATAAGGTAAGAAACTTCAAAGATTAGGTGGTCCTTGAAAATTATATAGCGGCTATAGGAGAAAGGTTTCCGCATTAGCCTTGTACAAGGGACTTGAGTCAGGTCTTCTCTGTATAGAAAAATACGGTGGCGCCTTATTCTTATTATTAGTGGTTGCAATTACACCCCGACCCACAGCTCATGTTCCACCCAGAGCATATAGTTCGACTAGCCGCTTTGCCTTTGAGATTTCCTCAACTTTGAGCCATCTTCCATCAGAACTTGCCGTGGGCTCTTTTCAATTATTGGAAATTCTCGTTAAACAAAATCAAAAAAATACGAAAGGCTATAACTTTACTTTACTTTACTTTACTTTACTTTACTTTACTTTACTTTACTTTACTTTACTTTACTTTACTTTACTTTACTTTACTTTACTTTACTTTACTTTACTTTACTTTACTTTACTTTACTTTACTTTACTTTACTTTACTTTACTTTACTTTACTTTACTTTACTTTACTTTACTTTACTTTACTTTACTTTACTTTACTTTACTTTACTTTACTTTACTTTACTTTACTTTACTTTACTTTACTTTACTTTACTTTACTTTACTTTACTTTACTTTACTTTACTTTACTTTACTTTACTCTTTACTTTACTTCTTACTTTACTTTACTTTACTTTACTTTACTTTACTTTACTTTACTTTACTTTACTTTACTACTTTACTTTACTTTACTTTACTTTACTTTACTTTACTTTACTTTTTGCTACTTTACTTTACTTTACTTTACTTTACTTTACTTTGCTTTACTTTACTTTACTTTACTTTACTTTACTTTACTACTTTACTTTACTAGACTTTACTTTACTTTACTTTACTTTACTTTACTTTGCTTAACTTTATTTTACCTTACTTTACTATACTTACTCATACTTACTTGGGATCTATGAAACGTTTCTTTTAAAACTGTTTATAGGATTGTACGTGAAAACATAGGTCACGACATTAATTGAGACACTGTTTATTCCTCAGCATAAACGTATAAATTTTTCACAGAGTGTCTGAATTCTGCTAATAACCGACATAAACGTCTTTTGTTTACTATTATTTGATTGCTACGACTTTGTACAGAAATAGACACCTGTTTAGGTTTACCAGCTATAAGTTGCCTATTTTCATAATTGGAATTTTGTGCATTACTTATATGGAAGTGATTTGCTTACATTCAAACGTAACACACTTTATTTGCTTTAATTTTGTCCACCTTTGCATATTAAATTTCTGTATAATCATAAGCAAGCTTATTTATTTTGTATTAATAATTCAACGTTTTGACCTTGGTTGATGTTTTGTTAGCGCTCGTTAAAATCACATGTTGTTGTCGTATTATAGTTATCACATGTTAAGCATTTGATTTGTGCGCATGCGAGTATAATTTTCCTTAGCATATTTCAGTGTTGATTGCTCCACGTTCACGCCACAATATGTAAGGACAAGATGTTTTCAGATAATAGTTGAATTGTTGCGTGGAGACGCCCCCCATTAGTTTAACTTTGGCGATGGCCTAGTCTTCGTGTTCTGTTTAGCTATCTACAATGGTTTGCTATTATTTTTAGATTTTATAAAAGACTAGTTCTTTTGATTTTTAGTACAGCCTAAAATCATTTGCAACCTAAGTTATGCGTAACAAAGTAGACTGGAGTAATTTCTGTTAAACCGAACTGCGTTTCACTATGCGGAAATGTGAATTTATGTATCTATAATAGTATTCAATTTGAGTATTTGGATGTTATAATTACACCACACGTGGAGGTAATTAGGACCCTTATCTTTACTGTTTTTGCATTTACAAAATATATGCTTTGGCTGTTGTTTGAATGACAAGATCTGCTCGGCGTCGTCTTTGAGATGAAAAAACTGGTTCGTGACCTGAGGTATATTTCTTAAAAGGAAATCTTTTGATTGAGGTATTGTTTTGTAACCCTGTATTGGAATTATTTACAACATTTGTTAATTCATAAACTATTGAACTTCTATAGACTACATATAACGGTAATTATGAAAAAAAAAATTTTGTCACCAAAGTTAGTATTTTGAATATTTCAAAATTTTTAACATTTGTATAATTTTTATCGTCAAATCAGCTGTTGTCACCTTGACACACACCGTTTGTGAATGCTTTAAAATTCAGTACCGATATTGCGCAGTTTTGTTCGAACCTCAAACATAAATTAAATGTGCTGAGCAATTGTAGCCAACATATTTTATGAAACACGTGTCATTTTCAACAGATCTGTAAAAGAACCTAACTAAGAAAAAGCTATAAATTGTGTTTTTGAATGCAACAAATTACTAATAACGATTGTTAGAATGAATTTTAAATAACAGACTTGTGTAAGAAACCTTAGATTTCAGAATTTAAAATCCTGTATATTATTGTAAATACCTTAAACTGAATTTTTTACAAACATGAAAATTAAGTTACCGTAAGAATTATTCTTGTAAGGTTTATTGTTATAAGAAGGATTCAGAGAAACCCTATAAACATGAAAGTGTAAGAGATGATCACACGTTATCTGCTTGAAGTTTAATATGATCATATCTTTAGTTTGGTTAAATTCTAAATTTTTATATTAAAGTATAATGGAACTTAAAGTATAATAAAACTTATACATAATGCAATTTAAAATATAATGCGACTTAAATTATAGAAAGCAATTTTTCTGAATGTTATTCAATCTAAATTATAGAAAACAATTTTATTCATATATAACATGGAATCTCATATATTAAATATTCAGTTTAATTACAAACAACATTCGCTCTTTCTCGTGGTTTGAATTACTCCTGGAGCATCTGTAAATTAACACGCAGATAATGGAGGCCGAGTAATGTGATTTTCAGAGTGCAGCACAGTTATTTGTTTAAAATGGAGGATTCCGTGATGCAATGCTGACGTAAGCTCCCAAGCAGGTATTTTTGAGATAACCCGGAGTTCTGGTATGTAGAAACAAAAAACTGTTTTCGTATGTTATTTGAACTATGGACGTAGTAATGAGATAAATTTTTGTTTAATCAAGTTGTGTAAGATTCTAAATAGGTCAAGGACAGACCACAATTATATTTGTCGATGTTATGCGATAGGAATCTGTAACTTGTACTTACCTCATTCTTTGATTAATTCAATGAAACATCAGAAGATGTCATTACGTGTTAGAGAAAGTGAATTCTTACAATTATGAGCACTTAAAAATTAAATTTCTATATTTGATATTTCATGAATACTTATCTGTAATTATCTACTGTAAAATTAAGATAGATCTACCCTAGTTAACTTTTTGCTATAAATAAGCAATTTTAGGCTTTGTCAATTTGTTAAATAAAACCACATTTAATGGTGTTTGGTACTGATCTTATCCAGTGCCTTCAGTAAATAAAGTTTCACAATTTAAATTAATATATAAAGAAAGAAAGATATTTTGTATAAAAGCACATTATCGAATACCAGAAGAATAGATTCTTATTTTCGAACTAAAGACGATTTTTATTTAGGATGAATGAAAGATGATTTCAATTGAATTTAATTATTTTTGAGTATGAATGCACAAACAGTGCTATTCTTTGTTTAATCTGTTCACAGGTGCTGCAGAGGATTGCTAAGGTCAAGGTCGAGCCATAAGGTAAGAAACTTCAAAGAATAGGTGGTCCTTGAAAATTATATAGCGGCTATAGGAGAAAGGTTTCCGCATTAGCCTTGTACAAGGGACTTGAGTCAGGTCTTCTCGTATAGAAAATACGGTGGCGCCTTATTCTTATTATTAGTGGTTGCAATTACACCCCGACCCACAGCTCATGTTCCACCCAGAGCATATAGTTCGACTAGCCGCTTTGCCTTTGAGATTTCCTCAACTTTGAGCCATCTTCCATCAGAACTTGCCGTGGGCTCTTTTCAATTATTGGATCTCTTACAACATTATTTCGAAAGCTTTACTTTAACTTTACTATTACTTTACTTTACTTTAACTTTACTCTTACTTTACTTTACTTTACTTTACTTTACTTTACTTTACTTTACTTTACTTTACTTTACTTTACTTTACTTTACTTTACTTTACTTTACTTTACTTTACTTTACTTTACTTTACTTTACTTTACTTTACTTTACTTTACTTACTTTACTTTACTTTACTTTACTTTACTTTACTTTACTTTACTTTACTTTACTTTACTTTACTTTACTTTACTTTACTTTACTTTACTTTACTTTACTTTACTTTACTCTTACTTTACTTTACTTTACTTTACTTTTACTTTACTTTACTTTACTTTACTTCTTTACTTTACTTTACTTTACTTTACTTTACTTTACTTTACTTTCTACTTTACTTTACTTTACTTTACTTTACTTTACTTTACTTTACTTTACTTTACTTTCTTACTTTACTTTACTTTACTTTACTTTACTTTACTTTACTCTTTACTTTACTTTACTACTTTACTTTACTACTTACTTTACTCTTTAACTTTATTTTACCTTACTTTACTATACTTACTCATACTTACTTGGGATCTATGAAACGTTTCTTTTAAAACTGTTTATAGGATTGTACGTGAAAACATAGGTCACGACATTAATTGAGACACTGTTTATTCCTCAGCATAAACGTATAAATTTTCACAGAGTGTCTGAATTCTGCTAATAACCGACATAAACGTCTTTTGTTTACTATTATTTGATTGCTACGACTTTGTACAGAAATAGACACCTGTTTAGGTTTACCAGCTATAAGTTGCCTATTTTCATAATTGGAATTTTGTGCATTACTTATATGGAAGTGATTTGCTTACATTCAAACGTAACACACTTTATTTGCTTTAATTTTGTCCACCTTTGCATATTAAATTTCTGTATAATCATAAGCAAGCTTATTTATTTTGTATTAATAATTCAACGTTTTGACCTTGGTTGATGTTTTGTTAGCGCTCGTTAAAATCACATGTTGTTGTCGTATTATAGTTATCACATGTTAAGCATTTGATTTGTGCGCATGCGAGTATAATTTTCCTTAGCATATTTCAGTGTTGATTGCTCCACGTTCACGCCACAATATGTAAGGACAAGATGTTTTCAGATAATAGTTGAATTGTTGCGTGGAGGAGACGCCCCCCATTAGTTTAACTTTGGCGATGGCCTAGTCTTCGTGTTCTGTTTAGCTATCTACAATGGTTTGCTATTATTTTTAGATTTTATAAAAGACTAGTTCTTTTGATTTTTAGTACAGCCTAAAATCATTTGCAACCTAAGTTATGCGTAACAAAGTAGACTGGAGTAATTTCTGTTAAACCGAACTGCGTTTCACTATGCGGAAATGTGAATTTATGTATCTATAATAGTATTCAATTTGAGTATTTGGATGTTATAATTACACCACACGTGGAGGTAATTAGGACCCTTATCTTTACTGTTTTGCATTTACAAAATATATGCTTTGGCTGTTGTTTGAATGACAAGATCTGCTCGGCGTCGTCTTTGAGATGAAAAACTGGTTCGTGACCTGAGGTATATTTCTTAAAAGGAAATCTTTTGATTGAGGTATTGTTTTGTAACCCTGTATTGGAATTATTTACAACATTTGTTAATTCATAAACTATTGAACTTCTATAGACTACATATAACGGTAATTATGAAAAAAAATTTTGTCACCAAAGTTAGTATTTTGAATATTTCAAAATTTTTAACATTTGTATAATTTTTATCGTCAAATCAGCTGTTGTCACCTTGACACACACCGTTTGTGAATGCTTTAAAATTCAGTACCGATATTGCGCAGTTTTGTTCGAACCTCAAACATAAATTAAATGTGCTGAGCAATTGTAGCCAACATATTTTATGAAACACGTGTCATTTTCAACAGATCTGTAAAAGAACCTAACTAAGAAAAAGCTATAAATTGTGTTTTTGAATGCAACAAATTACTAATAACGATTGTTAGAATGAATTTTAAATAACAGACTTGTGTAAGAAACCTTAGATTTCAGAATTTAAAATTCTGTATATTATTGTAAATACCTTAAACTGAATTTTTTACTAACATGAAAATTAAGTTACCGTAAGAATTATTCTTGTAAGGTTTATTGTTATAAGAAGGATTCAGAGAAACCCTATAAACATGAAAGTGTAAGAGATGATCACACGTTATCTGCTTGAAGTTTAATATGATCATATCTTTAGTTTGGTTAAATTCTAAATTTTTATATTAAGTTGGAGAATCACAAACTGTGGCTTCATTTTTAATAAATAAATTATTGTTTTTTACAACTTTGAACTAATAACGGAGAACCGGGCCTGTTCCTTTTCTTTAGCTATACCAAAACAAAATTGGCCTCTCATGCACGACCGCTGGACTCACCTTCGGAGTTAGCTATATTGGCTTGCATGTAGTTGTCTTTTGCCTATTAACCAATTCTTACCTTGAGCTATTTCTACATTCAGAAAACTCCGGTGTACTTCAAGGATGTTAAGTATTTAGAGTATCGCCTCTGGCAAGAGCTTACCTAAATTTTGTTCCATCTTCACTTGATAGAATTTTGGTCACCCTAGTGGGGCAGTATACGTCACACTGCGCCGGCATAGGTTTATTAGTGGGGATATACTTTACAATCACAATAAAATTACTTTAACGCTTCTAGAATGAAAAACATCATTACTAGAGTCACCTTAAATTAAACACATACAAGTCAAAATAACAGATCCTCTATTATTTTAAAATTTCAAGATTACATTAACATGTATTTATGTTAAATAAATAACGTTTCAATTTAGTTTATCTAAAATAACATTTTAGCTCAAGTTTTATCAAATTAATAATTTTCTTTCACATTAGATCATGCTAATAGTCAAAGACTATATAAATGCTTTACTAATTTTACTTGTGCACACCACTAGTACAATCATAAAAATTTTTAAGAATTTACAAACTATCTCAAAAGGAACAAACCATATTTAGTAAATTTACACCATGTTTACAAATCAGCATAATTAGTTTAAACTTTACGATTTACTAGAACTTCACCTTTACAATTTTGAGAACAAGTGCAAGAATTAACTGTACTCGAATACAATTTGATTTCTCTTATTATATCACAACAAAAATTTTCGGCAAGACTGTATTGAATACATGCGTTATAAACTTAATACATGAGCTTATTTAACAACAGATGTACTACACAATTTGTACTTCAACTTATTAGAACAATAAATGTCACTAAAATATGTAATTTTACGGAAAGTACAATTTATTTAATCAACAGAAAAGTTTTCTAAACACGGGTTGGAGTATGAATTTTAATCTACTTATTGCATGTACAATAACAAAATAGATTTTGGTATTTTATACACATTACAAATGATTCAGTTTAACAAAACGACATAAACCCTAATTATTAGAAAATAACACTTTCATAAACAAATTCATGCACAAATCAATCTATATCTAAATCTTTTGCAATCGCTAACAGCTATGACGGTCATTCTTGTCAACTTCAACCAAACGACGGCAAAAATAATTATTATTTAGTACTATAATTTGCGCTAGCTAACATTTTATCCGGAACTAAATCAAGGGTAACTCGCATTCGAATAATTTCTGTTTGTTCTTTAATAACTAAAAACTTTAATAACACTAACAGCTATCACGTTCAACTGACTAATTATAAAAGAGTGTCACGGGTTAAATGAGTTAAATAATTAAATTTATAGTTGCTCTGAAAGGGCGGGGACCCCGTAACAATATAAGGGTGCGTCAGCTAACTGCAGTGGTGCAGGAGTAGGTTCCTTTGGTAAAACTATGAAAGAAACAGAAAAATTTGAAATAATAAAGACATAACATTAATAAATGAAAAGGCTAAAATAAAAAAAACTACGCTACATTATCATTTACCCTGAAAGACTTTCTTTTCTGTAGTAACTGAGGGGCAGCAATTTCTTTGGATCCTATCCCTTCCCGGTAGACGGAAACAACGTACAAATCTCTCTTGCTTTGGTATCATAAACTTTATCGCAATATATACTACCTCTTTTAAAACTACATTTAAAAACTTATTAATGCTGCCATAATTAATAAAGGAATTTCTAAAAAAAGTTTCTCTCAAATAAGATTACATTAGTGGAGTAACTGGATATCCTCTACAAAAGTCTGTTTACTTAGTTTTTAAATAAATTTAAATAAGCATCTAACCTAACTTAAACTCTATTAATATAAATTAATTTGAATGTACACACAAATGCACAAACCAAAAAGAAACATCTAACTTTCTTAATCTCACCTGGCTAAGTATGGAAAGTATTTCTAAAAGCAAAAATCCTAAAACAACCTTAACTCTAGTCCATCAACAAAGCTATCCATCACTCCCAATTTTTCTATTTTTAATATTAAATTACATGACATTTATAAATCCTAATTACCGGAAATGTCGTTCATAACAAATTAGCTAAAGGTTAAATACCCACTTTTTGTTATATCATTTCATTGTCCTTTCCAAAATACTATAATATCAGTACTTACATATTCCTTAATATTTTAAAATAATAGCATTGTGTTTAAGCTTAATCAATACTCAATCCGTCGGTAAATTATTGACCAATGACTTTCATGTTGGACTAACGTCCTATGTCATAAAACATCAACCATGTTAACATCCAAAACTTACATAGAAAAAAATACATAACTCTAAAAGCTTGTAATAGCTCACGGTTTAATTCGCTATTATACGGCTAAAAATGTTTAGATCACACCAACTTTCGAATTTATTAATAATTCCATTTTTCATCCTTCAAACAGCAGCTACCTTGACACATCATAACCTAAAATTTGAAGCTTAATAACGGAATAAACTATCCAAGTTCCAACCCCCTCAATCCGGTCACAACGACAACAATTCAACCTACAGGTGCATTAAGAATACCTCGCCCATGCAAGCGTAAGTTCGAATTTTTTTCATATGCCGCGTTTATTGTTCCTGCGGGACAATTCATTGAAGCTGCGTTCTGTTCAACTTTCTATTATTAATTCGCATTACTACTTTTTTATTTTTCAAAACTATACTTTCCCACTATATCGACCCCTGGCCGCACGGGTCACCATCGTATTACTTTTTTGTGTAACTACATTCTTTTATGTGTTATTATTACCGATTGGCGAATGAATTAATTATTCTTTTCTGTTAGACCTCTAACTACGGTATTTTTCCCTACTATATAATTTCGTTTCCGTGTTGTAATATATTTTTAATCAATGTGTGTGTCCATGATTATTGTTCTGTTATTTTCATGTAATGTGCATTATGTTTTAATATGGTAACATTTTATCATCATTGGTGGTCGAGATAGATACTATCTGTTTTATAAATTACCTTGTTCATGGGAAATGCATACGCAGTGCTTTTATCATATTAAGATTTGTTTGCATTTGCATTTAACTAAATCATCGTTACCATGTATTTAAATAAACCAATATTATGTCTTATTATTTAAGCTATTTTTAAGAAACAAAATTTGATATATCATATATAATTGGGATTAATTATTTGCGAAGTTTTTTATACAAGGTGCGTCCATACATTTTGTTTCTTTAAAATTATTTTTTTTTCCCTCTTATTTATAGCTAGTGTAGCGCAATGCGTTACACCCCTTTTACAAACAAAATTTTTCTAAAAGTCTTCTATCCTAACGTCTTTTGTTCAAATTCTGCATCAACTGCCCTTTGCACGTTCAAGTCCGAAAAATAATTTAAAAATAAAACAGTTAAAAGTAAAAAATAAAAAGTCGTAAGTAAAACCCTGTAAATCTTAAAAGAAATAACACTTTAAGAGCCGTGGAATGCGAACAGTCGTGAAACGTCGTTCTTACTCCATAAGGGAACATGGCATCTATGGCGGTCAAGCTCTTCACCCCTGATGCTCTAGTGTTAGAATATCTCCACCTGAGAAACGGAGCAAGTGAAGTATTACCCCAACTCCACTAGCCTAATTTTCGATTGGATAATTTGGCCAAAAAGTCCATTCGGAAATCGACCCCAAGCACTACTCTCTCGATTCCTCTTGTCTCAATAAAAAATCCCATAAAAGAATTTTAAAAAATCTTCGCCAATTTAGCCCCAAAATTGACCTAACTGTCCGTGGTGTCTCGTGCGTATGTCAAAGTCAAAAGGTAGCTCCCTATTGAAAAAAACCAGCTAGTGTTATCAAACTACTCTCAAATAAAAAAATAATTTTCCCAAAATAAATAATTTAAATTAAATTAAGTAAACTATTGTGTTAACATGTTTCCACTTAAAATGTTTTAACTTAAATTTGATGTTCACATTATATCTCGAAATTTTCGACTTGCTTCATAAACATTGCACGTGATCATGAAGCATTTGTTCTGATAAGAATTCCTCACATAGAATTGGCTTTAGAAGTTATTTTCTTAGTTCGCTCACTTCCACGTAATTTTCTAGCCAAGCAAAATGGGAGTCATTGATGGTGAGAATTAGCGGTGTCGTAATTTATATTCGTTTCAGCGCAAACACAGACAGATCAAAAAACACCTTCATGTTAAAGAAAAACCACAGGTTACAAAAACCCTGGAGTTAGCAAACACCCTCAAGTCAATGAAAAACTCACCGATCAATAAATTCTATGAATCGGTCTGAGGGTCCATTGAAATTTATTCCTGAATGGCAGGAGACGAACTGAAACCTGATCATAACCAACGCAAAGGTGGCAGTCGGCGAGCAATGATTAAGGGTGATCTTTTACTTTTGCCGAATTCTTCATCGGATTTATTTAACAACCCCTTCTACCCTATGGTCAAATTATCGGCTGTAAAAATTCTCATCGTTTGATTTCATAAGATCTGTTAAAGTGTTGTAATCTTCCTTAATTTTATTAATGTTGCTATCTATCTATATTTTGGGAAAGAGAAATCTTTTGTTCAATTTTGTTATATCTGAAATACTCACTTACGAAAAGCTTAAAAGAGGAGTTTATGCTTTTTACGAGTAACTAAATAAGATTTATATCAAGATGCTTGAAATTCCAGTTTTTTAATTAAATTTGTACATGACTGTCACCTGACATTCATAAACGAATATGACAATTATGTAACGAGATTTTGTTCAAGTTTTTTTACACTCAAAAGTCTGATATAAATTATTTGTTAAAAATCGTATTATTTGATTCAAGTTATTTGTTATGGAATAGAAAGCAGTATTATCATTCTGGTAATTTTTGTTATGTTCAAGAGGTCTGACCAAATATCCATGAAATTAAGAAACATTTACAATCATCAACTTCGACGGGGTTTTCTGTATCTACCCTAAAATATTTTTTTTGATTAATACTTGCTGGATACAGTGGCGTTCAACATTAATTTAAATTGTTTTTATTTTAACTAAGAAAATTGCAGCTCACGCCCATTTCCAACTCTCCCTTAGGGCGATAGCCAAGTGAGCCGTCGGCAAAACAGTTTATAGTCTTTCTATCTTTTAAGCGTAAAAACAAAAAAAAAATTAAGTATAATACCACACGAGTCACGGTAAACAATTTTGATAACACATTATATTAAAACGGTTACATTAACGCCACATTGTAGAGCATTTTTAATTTTAGCAAATTGACCATTAATTAGAATGCTTAAAATAATTAAAACTGTTTCAACTGGTAACTGCCTTTTCATTTACTGGATATCCAAGTTTCAGTCTACTATATCCATTGTATTTTGTATAAAAGTAAAGACATTTCTTTTGTTGCTTAAATTCGGTTCTGGATATTTTATAAATTATTATTTACATTGTAAGAATAAAATGGTTTAGACATGTATAAATACATTAAGATACTTCCTGGGAAATTTTATCCCTCTCGGAAAAATGATGTGAACGTGCGCTCTTCAAGTGACGATGTTCTCTATTCTAACTGGATGTAAGACATTAGCCAGTTTGAATAATCCAATCCCACGAGGAACGAAAAAAGTTCTGCGACAATGGAGGTTCACGTGGACACTTTAGTGCCGGAGTTTACGAATGTAACTGTGTTTTGCCGTAGAGTGCCGTTATTGTGTGTTTCGATGTAGCGTTCTAATTTCTTGTTCCTGTTTTTTTACCTTTTTTCATTAGGACATTACAGCGATCATTTGCAGGCAACAACGTTTTAAAATTTTAAGAAAACCGGATCACCGCGATCTTGAGAAACTTCTGTGCGCTTGTGGTTATGTATGAAACAATAGCAAGTAAACCTGCTCTGTCCGAACTTGTCAAAAGGCTAAAACCGGCAAGCTACCTTTCCAGGCATGGTCCTCCTTTAAAATCCAGCATCCATCATATCGGCAGTATAATTCGTTTATTAGTGTGGGAATCAGGCTATGGAATGATCTTCCCAAACAAGCTTTTGATCCTTTTCTGCAAAATACTGCCCAGTTTATTTCTGCTATAGTACAATGATGTAAATGTCTTTTTGTTCTACCACCGCTTCTTATAAGCAAAGTAGTTAAATAAATATATAAATAAACAATTGTCGCAATTCATATTCCTTGGGACATTTAGGTCCCTTAAGCTGCAAGGAATTAAATGACCTGACGGATCATCTAGTTCGAATGTCAGAATCAGAGGCATTCTCAGAGGAATTTAACGACCTCAAGTGCAACTGGGTGGCTAATTTTTGAAACCCTATTACAAGTCTCCACCTTTGTCTAGATATCAATGAAGTCCTTCGTGTTGGGGGTAGACTTTGAAATTTGGACTACAATTTTGACAAACACTACCCTATTTTTTATTATCTTTCGCGTTCGATTTTAAATTTTTCTCCTGCCAAATCCCTCGGGATTAATCCATATCAGTACTACTTCACACATCTCATCAAAATTTTATCAACAATCGTAAATATATTTAAAAATTAAAACATTTTTTCGGTTTTGAAGAAGGCCTTCGTGTCTGAGAGCAAAACATTTTCCTACAAACTTTATTTTTGACTAAATAACTAACTTCATGCCGTCGTACGTCTTAAATGTGTTTTCGCGAAATTTGCCTCAATCATTAATTTATTTCCACATCCTAACTCGTAATTCATAACTTAATTCACTTTGTAATAGAAAGTCTACATTACACATAAATTTCCATTTAAAATATAAAATTTCTTTTTTTTAAGTCATGAGCAGTCAATTTCTGTCTTAAAACATTTCAAGATAATTTTTCAAAAAAGTCTTTAAAAAAAGTACGTTTTGGCAACTAGATTTAAAAAAAGGACAAACAATTAAAAAAATTGACAACTTACAAAAACATTAAAAAATTTATAGTTAAATGATTTAAAAGAACTAAAAAAATCGCGACCTATATGTTAATACCAAGAAAAATGCTTTACCAATTCAAAAACAAAAAACAGCTAAACGATAAAACCAATGTTGGAAAAATTACTTTTAAATAATAAAGAATAACTACTTTATGCTAAAAAAATTCGTTATGATAGGTCGTCAAAAATTTTAACCACATAAAAATTTCAAAAATTCTAAAACTATTTATATTTAAAAAATACTTTATTGAAAAAATATGGCTCTATTAAAAAACAAAACGACTTCAAACTTTAGCGCCAAAAATTTTAACCCTGTAAAAAATTTAAAAAATCACGTAGAAACAGTCTTGATAAGAAAAACCTCTAAGAAAAAAAACGCCTAGAAATTACAAAAATGCCCTACATCATATGCTTTAGGACAATCCTACTGCCTCATTTCCACCAGCATTCTCATTTCCACACACATCTGGACCAAATAATTTTCTTCGAATAGCCATTGCATCTTTCGAGATAAATATATCTTGCATTTTCATCTTTCGAGATAAATATATCTTGCATTTTCATCTTAGCATCCTCATTTCTTCCCACATCTGGACCAAATACTTTTCTTCGACTAACCATTTTTCATCTTTTGAGATAAACCTATCTTGTTTGGTATCAATTAATATTAGATTTTTCTCAGCTACCCGAATTTCTAGGAATTTTTCAGATAGCATTATCCCCCCAGAGAGCTACCCTCACTTTAAGATTTTTTACCGGTAGCGATTTCTGACCGTTCTTATAAATTTTTTTAGACAGGCGATACATCAAATTAGTCTAGAATTTTACGCAGAATCAGAATCTCCCAACAGATTTGCAATAAGACCACCCCTTACAAAGTTACACATATTACCCCTGCGAGACAGTAGGACTCGGCTTTTGTATCAACGAATTCTAATACTAGACCCCCATTAAATTCGTCTTTGAACTTCCCTACAATTTTTTTGTTTACAGGTGTTATATTGTATTTATTATCCGCGGGGCAGTCACTCTTTTAAGATATATATCTTTTTGGTATCAACTAATATTAGATTTTTTAGGGAGCCCAAATTTGCAAATAGATTTTAAATAGAACCACCACTTACAAAGTCGTGCCTTTTAAAGACCCAAACCTCTAATTTTTACCCATCTTTATTTAACTCCATCTTTAAAACCATTTTTTTCGCTTTCCCAAGACATATGCTTTAACCATCCATTTCCCTAGAAATCTAAAACTGCATGTGTCCCGCGAACACCACGTGGAGATAACACGTATACTCTGTCCACCAGGATAGAAGCAGGAAGGATTTGGAAGGTGGGCGAGGAACTTAAAAATTATGGAATTTAAAAACTAATGTATACAATAGATTTAAAAAATCTATACAAATGTAAACAACTATCTTAGACCTATATCTTTATGCCCCCCATGCATAGGTTGATACGCTTACAGGAATGACGTTACGCTTGTCATCTTCGCTCGATAAACTAATTTTATTAAAAATCTGCGTGTACAAATCGTGTTTTTCAGTCCGGATACATACACCGGCAAATACTCCATAACCACCCAAATAAAGAATTAGATGCTTGGTGACTGTTAACTTCCGCCTCCCTTGTGTACGCCCCAGACACATCTCTGGTGGTGATGTCATAGCCTTTTATAAATAAAGAGCAATGTAATACTATTCTAAAATTTTTATTCTGACATTATACATAACAAAAATTAAAAATATTTAATGCCAAGCACGGAGCCATTTAAACTTAATTTTAATACAATGTTATACACAGAAGACAGTCCTTTCTTTATGTTTGTTTGGAGTGATTTTAATTTTATCTAATTTTATTCGCAGCTTAAAATTTAAATCGACACCCAAGTCCTCTATCTCCTTTTCTAGCCAATAGTTTGATACATAAAGACCGTCTAGGTTTTCGAATTGCAAAATGTACCGAAGTTTGTCTCTATATATAAAGTATTTGATTCCACCGACAACCAGATCCATTCCTTCGTGTAATTCTAGCAGCTTATGACAATCTTTTAATCGCAGCTTTCCCAGTATATACTGCATACGTATCTTGTTAGCTTGATCGACTTCTTCTTGTCGGTATTGGAGGGAATCCTTATTCTCCCACTCACTGTTGCGTAGTTGCATGTCTACCACTTTTGGGAATATATGATCGTTATAGGTTGTAGGACCCTCGGTTTTAAATGATCTGAAAGGTTCTTTACTAGGCAAATATACAATGTTTAACGGAACTTTTTTGCGTGTGGCGTACGGCAAAGTTACGAAACCCGCATTCCTTAGTTCGTCTATGTTATCTGCCATTTCGATAAATACGTTTTTAGAATAACCATTTAAAAAGTATACGGATTTAGTACCATCCTTTTCCGCAAAGTACGCCTACACAACTAAAAGAGTCTTTTATATTAACCACAAATGCATACAGCTTGTAAAACCGGATGTATCTGTCAGTCCATCGGCACATAAAATAATCTTTTAATTCTTCTTCATTTTCTCTAATAAGATGTTCTTTGTCTAACACATCATTTGTATTGTTTGCGTATTGTCGCAGTGTTTTCCTAGCAGTAAAAAAGGCGACTGACTTTTTCAACCAACTACAGGAATAGCAGTAGCGCAGAGAAGGGGTATGCATGTATTATACATCGCATTGTTACTATAAAATATGTTAGTTTACGGGTAGCTCGAACGTGTAGTTGATCACGACTTATAGATCCCTTGAAGGTTTAAAAATTCTGAGACCATTGTCGTTTGAAAAATGTTTGGAAATTATCAGAACGGGAGCGGGTCGAAGTATAAGTTAGATGGATGATTGACCGAGTTTTTTTACCTTTTACGAGGGAATCGAAGGTTTAACAGTCAACCAAGCACCTAATTCTCTATTTGGGCGATATCGAGTACTTACCGGTTCTAGAAATAATTACGTGCTACCGACCGCTATGCGGAAGACTTGGTTCTAGGAAATGAGCAACCTACGAAAGTACGGAATACTCGGTATTAATGCTAATTGGTTTAGTGACCGTGCTTGTGCACTCTTCGAGTGTCTTCGACAATCTTCGATTGTTTCCAAAGAAAATATTCAAGCCTGCCATTTCCGAAAATATGACGTAGAAGTTATTTAAAATTAAATTGCTTCATTAGTAAGTATTCTGTAAACAAAAGTTTGGTATTCCCTTAGTAAAGGTTTAAAGTGTTTTATTAAGTTTTTATTTATAGTAGCACTGCATCTTCTACCGCACAACCTGCAGCCAATTTGTGTACGTGAGCTACCACCCTTTTGGATTTTTAATATGCACACGATGCGATTGTTGACCCGTATAACATGGAAGACGTTTCCGGTGTTTCTACAAACTTCATTCGCAGCATGGACGATGCGAACCGGGTGCATGCATTGGTGCTAAATGTACTGGACGAGGAGCAAGGATTTGGCAAAAGAGGACGTCATTTAGTTCCCCGCTGAATCCTTAAATTCGTTCGAATGTTTCGGAAACCATCGGTTTGCATTCTATAGGAAACATAAAGCAGGTACGCAGAGTAAACTTTTTAGTTATAAGTTAGTTTGCTTACAAGTTTTACCAAAGTCCTATAGTGCTGATTTTGTTGTGTACTAAAATGTCCTCCAAAAAGATTTTTAATTGCAACTCTTGCGGTGCTTCCTATACCTGGAAAAATGCTCTCAAACGGCACCAGAACATATGTTGTGGTGTAACATCGTCCAGGCGGCTCCGTGGCGTAGTTGGTATGTGTGTGACTACTATGCCCAAGGTTCCGGGTTCAAATCCCGACACGGTCCGCTTGAAAAATGTTAGGCGAGCATTTTTCACAAAAATACACACTCGTTCGGATGAGAGGTAAAATGGAGGTCCCGTGTGTGAGTGTTGTCACGCACGTTAAAGATCCCTACTTTGCCTGGAACAGCAAGGGTTCGGCAAAATTCAAAATTTTCCAGGTAAAAAAACTCGCTTCCTGGCCTATGTAGTACCTACGGGTGGAGCATTGCAAAATCACATGTAAGGTGTAACATCGTCCACGGCTAAGCTTATACATCCATCAGCAGCAAAGTACTGAAACTGTGGGTTTTGCGGTATCGCTTTTATGAGAATGGACAACTTACTGCGACACAAGGAAAAACAGCACGGTATGTCATTAAGCCGTAAACGTTCAGCTCCGACAGCTGTTAAAGGGTCTTGTACGAAACAACCACGAATGATGTGTAAAGTATGCGATTTCGAAATAGATAAGACTACCTATGCCGCACACTTTAGAAGCAACAGACATAAAAATGCAACAGTTACCGCTACTGACGAAGATGGTGTAGAAATAGTTAGCACAGCGTTTAACAACCGTATGGATAGCTATCGCATAAAGAACGCCAGTGTCGACGATGGAGTGTCCGAGTTTTTTTGGAAGCAGAAAGAGCGGTTTATTCGATTACTTAATGAAAAAAGAACACAACATATAGCAATAAAAGTCTATTGCGAACTCTACGGCGTCTACACAAAAATGGGAGAAGAGACTACCGATGTGAAAACCTTTAACACAAAAAATATGGTTATAACGTCTTCTAGTAATCTGGAAAATATGTACGAGGTCTTAAGCGAAACCATGAGAACAAAATCAGAGGAAAAAGTGCTCTATTTAGAAATAAATATTAATAAGTATAAGCCGATGTGAGGAGTTCTAGGTTAAGAATAAAAATTGTGAATATGTATTTAGAAAAGTGATTTACAAAATTTAAACTGTACTAGTAAAAATTGTCTGTAACAAAAAGTTTTAAGAATGGTTTTTAGATTTTTTTTTAGGTATGAGCTACAGGAAAGTTATAATTTAGAGGGTGTGTGTGTAAAATGGTAAGAGGTAGTCCGATTTTAAATTTTTTTACAGATTCGGATTCTGCGTAAAATTCTAGACTAATTTGATGTGTCGGATAGTTAAAAAATTTATAAGGACGGTCAGAAATCGCTGCCGGTAAAAAATCTTAAAATGATGGTAGCTCCCTGGGGGATGGTGTTATCTAAAAAATTCGTAGAGATTCGGGTAGCTGAAAAAAATCTAGTATTAATTGATACCAAGCAATATATATTTATCTGGAAAGATGAGCTAAACAAGATATAAAGTATGGTATGACATTAAAAGCGAGTAGTGGTGCGATGGCGGTATGCTCGCTGGAAGGTATGTGTGTATGCGGATTGTACATAAAATTTTAGACTAACTTGATGTGTCGCATGTCTAAAAAAATTTATAAGAACGGTCAGAAATCGCTACCGGTAAAAAATCTTAAAGTGAGTGTAGCTCGCTGGGATATAATGCTATCTGAAAAATTCCTAGAAATTCGGGTAGCTGAGAAAATTCTAATATTAATTGATACCAAACAAGATAGGTTTATCTCGAAAGATGAAAAATGGTTAGTCGAAGAAAACTATTTGGTCCAGATGTGGGAGGAAATGAGGATGCTAAGATGAAAATGCAAGATATATTTATTTCGAAAGATAAAAATGCAAGATATATTTATCTCGAAAGATGCAATGGCTAGTCGAAGAAAACTATTTGGTCCAGATGTGTGTGGAAATGAGGATGCTGGTGGAAATGAGGCAGTAGGATTGTCCTAAAGCATCTACTCCCTACCAATAAAAAAGAACCTGAAGTAAAATGAGCATCAAGTTTTGTTTTGCCCTGAATGGGAGGAAACCCCGTATGAATATAAGGGTGCGTCCGCTAATTGTGGTGGATTGAAATTGGGTTGCCATAAAGAAGTTTATAAGAGAACAGCAAAAATTTGAAATAGAAACGATAAAAACATAGAATTAATAAATAAAATTGTAAAATAAAATGCTTTTCAATTACAATTCCATAACAGGGGTAGCTGAATATCCTTTACAAATGTTGGTTTGCATAGTTTATAAATAAACTCAAATAAAATTCAACCTAAACTTAAGCTCTATTAACATAAAATAATTTCAAGTCAAGTTACAATTATACTTTCCTTAAAACCAAAACACCTTAGTTTCTTGAAAAAGTCTATACATTATAAAAGCAACTGGAGTGTCATTTTTATTAAATTAATTTTAGCAGAAAAGCCGATTTTTTTGTAAATACTAAAGAAGCAAGGGCTGCATCATTTGCATTAAATAAAAATACTACTAAAACGTTCTAAAGCTCAAATTCTCGTCACGTAGTTACGTTAACAAATGGATAAGTATAAAATAGTAATTAATAAATTATGTATGAAGTTTAAAATAAATGTTGAATGAATCACTGAAGGTTCATGCAAGAAAATAGTGCTAAAAAGGTTTTATCCAATAATTGATACTATCTTTTTAACAATAAGTAATTTGGTTTCCTGGAAGCTCGATTAAACAAGAAATTTAGCGGCTGTTTACTGTGAAAGGTATATTGTTTTCAAATACATTGGACTCTGGGGTATTTTATTTATTTGTATTCGACACCGTATGAGAATTCTAGTCGACAAAGCCATATCCGTTATAGACATAACCTTACGTGGTGCATTCAGTCAATAATGTACATAAAAAACATAAACCACTTACAAGTTATTTATCTATTTTTATCTCAATATACTTAAACCCAAAAATTTTAATTTGATGAAGACAATGTTTTTATATTGTAGAAGTATAATCAAATATATAGCATTTGGGGTTGCTGAAGGCACTTTGTCCTTGATTTTGGGAACATATTATGCTAGCTAGCTATAGGTAACGAAGTACAATTTAGACATTTCAACCATCAAACCTAAGCAATACCCGATCTTTGGTACAACCTTTAATAGAGTAACTTACATTTTTAAGTGCATATTTTATTGTTAAGCGTTTCAGCGCCAACATAACTAATTTAGAGAATTAGTCAATTCGTCGTTTTCAAAAAATTTAGAGTTTGATCTATTATGTGATACATAACCTAGACACCATCTGTTTTTGAACAAACTCATTAGTTTGTGGCTATTCCTAAAGCACTAGATGATACCAGCAGACCGATCCAAAAGCAAGCGGCAAATTTAAATGGTGGTACATAATTATTGTCTTTCTCACAAAAAGCATACTGGTGACTAAAACAAATGAATATTTGTTGATTATAATAATCATATTAGTACTGTACTAGTAGGTCCTTTTTGGGGAATCTGGCGCAGGGGGATCAACCCGATCCACCTGCTCAACCAGATACACCACTCGGAGCGTTTTTCTTAGGGTATGATACATAGGTTTGATTTAGAATTTTCTGGAGAATTCGAATCTGTTTGAATTTTTCAAATAGGGTCACTCCTTACAAAGTTACACCCCTATAAAACCCCGAACCTTTCAATTTTTTGTTTGTTTATTTAATTTATATATCTCGTTTGGTATCAACCAATATTAAATTTTTCTATGAAGCCCAAATCTGTAAATAGATTTTAAGTAAGATAACCCTTTACCGTTTTACACACATACCCTCTAGCGAACATATAAAACATTATTTTTGATACATATGCAGATGAATATTCCACACAATCCTGCTTAAGCCAATTCACAGACTCTGATCTGCTTTTTGGAAATAATAAAGTAAGTTGCAATTTTTGCACAAAAAAACATGGTGAAACTTAAAAAGGATTTATTTATACAAACGCAACTAAGCAACTTCTAATATGTAGTCCTCCTGCTATATTGATTTTACATTTAAAACGATTTCGGGTTTTAAGACTCCAATCTGCAAAGGTGAATAAATATGTTTCGTTTCCCCTGTTACTGGATTTAACGCCATTTTGTTCAATTGATAATCAAACTAAAGTGTTATATGCATTATATGGTGTTGTGCAACATAATGGTTCAATTCACAAAGAACATTATGACGCATATATAAAAATAAGAACTGCTTTAGACAACAACAGTTACCGTTGGCAATTTCTATTTCAAAATCAAAATAACGTCTTGCTTTCATCTTGCGCAAATAACAAAGCCAATGCTGAAATTCTGCCGGGAAAGTGGTATTATGTTAACGATTCTTATGTTTTAGAAGTACCCGAAAAAGGGTACTTAAAGCAATCATCATTGCTATTTTATGAACGAATTTGAAACTGTGATTCTTTAATAGTAATTTGGATATGTAAATATTTATAGAGTTACTTATTATATACTATGTAATTTAACTAAGTTCTTAACCTAATCACAAGACGTACTGTAGGTATATTTTGTCACTTTATGCAAAAAATATTTGTAACCGTAGATTAATTTTTATATAAGACCTAGTGATATGTATCGTAAATAGTTATAAATTTAATAGAGAAATTGGCTATCCTTTTATTGCATGGAACAATACAACTTACTCTTAATGGTTTGCTCAAACCCACCTCTAAGTAATAGTGCGACTAAATCCATCGCTAACTGGCGAGTGCTTTCTGACGAGCTAGAACCCGAAATTATGTCATCCACGTACACTTCAGACAGTAAAACCTTGGCTGCTATAGGGAAGTCCACTGACTCATCCCAAGCTAGTTGCTGGATAGTTCGTAACGCTAAAAATGGTGCAGACGATACACCAAACGTGACTCTATTCATAACAAATTCCCGAACAGGAAGTTCCGGAGAAAAACGCCATAAAAGACGCTGAAAATTGCGATGCTCCTCACAAATGTATATCTGTCGATACATTTGTTTAATATCTGCAATGAGGGCATACCTATGCAATCTAAAAGTCAATAAAATTTCAACAATATCCGTGTGTAATTTCGGACCAGGTAGCAAAGCATCATTTAACGAGATGCCGTTCGAAGACCTACTCGAGGCATTCATCACTACACGCAATTGCGTTGATGATGATTGCAATTTACAAACTCCATGGTGAGGTATATAATAGACATTTGAATTCTCTATGGGAACAGCTTCTGTCATGTGCCCCGAATCAATATAATCCTGCATAGCATTTATGTATAGGCCACGTAATTCAGGATTGATAGATAAACGCTTTTCTAATGATTTTAAGCATCGTAGAGCTGTAGAATAGCTTTCTCCAAATATAAGGACAACCGTCTACAAATGGCAGACTTACTGTATAACGACCCTCACTATCTCTTCTATAATTTTTTTTAAAATCTTCTTCACAAGGTTCTACCTGGTTGTGAGAAGGCAACTGTTCCAATTCCCACAACTTTTTAATATTTTCCTCTAATGCACTCTCAACAAAATAGCAAGAAGTCTGATTTGGCTCCTTGGCCGAAATCTTACCCATTAAAACATACCCAAAAATGGTATTAATAGCCGATGGCTCTTTGTTATTGAGCCCCGAAATTACATTACCCAATAAAATCTGGGAAACACTTCCGCTCTAGCAGCATATCCACAGGCGCTTTAACATCAAAATGTGGATCTGCTAAGCATAAGTTTTGTATATGTTTCCACGAATTATTCTTTTGTAAATTATTTGCAGGCATTTCACCACAAATAGACAATGAGATTTGAGCACTGAGAGAAATCAGGGGGCCTACTCCCTTTCTAGATTGCAGGGAACAAGTGACAAGCCCTCTACTCTTAACATAGGTTTGGCTCAAACCACGAATAAACATACTTGAATGTTTTCGAATAAAACCTAATATTTGCACACAATTTTCTGTGATAAAATTGACTTGTGAACCACAATCCAACAAAATTCGAATAGGTACTAGCACATTACCTGCACTTAATACATTCACAATCGCTGTACCTAATAGAACCGTAGGATTCAACTGGGCCATCCCTGAAAATGGGGTCACCCCAGGAGGATAGGATACTCCACTATCTTCTGATGAAGCCAATGGCTCTGATAAAGTGGAAGAATTATTCATCTCGGGCACAGATAACTTTCTGAAATGCAGCAGAGTATTATGACGGCCAGCACATATCGTGCACGATTTCTGGTCCTTACAAACTTTCACGGTATGCGTATCTTTCAAACAAACAAAACAGCGATTCCGATTTCTAATCCATCGAAACCTCTCAAAAGCTGATTTATCTTTGAATACATGGCAAGACGAGATATCGTGTTCCTTTGAACATAAAGGACAACCAGTAGCTGATTTAGCAAACAATACTGTAGATTTAACTTTAGGGTTATATATTTGATCGCCTTTAACAACTTTTTTAGACTTTGAAGAACCTAATGTTCCTAAATTGTCTAAAGCACAACTTTGTTTCCCTAAAAACGTTAATAACGAATCAATACCAGGGATTTTCTTACGTTCGTCAACAATGCTAAGCTCAAATTGCTCCCTAGTAACTACATCTAATTTCTGCAGTAACATATTAACCAATAACAAATTCAATTGTTCCTCCTGGTCAGGCAATAAAGCTTTGAGCGCGGCCCAATTTTCATTAAATTGGTCCACCAATCCCTTCATCGTGGAGGGTGAACGATCAGAAATATTTTGTATCTTATACAAATTACGAAGATAATTATTAGCAATTAATCTAATATTAAAATATCTATCATTTAATATCTTCAAGGCAATAGGGTAATTGGCTGCTGTCACCTTTAAACTTTTTATAAGAGAGGCGGGTTCAGATTCTAAATGCATGACTAAGAAATGAAATTTTTCTACATCGGATAATTTCCCATTACTATCAATTAAACTTTTAAATAATTCCATAAATGATTGATACTCGGTTCCACGAATTATTCTTTTGTAAATTATTTGCAGGCATTTCACCACAAATAGACAATGAGATTTGAGCACTGAGAGAAATCAGGGGCCTATCCATTCTAGATTGCATGTAACAAGTGACAAGCCTACTATCTTAACATAGGTTTGGCTCAATCAGATTGCTAAGTGTGCAAATCTGTAAATAGATTTTAAATAGGACCACGTCTTGCCGAGTTACACCTATTAAAAGTTTCAAACCTCTAATTTTTGCTCATCTGTATGTAACTCCATGTTTAAAACCTTTTTCGCTACCCAACCGACCATTTCCCGAGAAATCTAAAACCGCTGGAATTTTAGAAATGAACCCTTTATAAGATATAAGTGTTTGATATTTCAAACCATTTTCAAACAGTAATGTTACGTTTTTAGAATAATGTAATACATTCCAATGTAATGTGTTTTTAATATATAATTCGGAAGGTCTAGTTTAGCAACAAGAACCACACTCTTCCATTAGAATAATCAAAAGCACGACTTTTAAAATTTTAAACAGGGTTAACCTTTACACAAAATTTTGCAGATAATAAAGACAACAAAATATTAGCCATCCAGCGAGCACCACGTTGAGTTAACACGTACACTCTGTCCACCAGAATAGAAGCAGGAAGGATTTGGAAGAAGGGACGGTGGAAGAAGAACTTAAAAATTATAGAATCTTAAAACTAATATATACAATAGATTTACAAAATCTATGCAAATATATAAAAACCATCTTACACCTATATCTCTATGTCCTCATGCATAGGTTAATACACATCCAGCGATGATGTAACGCTTGTCATATTTGCTCGATAAACTAATTTTATTAATAAGCTGCGTGTACAAATCGTGTTTTTCACTCCGGATACATACGCCAGCAAGTACTCGATACCACCCAAATAAGAACTAGATGCTTGCTGACTGTTAACTTCTTCTTCTCTCGTGTACGCCCAGAGACATCCATGCGCACCCCTAACCATGAACATCCCTGTCCATGCGCACTCCTCTCTTAGCGTTTTGTAAAATAAAGAGCAATGTAATACTATTCTAAAATTTTTATTCTGACATTATACATAACAAAATTTAAAAATATTCAATGCCAAGCATAGAGCCATTTAAACTTAATTTTAATACAAAGTTATACACAGAAAACACTCTTTTCTTTATTTTTGTTTGGAGGGGTTTTAATTTTATCTAATTTTCTTTGCAGCTTAAAATTTAAATCGACGCCCAAGTCCTCGATCTCCTTTTCTAGCCAATTGTTTGATACATAGAGACCGTCTGAGTTTTAGAATTGCAAAATGTACCGAACTTTGTCTCTATATATAAAATCTTTGATTCCACCGACAACCAGATCCATTCCTTCGTGTAATTCTTGTAGCTTGTGGCAATCTTTTAATCGCGACTTTCCCACTATATCCCGCATACGTATTTTGTTAGCTTGTTCGACTTCTTCTTGTCGGTATTGGAGGAAATCTTTATTTTCCCACTCACTGTTGCATAGTTGCATGTACTCACTTTTAGAAATATAGGGTCGTTATAGGTTGTAGAATCCTCGCTTTAAATGATCTGAAAGGTTCTTTACTGGGCAAATATACAATGTTTAGTGGAACCACTTTGCGTATGGTGTACGCCAAGGTTACGAAACCCGCATTCCTTAGTTCGTCTATGTCATCTACCATTTCGATAAGTACGTTTTTAGAATAATCTTTTAAAAAGGTATACGGATTTAGTACCATCCTTTTCCGCAAGGACGCCTACATAACTAAAAGAGTCTTTCTTACTAACCATAAATATATACAGCTTGTAGAACCCGGATGTATCTAAGTTAGTCCATCGGCACAAAAAATAATCTTTTAATTCTTCCTCATTTTTTCTAATAAGATGTTCTTTGTCTAACACATGTTCTTACGTTTTAAAACTCGATAAATACCGTTAAAGAACGTCGATAAATACAGTTAAAAAGTCGATAATACATCGCGCAAGCGCGATATAAAAAAGCGAGCAACGCCCCTGGCGGATGGTATCGCTAACCTTTTTTACAGATTTTGCGCGGCCAACTGCCAATGACGTCACCAATGCATAAATTATATTGCGCAATAATCGGACCACATAACTTTAACGACAATTGATTATATCCGCGAACAAATTAAACTATAAAGTACTCACATGAATATGTCTCTGGGGTAAAGTTTGCTTCATTCCAATCCTGTCTTATCACAAACCAAAAAATGACTCCAATCCAGTAACCCCAGACATAGGCTTCGTGGAGGGTGAACGATCAGAAATATTTTGTATCTTATACAAATTACGAAGATAATTATTAGCAATTAATCTAATATTAAAATATCTATCATTTAATATCTTCAAGGCAATAGGGTAATTGGCTGCTGTCACCTTTAAACTTTTTATAAGAGAGGCGGGTTCAGATTCTAAATGCATGACTAAGAAATGAAATTTTCTACATCGGATAATTTCCCATTACTATCAATTAAACTTTTAAATAATTCCATAAATGATTGATACTCGGAAATATCTCCAGTAAAAACCTTTAATTTAATAGATGGAAGCTTTAAATGTGGTTGATCAGTAGCACCACAAGATTCCACTTCTTTAAGACCTAGAGCTTTATCTAATAACCTAACTAAATTTCGATGCTTTGTTCGAATTGAGTAGGAAATATCATCAAAAGTTTCTGTTAAAGAATGAACTTTATCCACTAAATTATCGGGAATACCTGACTTCACTACACGCGTTTGATAGTCACAAAACCGCTTTCTAACGTCGGTGAAGTCTTCCGCGCGAATTATGCAATTTTCAATTTCTTCCCTTATACCTGAACTTTCAGCAGCTTGCATTAAATCCAGTAATTTCACACTGGGTTTAATCAAACTTTCAAGCGTTTCAATACCCTCTTCAAGCTTAGGCATTGTTAATAATAAATAAAGCAATAATCCAAATTTAAACTATAATAAATCAAGTATTGATATGCAATGAACCAATGCGCGTAAATTATTAAAATCTCTGCAATGTAAACAAACACGCATCACCTCCCAAATGGCATGTAACCCGCAAATAACGTCAAAACACGAAGCAAGGTTAGAACGGAATGCTGAGGAAATACGAAGATTTACGATTGCGTACAAAACAACCAATATAACAAGTACAAATTAACTTGACCGTTGTACTATATTTCGTGGAAAATGAACCTAAAATAATCGATATTTAACAGATGTGCGCTCTCAAACACACGCCGGTTTAAACGATAACAAACCAGATGCGGCCGAAGTGACCAACTACATCGGGTTTTATACACTTTCCACGATATAGAAATTTTAAGTAGGACTGTAATTACATAGGATTTTTAACAATTAAATAAAATGAAATATTCAGAGTTGGAGACAATGCAACCAATTGGTTTCTATATAATAAAGTAAACAAACACTCACCTTGTCCTCCCATAAACTTGCATCTACGAGCGCTCGTTTTGTGGACACACATGGACAGCAACCGTGAATTGCCTGTTCTTTAATATACAGCTATAAACCAAAATACACTGACTCCAAATCACACAGTAACCCCAACATAGGTTACATACAATAAAAAGACGGTACACACATTTAAACCGTCAATAACATATTTTACATGTTGCTTCCACCAGGTATGGAAAGTAACTCCTAATTTTAGAAATAACAAAAGAGTGGGAATACATTATCACTAATATATATCGGAATTATTCGCGAACTAAACTATTAATACCGATCCGACTAATATACCGGATTTATACGCGAGTTAACCGAACAATAAGTATAAGCCGATGTGAGGAGTTCTAGGTTAAGTATAAAAATTGTGAATATGTATTTAGAAATGTGGTTTACAAAATTTAAACTGTATTAGTAAAAATTGTCTGTAATAAAAAGTTTTAAGAATGGTTTTTAGATTTTCTTTTAGGTATGAGCTACAGGAAAGTTATAATTTAGAGTGTGTGTGTGTAAAATGGTAAGAGGTGGTCCGATTTTAAATCTGTTTACAGATTCGGATTCTGCGTAAAATTCTAGACTAATTTGATGTGTCGGATAGTTAAAAAATTTATAAGGACGGTCAGAAATCGCTGCCGGTAAAAATCTTAAAATGATGGTAGCTCCCTGGGGGATGGTGCTATCTAAAAAATTCGTAAAGATTCGGGTAGCTAAGAAAAATCTAGAATTAATTGATAACAAACAATATATATTTATCTGAAAAGATGAGCTAAACAAGATAGAAAGTATGGTATGACATTAAAAGCGAGTAGTGGTACGGTCGCGGTATGCTCGCTAGAAGGTATGTGTGTAAAACAGTAAAGGGTAGTCCTATTTCAAATCTGCTTACAGATTCGGATTGTACATAAAATTCTAGACTAACTTGATGTGTCGCATGTCTAAAAAAATTTATAAGAACGGTCAGAAATCGCTACCGGTAAAAAATCTTAAAGTAAGGGTAGCTCTCTGGGGGATGTTGCTATCTGAAAAATTCTTAGAAATTCGGGTAGCTGATGTGGGAGGAAATGAGGATGCTAAGATAAAAATGCAAGATATATTTATTTCGAAAGATGAAAATGCAAGATATATTTATCTCGAAAGATGCTATGGCTAGTCGAAAAAAACTATTTGGTCCAGATGTGTGTGGAAATGAGGATGCTGGTGAAAATGAGGCAGTAAGATTGTCCTAAAGCATATACTCCTTACCAATAAAAAAGAACCTGAAGTAAAATGAGCATCAAGTTTTGTTTTGCCCTAAATGGGAGGAAACGCCGTATGAATATAAGGGTGCGTCCGCTAATTTTGGTGGATTGAAATTGGGTTGCCATAAAGGAGTTTATAAGAGAACAGCAAAAAATTGAAATAAAAACGATAAAAACATAAAATTAATAAATAAAATTGTAAAATAAAATGCTTTTCAATTACAATTCCATAACCGGGGTAGCTGAATATCCTTTACATATGTTGGTTTGTATAGTTTATAAATAAACTCAAATAAAATTCAACCTAAACTTAAGCTCTATTAACATAAAATAATTTCAAGTCAAGTTACAATTATATTTTCCTTAAAACCAAAACACCTTAGTTTCTTGAAAATATCTATACATTATAAAAGCAACTGGAGTGTCATTTTATTAAATTAATTTTAGCAGAAAAGTTCGTTTTTTTGTAAATACTAAAGAGACAAGGGCTGCGTCTTTTGCATTGAATAAAAATACTACTAAAACGTTTTAAAGCTCAAATTCTCGTCACGTAGTTACGTTAACAAATGGATAAGTATAAAATAGTAATTAATAAATTATGTATGAAGTTTAAAATAAATGTTGAATGAATCACTGAAGGTTCATGCAAGAAAATAGTGCTAAAAAGGTTTTATCCAATAATTGATACTATCTTTTTAACAATAAGTAATTTGGTTTCCTGGAAGCTCGATTAAACAAGAAATTTAGCGGCTGTTTACTGTGAAAGGTATATTGTTTTCAAATACATTGGACTCTGGGGTATTTTATTTATTTGTATTCGACACCGTATGAGAATTCTAGTCGACAAAGCCATATCCGTTATAGACATAACCTTACGTGGTGCATTCAGTCAATAATGTACATAAAAACATAAACCACTTACAAGTTATTTATCTATTTTATCTCAATTTACTTAAACCCAAAATTTTAATTTGATGAATATTCTTTGTATTGCTATTCTCTCAATACACGTACTGTAGTAGATTATTATACACTAAACAGCTGTTATTTTGTAGCTTGTCCGATAGCTTACTCAACATTTTGACAAGTGGTATCGAGTACATTGGTGTCTTTAGGAAGTATAACTTACTATCTTCCAATAAGGTCAAACAGTCTTTTAAGGGATTATACACCTGTTCCGCACTGACATGGTTGTGTTCGTCGCTTCCAATCGCGTAATATCTTGTTCTTTGGTCAAAGTAGACTCGAATGTTTCTCTTTAACGTGTATCTGGGCAACGTAAAATATCTAGTATATGATTTCCAAGTTGTTTATTAACACCAGGACTTGTTATCTGACACACAAATTTCTTTTATATCCTAATTCTTGCATTGGTTGTTAGACATGTTAAACAATCGATTCCCACAGTTTTATCATTGTCAACTGTAATATTGCAGTTTTCTTCGTATTTGCCATTATAGCAAAAGTTATGGTTTGTAGTTAAATAATAACACATCTCCACCTTGCTAAATATGCCAGCTAAATCTTGGGTTACATCCATGTCAAAAAGATCATCATCATTGGGTCTTCAGTCTTGGAACTGGTTGGACGCGTACCCTTATTGTTTCCTACTCTGAACCAACCTACACATTTCCCTGAAATTTGCACAGTCTGCATCTATCACTATCTGTGTGCGAAAGGCTGATCTCGGTCTACCTCCACCTCTCTTTTCCTATCTCTGCTTGTAGTATATCCTGCACTATTCCCCAAATATGCCTTAAAACGTATCCCGTCCTTATGTTTCTCCTATTTTTCATTTTCCACAGATATCCTTATTCCTCTACTATTTCTACAACTTATTTGTTATTAACTTTGTCTGACCATGCTACCATCCACATACATCTGATGCACAACATTTCAGAAGGCTTCTATCTCGTCCTGTCTGCTTTTCCTACTGCCCCTATTTGATAGATGTACTGTGCTGTGCTCCACACTATGCTTTGAACAGTTTTCTTCTTGTATCTATGTTCGTTGTCTTTGAACATAGCTGCTGTTCTTTCTTGGTTAATACAGTTCGGTCACCTTCTATTGTTTTACAGATATATACCCTATTTCCCCGATATTCAGTGGCATGTGAAGGGGGGTAAGCAGCCTTTGGCTGCCAAGTTCCCCCAGCACCTGAATCTTTGTCGAATTAATAGTTTTCCAATTTATCCTTACGCACAATCAATGTTAGTTGAAAATATTTCATAAGCAACACCTGTAGTTATTTATAATAATCATCAGATTTAAGAACACTAATTTTTTCGTCATTGGGTTTAACATCTTGAAACTGGTTGGACGTGTACCTCAGCTTATTTATGTTCTGAGCTAGCCTACACAGTTCTCTGCAATTCTTACATCAGCCAATATACAGCTCGTTTCCCTTCTATTGTTTTCTTATTATATGCCCTTTTTCACCGACCTTGTCAAAAAGATGGTAATAATCTTTTTTGAGTCCGTCTAATATATCTGGTAGTTCTTCCAATAAAGTTTCCAACTTAATATCGGCTAGTTCCACTTTGCACGAAACACATATAGGAATTTAAAAATTTTTATTAATGCTTTCGAGGTCTTCTTTTCCGATAACTTCTTTTACTCCCCGACCCATCTTGTTAGTGCTTTCCAAAGAAAACGGAAGCTTACCTTTAACACCATGCCTAGCTGAAACAAATCGGTTGAACTTACTTCGTAGATAGCTGTTACATGCACCACAAATTTCTTTTTCTAGGATAAACATCCTTTTGTTTGCAGATGTTTGTTCGGCGTCAGAATGGTCGCAAATTTTAACCAACATTATATTATCACAAAATGGTTCTGTAATTGGCGTATGTAGTCCACCAGTCAGCATCTGCTCGCCTTCGACATAACAAATATTACCAATATCTGTCACCAGACCATTGTTGCACATATTTCCTATCAGCACCCACAATCCAAATCGCTTATTTGTTTGTTTCACTTTATTCCCAAGAAGTTAATCACGTTAATCACTTTGGAGACGCCCAGGTCTACCGTTCTAGCTACTGCCGAATACTAAATTGAATACGAAAAATTGCCCCTTATGTACCCTACAGGGTGGAGGCATATATTGCCGAAGATACCCGAATATGACGGACACCGTCATATCGCTTACATTCTCTTGTTTAGGAACAGACTGGGCAGCGGTGCGCATCGACATATGTCCGGATATATGTCGAATATATGTAAGATGTTAGGTTTATGAGACAATTTCACTCTATGAAGCAATTTTACTTTATGAGGCAATTTCACCCTATAAGGCAATTTCACCCATAAGGCAATTTCATCGACAAATAATAACTTCTGAGCGAATAGTCCTTTTAAATGAGCAACTCTTGCTCGGATATACCCTGATTGTACCCGATTTGTGTGCACGCACGAAACAACAAGTAGTCTATGTATCCTATGAACTAATGTGTCGGATATAGTTTGGATGTATGTCGAATGTATGCCATACGGACGCGAGAGGAGAGAGAAGCACCAAGTAGAGTGGAGGGGAGGGTTTAGGTTAGTTAACGTTATTTGGAGTTAGGTTAGTCGGTGTTACAGGAGTTAGGTTCGCTGGTGTTGCCTGGAGTTAGGTTAGGTTAGTTGGACTTGCGTGGGCTTAGGTTAGATAGCCCGCTAGATAGCCCACACAAATCCAACTAACCTAACCTAACTTCTACTGTTCCCATTTCATAGCCGTACAGTGCTGTGCTCCACACATATGCTTCCAACAAATTTTTCCTTGTTTCTATGTTTGTTGTCTCCGAACATAGTAGATGCTCTTTCTTGTTAAATACATCTCGGTACCCCTTCTATTGTTTTCTAAATATATACCCTATTTTACTAATATTTAGTGATATGTGAAGGGGCTGGCGGCTTCGTGGCATAGTGGTATGTGTGTGACTACTACGCCCAAGGTCCCGGGTTCGAATCCCGACACGGTTCGCTTGAAAAATATTAGGCGAGCATTTTTCACAAAAAATACGCCCTCGTTCGGATGAGAGGTAAAATGAAGGTGCCGCGTGTGAGTGTTATCACGCACGTTAAAGATCCCTACCTCGCTTGGAGCAGCAAGGGTTCGGCAAAATTCCAAATTTTCCAGGTACAAAAAAACTCTCTTCCTGGCCAATGTAGTACCTTTGGGTGGAGCATTGGAAAATCACATATAAGGTATGTGAAGGATGCTAATAAACCTGCGGCTGGCAAGATCCACCAACTCTTGAACATTTGCCGAATTAATAGCTTTCCAATAAACATTAGTTGAGAATATTGCAAAACCAACACCTGTAGTTTATAGTAATCATCAGGTTTAAGTACAATTTTATTTTGTCGTTAGGTTTTTCGTCTTGGAATTGGTTGGATTCGTACCTACATTGATTTCTATTGCATAACTGGTATATTGTAATTATTATTTTGAAAATACTACTAAGATATAAGCTAAATTAAGCAAAGAAGGTAAATGCTTTTGCGATTTGTTTTGCTTTCCAAGAGAATTCTTCGTTCTTGTGTAAGAATAATATTTTTATCCTGAAATTATTGTTCAAATTGAAGGTATATGTTTGAAATTTTTAATAGTTTTCTTCGATCGCAAAGTTGTCTGTTGCAGTAATAGGAATGATGTAATATTATTGATTCAAATTTTGTAGTCACAAAACACAGTTGGTGGCTTATAAGGAAGTTGTTTCTTAGGTTTTTGTTTTTCTTTCCAAATACATTATGTACACAGATGCATTGTATAAAATTATTATTGTGAAAATTTATCGTTATCTCAAATAAAATTCTTATACAGTGTTGAGATAAATAAATTGAATTCCTTAGAGTCCTATGTGCACAAAAAACTTTATATACTAAATATCTTCGAAGTCTAAATACTTTTTGTAAAAGGATGAGATCAATTATTGGATATAACCTTATTTGAATCGTTCTCTTACTTATAACTACAGTGGTTCACTTAACAATTATTTTAAACTTCATACATAATTTATTAATTGTTATTTTATACTTATCGATTTGTAAAGTGCGTGACGAGAATTTGGTTTCGATACATTTGTTTTTAAACGAAGTTTTTGATACAATCTAGAAAGAGGTGAGCTCTGATGGGCGGTTGGTTTTTTTTTAATTTTTTCACAAGAGTCGGCTATTTTAAAGAATCTATTGTTGAATTCATTTAGAACAGGAGGTAAAGGCACTCCTAGGGTGCGCGCACTCCTGGATGTGCGAGAGAGCATTTATAGGGGCGCGAAAGAAGTTTCTAAATTTTAAATTTTAAAAAATAACTCGATTTAAAAAAATGATTATAAATAAACAATAACAACGTATTTACTAAAAATTTATATATTGTTGTATAGGTAATAATATAGTATGTATTGTAAATATATTAATTTGTTTATACAATAAATCATTTTTCTTAAATAAAAAAGAAACATCTTTCAAGGGGATGCAAGAACTTATTTTCAGATTCAAGGGGTCCTGACTATTTAAATGGTTAAGAAGTACTGATTTAGAACATCATTCTATTGCATATAATTAGATAGTACACTTCCGCAATATTGTATAAGAAAGAAGGAAGATATTTTTATTAACACAGATTTTTACAAGCAACATTTTGTTTATTTTCTATTGCGTAGTTTTTTTAATTTAAAAATATATAAGCGTGAAATGTCCTATAGTTGTGTATGGTTAGGAATGGCTTCGGGCCAGTTCGGACCGGATTTTTGAAAAATCCAGTCCGGCCCGTCATTCTTCAATACTAACCCCGCCCGACAAAGAATGATCAGCCAGGCCCGAAGTGCGGACCGAATTCGGCCCGAACCTAGCTAATCCCGAATTTGAGGCTATTTCAGTTAAGTCAGGTCTATTTAAGCGTATAATATTTAATAGGAAATAGATTAAAGCACGTGGATGCCTTAAGTAGAAATTCAGCGACTAATGAAACATCGATCTATGAAGTGTTAAGGATAGAGCATGCCGATTGGGTTCTAGCCAACTAACTAAAATCAATCCGACAGATCTTAATGGAACCACCCGAAATTGACTATGAAAAGAAAATAATTAAAGATTACGTTTCGGGCCTTGGGAGCGGTGTTTTTAAAAACTTCTCCAAAAACTTCGTAACAATTTATTTACTTAAACAGAAATTAATATGGAATTTTGGTATTAATTATTCTAAGTCGAAAATAAAATATTAATTGAACTATTATGAGTCGCCTAAGCAAACTGCAATGCTAAAGCTAAATACTTTGACTGACTGCCTGGTCTTGTGGCTTTCGGGGTATTTATGTTGTCCCTGTCCCGCACAATTCTGTGGGAACTTGCGGAGCTCATGCCTGATTATTCTTAATTCTATTCATTAATACATTGTTACAATCTTACTTTCTAGGTTATCACGGTATCTTAACGGTCTGTGACTTGCTACCTGCAGTGTCACTATCGTCTGGAATACATTGTATTGCATCCGTTCTCATGAACTGTTAATAACCTTTTTATATCTATCCTTGAATTACATTGTTGTACTCGACTTATGATTTCTTTAACAATTTCTAATCATTTCCTATTTTGGGGGATACATAACTTACGTAGACCATGCTGGACCATTCTAAAAAGTTTCAGAGGTAGGATAAACAGTTTTATTTTAAATGTGTGTGTGTGTGTGTGTGTGGGCGCGCGCGCGCGTGCTTCCGATTTATCAAATAACAAATTAGTGAGTTATCACTGAGCGTTGCGCGTTGTATCCTTCTGTAACCAGGTGATCTAAGTAAAATGTGAATGAATGGTGTATAGCTAAATTAATAGATGGAGATGAACTCATCGCCTTTGAGTTTATTACACGTTCACTATTAATTTGTTGAACATATTGTGAGTTTTATACCTTTGTGTTCGGGTGGTAGTTGGGGTCGGCTCATTGCGTGTTGTATCCCGTTGAACCATTGCACGACTCACTATATTTTTAAGATCTGTTATTTGTCTAGACAATGAGTGTTGTATTACTTTTGTAACAACCCGATTTTCAATCGCCTTGTTAAGCATAAATTTTATCATTATTTTTATATAATGTTACGCTACTGCGTACCAATACTTATAGTATTAATAGTTGACACAATTTAATTATTACTTGTATATTTCACGAACCGTGGTTGAATTATTATATGTACGTGTTACAAAGCCTGCATAGACCGTGGTGGAATAATTTCATACAAGCGAATGCTTCTATATTTTAAAAAGCTTTCGTTTTACGTCTACGGTACCTGGGATCGCATAATATTTACATTACAATGTAGTGAGAGGGTTGAGTTTCTGGTATTTAAACATATGGTGCGGCCTATGGCCGCAGGACCGGACGAATTCATTGGGGGTTTTGCAGGAATGTGGTTGCAGATGTAAAGAAACAGCAATGATTCCAGGCTTTTTTTGATGTGTGGTCTTTGGGTAAAGACGTGTTTATGTGTGTGCTTAGAACACGTGAGTATTTATTTTGTTTGAAGGACATTTTTTTAATAATGCAAAGCAACCCTTTGCTATGAGTTTTATTTCGATTCTGCATCACTTTTTGTAGCGTCTTATTAATTTGTAGGGAAGGATTACTTTAATTCTACATAGACGCTAACGACGGTGTGCTATTGCTTAGGGTTATTTAAAAGAAAATTCCTTTGCTTCAACTACCGGTCTTTGGAACGTAATAAAGACGTGAACTAACCTTTGTTAATAGCTCAGTAAAGAAAGCTTTTTCGGATTTCCGTGTCAAACTTTTGTAGTGTTGTAAAGGTTAATTACTATAGACCAGTTGATACTGTTTACTTTTGCTCGCGGAAATGTATGTTCGTTCTACCTATAGACGCTAACGACGGGTCGCGCGAGCTGTTGTTGCGAGCTATAGGCCGGTCTGTTTTTTTGTGAATTATATTGACAGTAAATAACGTTTCGCGTGTCCCGGAAATAATCATTGAAGAGAGCATGCGGTATTAACCCATGGAATCCTTGATTTAATCTGTACATACGGATACCGTGTTGTAAAGACAGTAATGCATAGTTGTGTTTCAAAGTGCTTTTGTTAATATAATTAAAGGTCTTAAGTTAATCATAGTTAGGCTAAAGATTAGGTATATGTGACGACGTGCACGTCCCTAGATAACAATTAGGTTAGATAGAATTACGTTTATTTTATGTCGGAATAGAGGGCCCTGTAGGCCTTATTTCATTTCGAGTTCAAGACTGTTTACTTATTTGTTTATATATATGCTTTTCCTGACAGTCGATGGTATAATAAAATGTTACTTCTTTTTCTAAACTACGAAGTTATTTAATGATTACCTTTATTAGGTATCAGTGCCTTTCCGCTGATTGGCGCCCATGTTTATTATAAATTGGTTTGTATATATTGCTGATTTTTATTCGTATTGCATAATTGGTAAGTACAAGCAAGGTTTTAGTTATGAGTTTGAACCACGACCTACGCCGCTGAGTTTAGTCTGCCTGGCCTTAATTAACCGTCTTGACTGGTCTTCACATTTCCACGAAGGACGGTTGATTATGTAAATATCACACTGGCGCCTAACGCTTGGGGCTTGAATTTTGTATCGTTTTTACGTTGCTCAATTTTTCAAACATAATTGTACTAACGCAGACACTTTTGAATTGTTGTGCTGAAGCATTTGCTTTTACTTGCCAAGTTGAATGTACATTATAATTTTTTTGTGGAGTTAACATATGCGTGTATTTTGAATTTATTGAACTGATATTATTATTGAAAATGTTTATAGTAGAGTCTTTAAAAGCTGACGAGCTGAGTCACGAATTATTAATTCGAAATTCAGATCCTTCTGATAAAACTGTTGATGTTAAAAGAAAATTATTACGTTCCAAACTTGCATTAGAAAAATGGATGTTTCAATTTTTCTAACTACGAAAAATTCAAATTAATCAAAAGACGAATTAAATTGTTTAGAACAAAAATTAATGAATTGGAATCCTTGCTTCATTCTTATAAAATTACTCCTAAGAAAATGAATATTTACGGTTGCATACCAGACTTTCACACGTCTATCGAAGGTTAACATACACAACTTTCAATGAAGAATATTCTTCATCTCATTCACAAATATTTTCTCGTTGTATTAAGTCTATTGAAATGTTAGAGCAAGTCCATGAAGAACAAGAATTTAATTCTAACTTTACATATTTTTCTTTAGGTGTTAATCGCGACTCTACTCATGTTCCTACCGGAAAAGACCTACCTTCTACGTCCAACATTGTCACCCACACTGAGCCTTCAGTTGGTATTTCAACTAAGGACCTTAGTACCTTAATTGATTCGCTTAATAGAACTCGTTCAGCGGTTCCGATTTATAAATGGGGTCTCCAGTTTACGGGTGACTGTTATTACATGAGGGATATTTCTTTTCTTGTTTTAGATTTTGTCTTGAGGATGAATGTTGAGAGGTTTTGTGTATTGCTTGTGTGCTCTGGAGCTTTTAAGTTGTGTGCATATAGGCACTTCCATTTTCAGTATTTCGACGATGGAGATCTATTACTCCTGATTTCCAATACAGATGTGTTTCAAGGACGTACAAGTTATTTGGAAGATGAGCGCTACAGTTCATGTTGCACTAAGTATCCGTAGAGCGACAATGTACTTAAGACATGCTGGTGCCATTATGCTGACCGTCAGTTATTTTTGTTAATCATTTACCTTAATATTATTTGTTATGAGATTTAAATAGAATTGAGTATATAATTTATTTTAATGTTGAAAATAGCTTGTCAGGATTTAAACAAAGATTACATGTAAACTTAAAGCAATTTCTTCATGGTATAATCCAAAGTACATTTCAAGGTACAAAGTTCAAGTTTAATTGTGAAAATATAAAAGCGGTGTATTCTTATTTATGTTGTACACACAATAATTTGTGGTAAGTTGTAATTTACGAGAAAAAGTGTTAATAGAAATTATTTTATAGATATAGAAATTAAGCTCAAATTTAATTTATTTATCAAACATTTATGCTACGTACAGCGACGTATTCCAACTACCACCATAAGGGAAGGCCTGAAATAAAAAGACACGCACTCATTTACAATTCATAAAAATAATCATATATACAACCTCTAATTACCAAAAAAAAGTATATTACACCAGAACAGTAGTGCCAAAAATGAACACAAAAAAAGAATCGATACTTAAAATGGCGAGCAGCTATTTTTAGGTTCTCTATATTAATTACCAAGAAAAAGAAAAAGAAATCACAATCCTAAAAACAACAGCTCTAAATCATTATTTTAAATATAACAATTAAACATTTAAAATCGTTAGCACTACAATGTCTTAAATAACAAAATTTTACAACCCCAGAAAAATCCCCCCGCCCCCGTTCTAAATCACCACGTAAGTATACAATTACAGAAGTAGGACGATCACAGTACGTACAATATGAATTATACATATTTTTATTTTATTTAAAACGTACAACCCAAAAAAAGAACCCCACTCCCCACCGTTCTAAATTACCATCGTAAGTATACCATTATAGAAGTAGGATGGTCACAGTACGTACAATATTAATGATAAATACCATCTTACCTAACGATTCTTATGTTAACTATTACAAAGTGTAGGCTTCGAATTGAACCCGATAAACATGTAGGTGTGACCCTTTCCCAGGAGCAGTGCCAACAAAAAAACAGAAAGAAATCGGGGCTAAAGACTCACCTACATCCAAGTTGTAGGCTGGCTCCCGTCTCTAAGGACAGAGTGCAACAGTCGTGTGCGGAATCACGCCATACGCGTATCCTCCTGTGCCAACAGGAGCGATGGTTCAAACTGATCGTTAGGTCCACCGGAGGAGCTAGAATAACTACAAGTAAATTAATTTAGTGCCGCTGAAACGTACATGTTTGTAAAACCACAATTACCTACTACGTAGTATTGCGTGCACGAAATTCTATAAAAACGGGAACGAAAAATCTAACAATCACGACGAGTGCTTTTGAAAATTTAGGAAAGAAAGTGAATATTAATTCGTTTAAATAATAACCAGAGTTCAAAGTAATACTATTGTTATCAACCGTGTTTAAAAAAACTTGAAACACGGTTTTAATACATCACTCAATAAGTCCGTAGGATGATACATAGATGGCGTTGCTATGTAATGATCCATATGATTTGTAGGAAGTACTAACCTTAAAAAGATATCTGTCAAAATTTCATGACAATCCGACGATTAGTTTACAAGTTACAGAGGTTCAAGTGACGATACTTTTGAGTTTTTCAAAAAAATGAATTCCAAGCAATTTCGCGTGTTGATTTATCATTGCTTTTTGATGGGTAAAAATACTATCGCAGCCAAAGCATGGCTTGATAAGTGTTATCCGGACTCTGCTCCATCGAGGCAAACGGTGGAGAAGTGGTTTGCTGATTTTAAACGTGGCCGTACAGACACTGACGATGCTGAACGCTCTGGAAGGCCAATTGAGGTGGTTACACCGGAAAACATCAAAAAAGTCCACCGAATCGTTTTGGAAAACAGAAAAGTGAAATTGCGTGAGATAGCTGACACCTTGAAGATATCAGAAGGCAGTGTGCACACTATTTTGCATAAACATTTGTCCATGAGAAAGCTGTTCTCAAAGTGGGTGCCGCGTTTGCTCACAGTGGACCAAAAACAACAACGTGTCGATGATTCTGAGAGCTGTTTGGAGCTGTTCAACCGGAATAAAAAGGACTTTTTGCGTCGGTATGTGACAATGGATGAAACATGGATCCACCACCACACTCCAGAGTCTAATCGGCAGTCAGCTGAGTGGACTGCAGCCGGAGAACCACGTCCAAAGCGACCAAAATCGCAAAAGTCGGCTGGTAAGGTTTTGGCGTCTGTATTTTGGGATGCGCACGAAATTTTGTACATCGACTATCTTGAGAAAGGAAGAAGAATCAACAGCGAATACTACATGGCATTATTAGTGCGTTTGAAGGAAGAAATTGCCAAAAAACGGCCACACATGAAGAAGAAAAAAATTCTCTTTCACCAAGACTATGCACCGCGTCACAAGTCAATTGCAACGATGGCCAAATTGCACCAATTGGGCTTCAAATTGCTTCCGCACCCACCGTATTCTCCAGATTTGGCCCCCAGCGACTACTACCTGTTCGCAGACCTGAAAAAAATGCTCGCCGGAAAAAAATTTGGCTCGGATGAAGAGGTGATCGCTGAAACTGAAGCTTATTTTGAGGCCAAAGACGAATTGTTTTACAAAAAAGGTATCGAAATGCTAGAACGGCGTTGGACTGATTGTATCACTCTTGAAGGAATGTATGTTGATGAATAAAATCGAATTTCGCCAAAAAAATGTGTTTTTCTTAGTTATCCTACGGACTTATTGAGTGATGTGTTATCTAATAGTACGCGACCTTATTTCGACGAGTCTTTAGATGGAAATCATATAAGAATTAATAAAATAATAAAATAATAATAAAATAAGAAAGTTCGTTTACGAAAACAAAAAAAAATCAAAAAAAGAAACACCCCAAAATCAAAAAAAGAACTCTCATCCGGCTCAAAGAACTAGTATACCGGACTAAATCAAGAAGTTTAGAGCGTATAGGTAAAGAAAAAGCAGAAGGTAGCAATCACCGAGGACAAAGGTAAGTAGGCGTCAAACAGTAGAGCCTTCGATCTTAAAAAAACGATTGCTTTTCTGCAGAAAAAACCAAAAGCAAAGAAAAAGAAGCGAAGAAGAAAACCAACAGTAACAGTCAACATGACAAAAGTGTCAAGTCTCAAAGTATGCTCGGGAACAACAAGAATGCTGGATAAACAAAAAAAATAAATTATTTCAAGCTGTGGTACCCAAAGAATAGCAACAAAGGAAGAACCAAAGAAAAGAATAGCTAACTAGTCCTAAAGTCGACTAGGTCGTGGTTTCCGAAGAAAAGAAAAACGGACTAGAAAGTACCTACCACAGGAAGTGGATCGAAAAATTTAGCTATGTCAGCACGAAGTCCAACAGAACGTAAAATCAGCCACAGGAAAAGGCGAGGAATGTGGAACAAAAAGAACGAGGAAAAAAAAGAAAAAACCAAAAAGAATAACACCAAGCAAGAAGCACAAGAACCAAAAAAACCCTATGGATCGCACAAAAGAAAATAAAACAGAATCCCAGTGTAGTTATGTATGAGTATATGCGTACGTGTGCATGCGTGCGTGTGTGTGTGTTGATGTATGAGTATGTGAGTGTGTGTGTGGTTGAGTGTATGTATGTGCGTATGTGTAGGACCGCCTTAGTCGCCTCTTAAAACAGGCAGTCGTATCGTGGGACTTTTCTATTCCCGGACCCACACGGGTATAAGAAAAAGGAAAAATACCCAGCAAAACAACGAAATCGTAAAGTCCAAAAATCAAGTCCTAAGGAGAGCAAAATCGGCATAAGAATTTGGGCCGCGAAGACTAGATATTGGGCTTCAGACGCTTGCGCCGTCAAAAGGAAAACAGAGCGAGATCCGGGGCATTAGGATTGTCAGGATGGACAGGTTTTAGGTCCTTAACATGCCAAATGGATTTGTGATCGGAAGGATAGGTAAGTTCATAGGTCCAGGGAGAAACGACTTTCGAAATAGGAAAAGAACCAATGAATCTAGGAGCAAATTTGACGTTAAAATGACGTGAAGCGTCGGACAGAGCAAAATTGCGGTGCCAACCAAAATCGCCTAACTTATAGGAGACAGGACGACGGCGGAGATTATAGCGGCTGTGAATTTTTCAATAGTTGGCAGAAAGTTTTTTGAGAATGTGGGAACGGATATTTTTAAAGTGTTCAGGATCTGGTTAGGGATGTTCGAGATCAGGAATATACAAGTCGCTTATTTCGGACAGCTGCCCGAAATAATCGCCGAAAAGAATTTGCTCACGACCAAATAGAGCGAAGAAGCAAGTACAGTCTATAATTTCGTTTTTGGAAGTGCGGATAGCACAAGAAATTTTTGAGAGATTCACCTCCCAATGTCATTCGTCGTCGCGTACATAGGAAGCAAGCATGGTCTTGGGGAAGTGGTAAACACGTTCAGCCGCGTTGGCTTGGGTAACGGGCGGTGAAAAAGATTTTGGAGTGATAACGGGCACACGGCAAGCTGATGGGTACGGAATTGGACACCGTTATCTGTGATAAGATATTGAGAGACGCCGAAAAGTGAAAGACTTGATCTTCGAGGATTTTGGTGACGGACTGTGCAGTGGCTGTACGTAAAGGAAAGAAAATAGGAAACTTAGTAAAGTAATCAGCCACTACAAGAATATAGGAATGACCACGAGTGACCTACCATGTCACAGGAAAGGACTTGCCAGGAATAGGATGGTTTGGTCCTAGGAGCGAATAAACCAGGAAGAGGTAACTGTTCAACTTTGTGAGCAGCACAAATCGCACAACGTCGGATGTAACAAGCGACGTCAGCTCTGAGACAGGGCCAGTAATATTTTTGAAGAAGACGAGCAGAAGTTTTGATCACGCCACAATGACCAAAAGTAGGAGGATCGCGATGGAGGGATATTAGATTTTACGCTGTTCAAATGGTACGACGATTTTCCAATCGTCCAGAGAATCGGCAGCGATAGAAGTTTTGTGACGGCGGAAAATGATATAGTCCACCACGGACCAGGAAGGATAACGTTTAACGAAGTTAGAAACTTTTCCGATCATGTCGTTGTACCAGGGATCCGGGGTAAGAAGAGCGACTACGAAAGAGGTGACGGTGGAAATAGAAATTGGTTCAAGGACCGGAACAGATCGAGAAAGGGCATCAGGAACAACATGATCTTTGCTCTTACGGTGTATAAAAGCAAAGTTGGAGGCGGAGGGACCAACAGGCTAGGCGACCGGAAGGACTTTGGAGTTAATTGAGCCAAAGACGTAACTTCTCAATCGCCCACATCACCGCTAGACACTCCTTCTCAGAAATGAACGTAACAATTTGTCGCTGGTAAATTTACTCTTCTAAGTACACGTTTTGCACACAGGCCCTACAGTAGAAGTAATTGGATGTAACACTAATTATACTGACTACCTTGCACGGCCTATTATACGGTACGACCCAGCCTGGAGTGAAAAATCGTAGGAATACGCAAATCTATTTCCACGAAGCCACTGAGCATGGCTGCCAGTGGATGGTACCACGTCACTGGATCCTCCATTGAGATAGTTAAAGTTTTATGGACGGAACTAAATTTAATAATAATAATAATAGATATTTGGCGTAAAGTTTTAGTCTTCTGTATCGAAATGCTTACTACTCGCCAAATTTGTGGTGTCAGCTTTATCGATTTAAGCGAGGGCAATGCATATAGAACAATCGATTATTAAAAGAATTTAGTACTTCAATACACTTCGTGCAAGGCATAAAGTTAACATGAAATTAACTTCTTAATTTTTGAGATTATCGATTTGGACTGTAGGACGCATTAGAGCGCCTTTTGGACCCAACCAAACTCAATATTTTGATTGTTTTATTTTCTGTGGTGCAAGTTTGAACTTTTGGGCCTAGGACGACGCATTTTGGAAGTTGTTAAAATAAATAAAATTGAAAAAACTTCATATTTCAATTAGTTTAATGTTAAACATTACATTTGATTTTCCAATGCTCCACCCGAAGATACTACATTGGCCAGGAAGCGAGTTTTTTTTACCTGGAAAATTTAGAATTTTGCCGAACCCTTGCTGTTCCAAGCAAGGTAGGGATTTTTAACGTGCGTGACAACACTCACACACGGGGCCTCCATTTTACCTCTCATCCGAACGAGGGTGTATTTTTGTGAAAAATGCTCGCCTAACATTTTTCAAGCGGACCGTGTCGGGATTCGAACCCGGGATCTTGGACGTTTAATGTTAAACAGCAGTTGTTTAGAACATCCTATTTTTTTATAACTTTTTAGTTTTAGATGCTAAAAATGATTTTTAGGCAATTAAGACGCATTTTGAGCGTTCTTGGCAGGAATTTTTAAAGCATGTGATGTGAACACGCTTTTTAAAAAACATTTTTATTTTAAACGGTTGCATCGGTTACAACAATTCACTATCATTTCCTAAAAATTTTCCTTAGTGCGTTTAATGAGAATTAGAGTTGACACAGCCCTGAAGAATTTCGGACGTCACAACCTTTGCTTTCAAGCACTAAAGAGTTAATGAGTCATTAATTATTTACCAAAAATCAATAGTGTTTTCAACAAGCTCAAGCTAACAGAAGCGAAAATCTTTTGTTTAAGCAGATATACATTATAATACCAAACACACAATTTTGGAATAATTATGTCTAAAGAGTGTGGAAAATGAACATAAGGAAAATTACTTCGCAGTAGCACTAGCTGGTTTAAAGGCAAGCGTAGTTGTTTAGGTTCTATATGGTAAAAACTGTAATGCTCATTTTTCTATTTTGGATTAGTATTTGCCTTTAATATTTGACAATACAAGAGTTTTGAAATATTGACAGCTTGTTACGCTATTCCGTGCAGACAAGAAAGAAAACAGTAAAGTAATTAAAAAAAATCGCCTACGCCGAATACCACAACAAAACAGGGCGAATAGTAGATAGGGTAAAAAGAAATTCAAAAAATTTAGATTTTGGGCTAGCTCAAATGTCGTAGAATGGGATGGGTCATACAGAAAAAAAATCGGAAACCTCAGTAAGTGTATTTATTTATGAGCCGTTAGATAAATATAGTACAAAAAGAACTATTTACCGAAACCAGAAAAACGCACATTTACGTAATCGTCCTGTGCTAACGTGATGTCCACCAAAAGCGTCATTTTGCAAATAACATAAAATAAATGCAAAAGGAGTGTCTATCTTCTACAGCAGCAACAAACGAAAAATAAACAGAATAACTGTACCTTATTAAAGCCAGTTGTCTGCCTCTTTGGTACCATCTTAAAAAATTTGGAAATGCCGGCTTATCTTGTCGATAAATTGGACACTGGATCAACCAACATAACTAGGTTAAAACTTTAATTACAAAAAGCATCTTAATATCGCGACCTACAACATTTCTTTTCGCTAAAAGGATGTTGTATCGAATTGTACTCTTTCAAAATCTCAGCTTGTATTTATATTATATTGACCAACGGGGGAAAGTAACATAAAACATTCCCAGTGATAATGTGTGAAACATTTTGAGAACCACAGCTGCAAGCATCCTCAATTAAACAGCTGCAAAGCATTGGTAGAACTGAGTGGGTTGTAAACAAGGGCAAATTAATGGTAAAATAACTGCTGCGAAGAATCACTAACAAGGGGAACAATTTATTGCTCGTACCACTGCACAGCTGCGAGATAACAGAGCACCGCTTGATAGAATTTCTTGGTATCAATAGCAAACCCATTATAAGTGTTCATTTACGAAGCAGGTGGTTAAAGCGGCCTTTTTAATTTTTTAAAGAAAGTCATAAAAATATGTGCAGCGTTGGTTGAGTCGTATTTCGAAGCATTTGTATAAGGCGAAGTTATTTTAATCTTTTAACAAGAACCATTACGTATTTGCTGTAGGTATTGAAACATATTTCAGCAAATTTGTAAAGCGAAGTTGATAAGTAAATGTTTGATTTATTCGACGAATGTATAATGTATAAAGCAACATATTGTAAAACAAATCCTTAAGGAGTTTTATAGGATCTTTTAAATAACACTCATTTGAAAACTTGTTGATCGATAACTGTTATGATTTGAGATAACATAGAAAGCATGTGGTCGTTTAGAAATTTTAGGGTGTTTTAAATAAAAGTAGTGTGAATTTAATATTCATGTAGGAATAGATCGCTTTCACGTAGCAAGCGTTTTCTTAGAAATTATGCTATTAGCTTATTGCACTTATGTATTTTATAGTCAGAAGTAGTGGTAACCGACTTCAGTTTTGCTTCTTAGATACAAGCACCTGTACCACTGATTACAATAATGGTTTATTCACAATCATAATAGCAATGAGCACATTATTAACGTAAACGTTGACAAAACAACAATTCCTTTTCGTCTCATGACATATCTCGAATCGACAAATTGCATATTATAGTTACATCTCGGGGTCGTAAAGTTGTTCAGTTGTTAATGTCTAGTTGATAGTTTTGCGTTCAATCTGTCAAGTTGTGTAAAATAGATTTAATACCTAGTGGACCTGTAGCAATAACACAGCGCAAATTTATTACGTAAAATATTTCCTTCGATAATAGCGAACGACAACTCCCAATTTAAACGTAAATGTAAAGTAGAATAGTTTGAAAGGCGACTTACCAAAACTTTGTTGTTTTAAATAGTGGGGCGGATACTTGGCGTAGTTGGTCTGCGTGTGACTATTATGTCCAAGGTCTTGGGTTCAAATCCCGACACGGTCCGTTTGAAAAATGTTAGGCGAGCATTTTTCACAAAAATACGTCCTCGTTCGGATGAAAGTCCCGTGTGGGTGAGTGTGTTGCCATGTCCGTTAAAGATCCCTACCTTGCATGGAACAGCAAGGGTTTGGTAAAATTCAAAATATCCAGGTAAAAACTCGTTTTTTGGCCAATGTAGTATCTTCGGGTGGAGCATTGGAAAAAAATATCAAATGTTGTAACTGGTGGCACTCGTAAATTAAGGAAATGAATATACAGAGAAAGAGAAAAACATTGTAACTCGCTTTATGCACATGTATGCCATAACTATCGTTAATTTTACCTTGCCTCATTGTCGTACGTACATAAAGTCCTTCCACACACGAACGTTATTGTTCTTTCTTTCTGCGCGTGCGCTCATTCTCCATTAAAAAAAATTGTATTTCTAGATGTGCAGACACAGTGCGTAAACACCCACTATGTCCGATAAGGAATTTGAGTTCTGTACTTCTCCTAAATTGAAAGATGTTGCAAAAACTGCAATTCAAAATTTATTGTTAGATAAAAGCAAACCGAAATGTAAGACAGCTTATAAATTTAATCAAGATTATTATGTTAATCCCAGACGTATTTTATTGCGCCCCAAATTTGGTCGTAAATTATTGCCGTCAAACTGTTACAGGTTTACATACAAAGAAAGCAATTAAAAATTAAGCAAAGACCTAATTTTAATTCCAAAGAAATTATATATTTTTGTCCTGTAAATTCTAAACATGAAATAAATAAAGCCAACTACGTGAGCTGACTTAAAGAAAACCAAAATATCAATACACAGAAGAAAAATCTAATTTACATACACTGTCTTCATCTTTTGAAAATTCTACGACACTTGAACCATCTTCAAAGGAATTCAGCAAAACAAGCACGGCCGCTTCTACCACATGGTCGCTCAGATACTACCACATGTTTCGACCCATATTTTATAACACTGATATCCTAAAGCAGTTAAGACTGGTTTCGCCAAACTTTCAGCTTGCAAATGGAAATCCTTTGGCAATTGTTTTAATTGTTCAGTGTTAGAATATGCCAAAATAATTGCTTGTAAAAATTTTAGAGGTTTAAAACGTATTTTCTCAGATTCTTCAATAATTTTTATTGTTCCAATATGTTTCGAAACCATGATCGACCATATGTACAAAGACAGCTGTTCTTTCGTGAAGTTAAATGCAAATTAATAAACTTAACAGTTTTATTGCTTAAACGCGTTTGCAGAAACGAAGTTAATATAAGTAATCAGTTCAAAAGCTTCAATGCATCTACAACAGTTACTAACCGAAAGAATATCACCCTTTATCATTTTAACAAGCAAAACTATAACATTACATCGCGAAACAAGACTTCGAAACAACACACATTTTTATAACGGAAAGCATTTCTATTTCGTTTCAGCAAGGGTACAATAATAATGAATCCATTCCAATCGTAACTTCACTCAAAAACATCCATGCGTAAATAATAAATAACACGATTGATATTTTTCCTCATAACATGCATCCATCAGAGAACCAGAAAATTAACTGAATTGCACTTGTCTTGGAAAGTCTTTCTGTAAACTCGTACATCAAAACTTACTATATTATTTAAACAAACGAAACTACGATCAATAAATGAAATACCCAGTTAAAGTTCGAAACTACAACGAATATCATCAATGTATCTAAATACAAAATAAGAAATTTATACAACCAACATCGTGGAAATCATGGAGAACGCATAGGATGGTTTGCCTAACTACCCGCGTTGAAGTGATAGAAACGTAACCTAAACTAATTAATAACTCAAATTAAGTAAAATGTAGAGATTTTAATGGATCAAAATTCATGAGTGAAAATAATCTTGATGAAACACGTACATATCAATGTAAATATTTAAGAAAGCGGACGTTGTTGATAACAGAAACCTCACATTGTTAATGACATAACAAAATAGGATAGATTAAAGTGTTTTAAATTATAATTAAATATTCTAATGGATCATACAGGGCGATGGAGAAGCAACCGTTTAAAATTGACAAGGCTGCCGAAATCGTTAATAGATATTCAAATGCAAGAACTACGCCTAACGTGTTATAAAAATAATTGCGAATAAAACAGTCTCCCTCTTAGTAACGTTAATCATTTAATTCTTTACTACGTGTTGTGGTTATTTCTTTATGTTAGACGCGATATTTTTCATTTTTTTATTAATTTTTTTAAAAGTTGTTTTGTAATACTACTGAAAACATCTTCTTTACATTTACAAGTGTGTTTATTTTTGTTATCTATTATGTTCGTTAATTTTAGGGGTATTTATGTGTAGCGAGCGGGGACAATAGAGTTCGAAAGGGTGGCAAAATTGGGTTACTCATAAGCAACGAATGGTTAATTCCGAGACTAGAAACAGGCCTCTTTAACTTATTACAGAAACCATATCTTGTTCTTTATTTTAACTAGTATATTAATAAAATAGAAATATAAATTCTAATCATCTAATGAATTCTCTTTTGTTTCAGGTGTAATGAACAATACCTTATACTGTCAAACTCGAACACAGCCCGCATTATATCACATCTCCAAAGCCACCTTTTTGGAGATTTGGGCTAAAGAATGGGATGAAGGCGATGATGACCTTTTCAACCCTGTTCTATTTTCTTGCTTGTTACCAACTAACACATCTCATCATACAAAAATATTTTTAAGTACAGATCCTTGTCAGATAAGTGCATCCATGCAATTTAGACCGTTTCAGGTTAACCCCAAGGTTACTTCCAAGGAGCACAAGTTGACATTTACGGTTTGTGTAAAACCATTAAACTTTCTTACGAATGTATCACACAGGTTAATGGAATGGATTGAAATTAACAAAATTCTTGGAGCAAATAGGTTTGAAATTTTTGTTAATAAAGTTCAAAAGAAAGTGATACAATTGTTAAGATTTTATTACAGTAGGAATTCTTTATCGATTTCCATTAAAAAGTATGAGAATATTGAAGATTTTGTAGAACAAAAATTAAAACCAGAACCTGCAGAGCAGTCCGAACATCAATTAGACGTAAATGGAAGTACTAGAAAGGGAAATCAAATCCAAGATCATGTCGTAAAAGATAAGTACCTGAGAATTAGACATGCAATACCCGTAACCGTTAATAACAGTGAAGTAAGTAAACGAAAAATATGGCAAAAACGTAGAAACGAGTTGATTGCATACAACGATTGCTTGTACCGTAATCTCGAGTCGTCACACTTTGTTATCCCAGTTGACATAGATGAGATAATAGTTCCAAAACGATTTTACACGTGGGAAGAAACGCTAGATCATATCTTCGCTTCCGTTCCTTCTTTACACAATGAATATGCATCGTTTTCAGTGCAAAACGCCTACTTCCTTGAAGAATTATCAACAAAAGCAGTTACACGCGAGCGTGCATTCTTTTTTAGGTATACTGAAAGAACCAAGTTTAGTGCCGAAGGGGAATCCGGAAAAAGTTTTATTTCCACAAAGAATGCTTTAACGGTTTTTAATCATTACGCTTTAAATGCTGTGAAACCAGGAATTAAGAATACGTTTTTTTTACCACTTGAACTTGTACAAATGAATCACTACAAACGAACGTGTTCTGTTAATTTATTACCTCAGTGTGTTAAATATTTATCTAATAGTGCTGTTATTATTGACACAATTGTTCATAAATATAAGAGACGTTTTATACAGAATTACCAAGCGAGTGTTAAAATGCTTAAAGCTTTTAATAGGATAGAATTACTAACTAATAAAACACTAATTACTTAGTTATTTATTTGATGTATATAACACCTCCTTTTTCCTTTTCTGTGCATAATTAAGTTAGCAAAGTCTCTTACTAACTTAATATACCTACTGAAGAGATTAGTCTTTAACAGAGAGGCATGTATAAATCATTTAATTACTATTTTGGATGAATTTATTATGAAATTAAAAATGTACACGACTTAAGTTTGTTAATTAACGTGTAACAGTTTTTATTATTAAGAGAACGCACTTTGAAGTTTTGCCCTAATGGAGGAGATTATAATGTGCGTGAAGTTCGCCGTAACTTTGTTGAATTTTTGCAAAATTTTTTGTGTCATAATTAGGCGCCATTTGGCGCCGCTAAAACTAAATTTTGCGCCCTCTTGGCAAACGACTTATTTAAAAAAGATTTTTCGGACAAGTTTTCCAAGCCGCATTTTTTAAAATTTCTTTAAAAGTGTGCCATAATTAGACGCCTATTACGTACCATTTTGCGCCGCTAAAACTAAGTTTAGCGCCCTCTTGGCAAACGACTTAATTAAAAAAAACATATTTTTTCGCCAAGTTCACGAAGCCGCACTATTTTAAATTTTTTAAAAAGTGTGCCATAATTAGGCGTCTATTACGCACCATTTTGCGCCGCTAAAACTAAATTTTGCGCCCTCTTGGCAAACGAGTTATTTAAAAAAGACATTTTTGCGGCCAAGTTCCTGAAGCCGCACTATTTTAAATTTTTAAAAAGTGTGCCATAATTAAGCGCCTATTACGCGCCATTTTGCGCCGGTAAAACTAAATTTTGCGCCCTCTTGGCAAACGAGTTATTTAAAAAACATATTTTTTCAACCAAGTTCATGAAGCCGCACTTTCTCAATTTTTTAAAAACTGTGCCATAATTAGGCGTCTATTACGCGCCATTTTGCGCCGCTAAAACTAAATTTTGTGCCCTCTTGGCAAACGAGTTATTTAAAAAAACATATTTTATCGGCCAAGTTCGCGAAGCCGCACTATTTTAAATTTTTTAAAAAGTGTGCCATAATTAGGCGCCTATTACGCGCTATTTTGCGCCACTAAAACAAATTTTGCGCCCTTTTGGCAAACGAATTACTTAAAAAAAAATGTTTTCGACCAAGTTCATCAAGCCGCACTATTTTAAATATTTAAAAAAATTGTGCCATAATTAGGCGCCTATTACGCACCATTTTGCGCCGCTAAAACTAAATTTTGCGCCCTCTTGGCAAACGAGTTATTAAAAAAAACATATTTTATCGGCCAAGTTCGCGAAGCCGCACTATTTTAAATTTTTTAAAAAGTGTGCCATAATTAGGCGCCTATTACGCGCTATTTTGCGCCACTAAAACAAATTTTGCGCCCTCTTGGCAAACGAATTACTTAAAAAAAAATGTTTTCGACCAAGTTCATCAAGCCGCACTATTTTAAATATTTAAAAAAATTGTGCCATAATTAGGCGCCTATTACGCACCATTTTGCGCCGCTAAAACTAAATTTTGCGCCCTCTTGGCAAACGAGTTATTTAAAAAAACATATTTTTTCGGCCAAGTTCATAAAGCCGCATTATTATAAATTTTTTAAAAAGTGTTTCATAATTAGGCGTCTATTACACACCATTTTGTGCCGCTAAAACTAAATTTTACCGCCCTCTTGGCAAACGAGTTATTTAAAAAAACATATTTTTTGGCCAAGTTTACCAAACCGCACTATTTTAAATTTTTTAAAAAGGGTGCCATAATTAGGCGTCTACTACGCGCCATTTTGAGCCGCTAAAACTAAATTTTGCGCCCTCTTGGCAAACGAGTTATTTAAAAAAGACATATTTTTTGGGCCAAGTTCATGAGGCCGCACTATTTTAAATTTTTTTAAAGTGTGCCATAATTAAGCGCCTATTACGCGCTTAATTTTGTGCCCTCTTGGCAAACGAGTTATTTAAAAAATACATATTTTTTCGATCAAGTTTACCAAGCCGTACTATTTTAAATTTTTTAAAAAGTATGCCATAATTAGGCGTTTATTACGCGCCATTTTGCACCTTCTAAACAAAATTTTGCGCTCTCTTGACAAACAAGTTGTATTTAAAAAAATATTCCTCTGGCCAAGGTCACGAAGCTGCGCTAGTTACGTTTCGGGCCTTCGGAGCTGCCTTTTTAAAAAGCCTTCTTCCAAAACTTCTTGTAATAAATTTATTTATTAAACAGATATTACAATGGAATTTTAACAAACTTGATAAAATTATACTAAGTCGAAATAACTAATAATTGAATTTAAAATTAGGGCGAGTAGCCTAAGCAAACAATGTAAAAGCTAAAATACTTTAGACTGACTGATTTGGGGCTCCCGGAGTATTTATGTTGTCCCTGCCCCTCACATGTCTGTGGGAACTCGCACAGTTCATGTCTGCTTATTTCTTTATTCTATTCATTATACAATGTAACAATCTTAATTTCTAAGTGATTGGCGGTTTCTTAACCGTCTGTGACTTGCACCTGCAGTGTCACTTACGTCTGGAATACAATGTATTGATATACTCCCGCGGTTCTAGTTTAAGGTATACTGTTAAAGTCCCGCGCGTAATTGATAAGAGCCACTACGAAAGTTGGCAACACAAAATTAACACGTACATAATATTGCGCAACAAGGTATTACGTCATTAATGCGTCTTAAATTTGTATTACATACAAAGAAAAAGATAAATGTACTCACGTAAAATGTGGAGCTTTTCACAACATGGCAGCTATAGGATCTTGGCGTTAGTTGGGCGTGGGTCGGCCTTCACCCCTCGTCGAAACCAGATTTTCTGTCTTTCCTCTTCTTTGTGTAGCGGTACGATAAAGGATCAACCAGGTAGGAGGAACGATAATAGGTACGATAAAGGAAACCTACATTCTGAAGAGGAAAAGACAACGGCACGACACAAGTCACGTCACCCTTTGATGTCTAGTTGACTAGTCCCTGACGTGTCGGAAAATGCGCATTTCCTTGCCCACTCCACGTCTGCGCATTCTTTGGCGCCGACGCAACTGTCTAAAGTGACGAAAATGCACGCACAAGTCTTTTAAAATATTGGCGCGAATTCACTCGCAACTTAAAAACGTACAATGCCAATGTTTGGCATGTAACAGTATTCACATCCCTTCTCACAACTTGCTTGTGAACTTTCAATAATCTTTTTTTATTTATTCTTAAAATACAATGTTGCATCTAACTTAAGTTTCTTAATAATTTTCCAATAATTTCTATTTAATTTTACATATTTAGATTGGGGGATACGTAACTCCTCGTGACGTTAATGAAAAATTAAGGGTTTTACTTAATTTTTAAAATTCATTGTCCCTAAGGGTACATTTATTACTTCTTCATTTACCTTTGCTTCCTTATGACTAAAATTTCTTTCTTTATACTTATATCTAAGATACATTTTGTACAATACATACATAATTAATAAAATGATTAAAACGATTAATAAATTTGTCCAAGTGCTTATATTATCATAATGCAATTTGGCACTTTTAACTCACTTAAGTGTTGTTTGTAATTGTCCATTATTTTCATGGCGTGGTAAAGATCGTCTAAGTCTAGGTGTTCTAGTTGCATGGCTTTTTGATTATTTCGTCATCTTCAGGTTGTGTAATCTTGAATTGTAGTTCTGGTAAATTTGCGAATTTCTTGGTAACTGTGGGGTCTTGATATACTCTGACAATTTCGTTCTTCAATTTTAAATAACAGTCTTCTTTAAGGGTGATCACTTTGCTTCCGGTTAATGCTAAATTTTTCTCGTTTTGATTGCAATGGGCGGTTGCTATTACTTCTGTTGGAAATACAGAAATCCATTTGTTTTCGGTAATTTTCTGAACTTTCATATTGGTGATTTGTTCTGGTTTGGCTTCACAGTTGTCGTAATGATTTGAAAATCTCAGTAATTGTATTTCGCAAGGGCTGTCTTCTTGAATAGTTGTTGTTCTTAATGATTGGTATAGATATTGATTTGGTGTTACTTCATTACATTTTTCGTTTGTGTAACCATTTCTGAGTTCATTCAAGGAAAGGAATTTGATTTTGGGGATGATAACTTGATACATGCTAGTAATTTTCATGGGAAAAGCAAATAAATGATAATAATTATAAATGTTACTTTTTACTATTGGGATTTCTATTAAAAATGTGATTTTGTTGTTCTTCACATATCCTTTCACTATAGCTATTTTTTCAAATATGAGAATGTTTGATTCTATTACTTCGAAGGGTAACTTATTGTTAGTTATAAATGATCTAATTATTAATATTTCTTTTAATAAGTCAGTTGGTTCTATGATATTAGAGTGTAATGTATTTAATTTTGCAAATGTTACAGCGTTTTCTAATGTGGCTAAAATTTGTTGGATTACAGTAAGAGTTGATATAATTTGAGTGAATATTGTATAGAATCTGATTAAGTCTTGCATTTCTAACATTGTAGTTTGCATGTTAGTTTCAAGAGTTTGTATTCTATTGGCTATACTGTCTTGATTTTTTACTAGCTTTCTTAACGTATCGTTGAATTTTATTATAGTTGATTGGGTTGGAGATATTTGGTTTCTAACAATGGTTTTTATGTTATTTTGATTTTCCATTAACTGCTGTATGGCGTTGTCATATCGTTCTGCATCTTGGTTGTCTAAGTTGCCTGCGATAGCTTTTATTATATTACCTAGCCTGTTAATTAGTCCTCTTTTCGTCTTGTAATTTGTTCCATGGATATTAATCAATTAAATTTATCTTCTATGTTTATTAAAATGTTTTCTATTATACTGTTGTAATTAATCATTTTTATTGCGTATTCTTTTCCGAATTTGGTTGTGTCCATTCGATTTTTTCGCTTGCCTGACGCGTCTAATTTCTTTGGTACTATTAACACGGGGCTGCTCTATGGTGAGAGTGAGTGTTGTATGATGTCCTGCTCTAATAAATCTGCTACTTGTCTACCTGCTTCTTTTTGGTTTGCCTGAGGTAGTCTGTATGCCTTTGTAAAAATTGGCTTGTTATCCGTTAATTCTATATTGTGTTTGACTGTATTAGTGAAGGTTAAGGATATTCCTTCGCAATGGAATATATCGCGGTATTCAAAACATAAGTTCTTAATTGCTCTCTCCTCTTCTTTATTGATGTCGTTGTTGAAACGAATGTTAATAAGATTTTTCTTAACATCCTGTCATGTTCTTTGGGGTTGTAATCGTCTTCTAAATTTTCGTCTATTTCCATTTCGTTAAAGTTCAATTCTTCTACGTTAATTGGATTTGTTAGCGATAGTTCTACGGAATAGTTATTCGAGTTTAGAATTGTTGTAGTGGCATAATTGTTTTTTATTTGTACTAATGCGGTGGGTGTTTCTACTCCTTGTTGAAACGTTATGTGATTTATAATGCTTACGTCGTTTTTTGAGTTTACTGGAATTTTTATTTGTTTCTCGGTCCTGGGTTCGATAGTGTTTTTGCTCGGTTTTGGTATTTTGGAATTTAATGGGGATTTGTCCGTGCTTTATTCTTAATAGACGATTTGTTATATCGATGTTTTCTTGTAATTTTCGTAGAAGGTCCATTTCTATTAGTCCGTCGTATTTATCGTTAAATTCAAAAATGCAAAATTTATGTTTCATTTTACGTTGAGAGTTTTTAGTAAGGGTATGTTAGCTATGAATTGATGTAGTGTCGTTTGATGGGCTATTGTAATTATAAAAGAATCTCTTTCTACAAAATCTAAAGAATGTTTTTTACGGTTCGGGGATAATTAGTGTTTTTAAAGATCCGGTATCGATTAATAGTGTAACGCGCTACTACTACCGCGTTTCTTTAATTTAAAACAAGTAATAATAATGGTCTTTATTACTCACTGTTCACAAGTCTAATTAACAGTATATGCCTTATTTATAGATGTTTTCAGTCCACTTAACAATGAAGCACTATTACACTAATGAATTTACAAGCACTAATATCTTCTTAAACTAACTTCTTTACCCTAGGTCCAATAACCACACTAACACAACTATTTGTTTATACACTTCTATTTATTTATGTATACTGCAAGCTGCATGCACATTAGACACAGCATATCATTTATGTATATATTCTAAAAACTCAACTACGTTTACTTTACAACGATATAATTTATATTAGACATTCAAGAATAGACTAACTCTTACATTCATAAGCGGCCTTATATATACCCTGCATTAAGATATGACTCATTATCTAGAACTTTGTAGAAGGATTCTCGAATGCTGAAGAATACGCTGTGCCCCGGGCGTTTGTATGTTTGACGGGTTGCCTAATAGTGGATCGCAACACTGCCCCCTCTTTAAAACCGTTACGTCTCGTAACTGTAAATCCATCTTGACGCCAATTCGATGACTGGTGACGGTATCGGCAGCTATCTCCTCTGGTGCATCCACCGCGTCGTTGGAAGTAACAGTCAACACTCTTTTCATGGTCTTGGTAGGCAACCGGTTGATAACAACAAACAAGAACCTGGACGTTGGTTCCCTGGAAAACTACTTCTAGCATATTTCGGACTACCCTCCAGTCTAAGCGATCCAGTCCACAGCCCAGCTTGGGCACCGCTAGTCTCGTTACTCCATTTTCCATCATCTGCGCCTTAAGATTTAGCAAAGCCTCCCATAGATGTCCATAACTAGGTCTCTGCCATGAAGAATTTTTGGTGACCAGATAGTAAACATAACGATTTTTATCTTGAAGGACCAAAGATTTTCCTACAGTTGGCTGCTGTTGTACTAATTCATCCACACATCCAAACTTTTTCTTGAAAACAACAGCTATTCCCTTGACATTGCCAAATCTTGGGCTACGCAATGTGCAAGGAATACTCTCCTGGTGCTCTAAACAGATCTTGCTGTTTTCAACAACAACGCCAAATCTCGCCTTAGCGGAACCACCATACGCCGCCATAAAGCTCTCAAAATCTACATTTGGCTCATGATTAATAACTTGCCGAACACCATTATCATTATTCGAGTCTTCCTGGTTGTTGCCAGCGTAGGATGTTAAACGGTCAAAGTGTACCACTTTCGGTTTACCACGAGGGATCTTCTGATCCGGTACACTACATCATTAATCCTTTTAACACTTCGTACGGCCCTTCCCATTGTCTTTGTAGTTTTGGCGACAATCCACGTTTTCTTTGTGGATTGTACAACCACACTAAATCTCCAGGTTGATAACCACCTTTTGTGCTCTCGTGTCATATTGTGATTTCATTCGATCGCTTGCTGCCTGTATATTCTTTCGGACGTTTTCGTGAATACTATTTGATCTTTCACGAAGCTTACTAACGTAATCTTCACCTGCGATCTCTTCTCCAGGTTTAAATCCAAACTGAAGATCACATGGTAGCCGCAATTCACGTCCTAGCATTACGCAAGCGGGAGAGTACCCTGTGCTGTCATGTACCGAAGATCGGTACGCCAGTAGGAACAAATGCAGATATTGGTCCCAGTTTCGTTGATGTTCAGAGACAACTTTGGCCAGGTACTTCCCTAACGTCCTGTTCATTCTTTCAACCATTCCATCCGATTGGGGATGAAGTGGCGTGGTTCTAGTCTTCCTGATTCCAAGATGCTTGCAGACATTTTGAAACAATACTGATTCGAAGTTTCGACCTTGATCGGAGTGTAATTCCAACGGAACTCCAAAACGACAAAACAACTCCCTGACTAGTACATCTGCAACCGTCTCGGCTTCTTGGTTAGGTATAGCATATGCCTCCGGCCATTTGGTAAAATAATCTATTGCAACCAAGATGTATTTATTTTCTTTCTCTGATTCAGGAAATGGACCAGTTATATCAATGGCTACCCTCTCAAAAGGATTCCCCACGTTATACTGTCTCATTGGGGCTTTCCGTTTTGAGACCGGGCCATTTGCAGAGGCACACAATTCACATTTCCGGCACCACTCCTTCACATCATCTTTGCAGTTCAGCCAATAGAATCTTTCTCTCACTCTCTCGAGAGTTCTTTTCACGCCAAAGTGCCCTCCGGAAATACCATCGTGCAAGTGCTGCAACACTTCCGGCACTCTGCTTCTCGGCACTATCACTTGAAGTCTCTCAGTGCCCTCTTCAAATTCCAGGCGTCGTTTCAAGATTCTATTTTCTATCATCAAGGAGTCCCACTGTGCCCAGTATGCCTTCAGGCTCCTACTTAAAATACTAATTTCTTCCCAAGCTGGCCGTTGTCCTCTATTTTCCACTCAATAATACGTCCCAATTCGGCGTCATTCTCCTGGTCTTCTCGTATTCTTTCGAGTTGCCAAGTATCATCGGTTACCGTCATTCTATGGATGACACTTATTTTCTCTTCCATCTTGGAGCAATGATTGCAGTCCATCGGACAAGGTCTCCTTGATAGAGCGTCTGCATTCCGATGGCTAGTTCCTACACGATGTTCTGTATCAAAGTCATATTCCTGCAGCCGCTCTATCCACCTTGCCACTTGCCCTTCAGGATTTCGAAACTGCAATAACCATTTCAGTGCAGCATGGTCTGTTCTCAACAGGAATTTACGGCCGTATAAGTACTTATAAAAGTGCTCTACGGATTTGACGACGGCCAACAGCTCCTTCTTGTCACACAATAGTTCCTTTCTGGCCGCGACAAGACCTTGCTGAAATACCCAATAACTTTTTCTTGTCCGTCCTGCACTTGAGAAAGAACGCCTCCTATAGCTGTGTTACTGGCATCGGTATCCAACACAAATTTTCCCTCCATCCGTGGATAACTCAAAATTGGTGCTGTAACTAGTAGCCGTTTCAGTTGTTCGAATGCACTGTGGCAGTCGTCATTCCAATCATATTCTTGTCCATCTTCGGTTAATTTTGTTAACGGTTTGGCAATGTTCGCAAACCCAAGTATAAAACGTCGGTAATATGTGCACAATCCTAGAAAACTGCGTAGTTGGTGTATATCTGCTGGTGTAGGCCACTCTTGTACCGTTTTTATTTTGTCAGGGTCAGCTCATATTCCGGTCTCTGAAACGACATGTCCTAGGTATTTCACCTCTTTTCCAAATAGGTGACACTTCTTGGGGCTCAATGTAAGGTTTGCCCGCGTAATCTTTGGAATATCTCCTCTAAGTTTTTAAGGTGTTCTTCAAAAGACCGGCCTAACACTATCACGTCGTCTAGGTACACCAGACATGTTTTCCAGGACAGTCCACGCAGTATCGACTCCATCAATCGTTCAAAAGTAGCAGGAGCATTGCATAATCCAAATGGCATGACCTTGAACTGCCATAATCCAGTTCCAATTGTAAACGCAGTCTTTTCTTTATCGTTTGGCTCCAAGCCTACCTGCCAGTATCCGCTTTTCAAGTCCAAGGTCGAAAACCATTTAGATCCGGATAGAGTATCTAAGGTGTCATCAATTCTGGGCAAAGGATAGCTGTCTTTCTTTGTCACATTGTTAAGCCGCCGGTAGTCTACACAAAACCTTGTCGACCCGTCCTTTTTCTTGACAAGCACTACCGGGGATGCCCATGGACTATTCGAGGTTCAATCACTCCCTGTTCTTCCATATCGGTGATAATTTGCTCAGCTTCCTTACGTTTTGCCAAAGGAAGCCGCCTGGGTGTTGTCTTATCGGTTGCGCATCTCCAGTATTGATCTTGTGTTGCACAACATTCGTCCTTCCTTCTCACTATCATCCAGTGCAAACACACCTCGATATCGTCCGACCAGTTCTTTTACCTTGCCCAGTTGATCGCCATTTAATCCTTGACACGAGGGTATCAACATATCCAGCAATTTCTGTGAGCAACCGTTGGTTGGTTTATTTTTCGTGTCGTCAATACAACGTTTAATATGACATACTGGAATGCAACTTCCCACAATCATGCCTTTCTTCAGGGTCACTGTATGAGGGTTAATGTTCAGCACCCTTACTGGTACCATATTTCGAGACTTTACCAGCGTTCTTCCAATCAGAAGTCCCTCCTGACCCATCCCCGATTCAGTTGCTTCCATCATGCATACTTGTCCTTCCCGGAGCGTACCATCCGGGCGTCCCATCACTATCATCTCCGCCTTCTCGGGTATTTTCATATCGCAAATCATTCGAACTTGCATCGTCTGGTTACTCGTCCCTTGAAATGGAATCTCATCATCATCTATCCGAAGCACATTTTCTTTCATGTTTACATGAAACCCATATTCTCTCATGAGATCCATTCCCAAGATCACTTCTTCTGTAATTTCAGCCACCAACACTCGATGATTAATTAATTTGTCCCCAATTGTCAACATAACGGCAGTCTCTCCATGAGTACCAATCTTCTCACCACTTGCCGTTCGGAGACACACCGATACAGGTAGCACTTTTCCACGACCAACCAAATCTGGTCTCACAATAGTTCTTGTCGCTCCTGTATCCACAAGTAATCGGACAACCCTACCATTAATTCTACCATCGATATAAATGCTGTCCAGACTTTCCACCGACGATGCAGCACGGATGATAATCTCCGGGGCACTACGCTGTGCTGTCGAAGTTCGCCCTCTTACATGGACCAGCTTTGGCACAACCGGTTGTTTCTTTGGTTGAGTACAGCGTCTCTGCATATGGCCAACTTCACCGCAGCTCCAGCATCGTAGACGCCATCTCCGCGGTCGTAGTCTTTCAGCCTTTCCGCCTTTCGCTTTTCAAACACACGGTTGATTATTTCATCTATGCTGTTCTGAGCTTGACCAGGTTCCTCTAAGGCAGACCGAACTTTGTGACTCACCCTATGTGATGTCTGCTTAGCTGCTTCAAATTCAAGCGCATGGGCCAGTGCATCATCTAACATTTTGGCCGTGCTAGTCTTAGCGCTTGCTGTATTTCGCCATCCTTAACGCCATCCACAAATGTTTGGACAGCAAGTTGTTCGAGGAAGCTGTCTGGTGCCGTTGGGTATGCCAATCTAACTAACCTGGCAATGTCAGCTTCGAATTCTTGCAGGCTTTCACTTGTCTTTTGCGAGCGGTTCTTAACTTGTGCGTGGTAAACCTGTTGAAGGTGAGCATCTCCATATCTCATCTCAAGCTTTGATGTTAAGAGGCCGTAATCATTCTGCTGGTGATCGGGAATCGTTTGTAAGATGTTAAGAGCCTCCCCCCGTAGGGCCACTATTAAGGAGATAGCCTTCTCTTTGTTGCACCAACCGTTGGCTATTGCAGCAGCTTCAAATTGTTTCAAATATGTGGGCCAAGGTGTTTTACCATCGAATGTAGGTGGTTTTACTTTAAATTTAGACGGAATTGACTCGCTTCTTTCCGTGGTTCTTATTTCTGGAATGTTCTGACTAACAACTTGGCTTGGCAATTCAAGTGGCCGCGTTGTTAGTGAAATTACTTGTTCTTGCAGCCTCATCACATCTTCTTCCATTTTTATCAATTTACTGTCCAACTTTTGCTCAACTGTTTTACCTGTTCAGTGAAATCTTCTTTCAATGCAATGGAACTTTCCATTAATCTTCGTTCTAACGTGGCTGTATTTTCACTTAACTTTTCCTCTATTTTCTCAGCATTTTCACTAAGTGTCATTTATGCCGTATTTAAATTCTTTAAGGGTCGATTCCAGTTCAACTGACTTCACTAAGTTTTCGTTTAGTGTCACTTCCAGTTTAGCCGACCTCTCCTCCATTTTCTCAGCATTTTCACTAAGTGTCAATTCTAGTTTAGCCGACCTTTCCTCCATACCGGATTTAAAATCCTTGAGGAAATTCATTAAAGTGTCTGTCTCCATTTTACTTTGATTTCTTGTCACTGGCATATACAAACTACTTAAATGTCTTTAGACTTGTGTTTTAAATTAATCACTATATACCCCACAAATGCCTGACACCAGTGTAACGCGCTACTACTACCGCGTTTTACTAATTTAAAACAAGTAATAATAATGGTCTTTATTACTCACTGTTCACAAGTCTAATTAACAGTATATGCCTTATTTATAGATGTTTTCAGTCCACTTAACAATGAAGCACTATTACACTAATGAATTTACAAGCACTAATATCTTCTTAAACTAACTTCTTTACCCTAGGTCCAATAACCACACTAACACAACTATTTGTTTATACACTTCTATTTATTTATGTATACTGCAAGCTGCATGCACATTAGACACAGCATATCATTTATGTATATATTCTAAAAACTCAACTACGTTTACTTTACAACGATATAATTTATATTAGACATTCAAGAATAGACTAACTCTTACATTCATAAGCGGCCTTATATATACCCTGCATTAAGATATGACTCATTATCTAGAACTTTGTAGAAGGATTCTCGAATGCTGAAGAATACGCTGTGCCCCGGGCGTTTGTATGTTTGACGGGTTGCCTAATAGTGGATCGCAACAATAGTTTAAGTTCTGCGTGGGGTATTTCTATGTATGGCAATATTTGTGGATTGATATTATTTAAATTAATTATGTTTGGTCGTTTATAAATCGGTTTATTTGAAAATTTGAGCACGCATTTTCTTTATCGTCCTCTTCGTAATTTTCGCATGAGTCGTTACTTTCGTAATTTTCTAAATGATTTGATTCATCGTCTTTATTGGAGCGAGTGTAATTATTTCTGTCATTGTTAAATTCTTCTACTTCTAGGTGAAATAGTTCTTCGGAGGTAAAGTTTCGTTTTTGGTTATCGCTTGGTCGGATTTGAAATATTTTTGTTTTTTTGTCTGGTGTTACCAGATGAAGTGTCATAAGAGTTGGTTTATAATAACTGTTGGGGTTGTTATTGTTATTTATCATCGGTGTATTTCTGATGGGGTTCGCATCGAATGTTTGCCTTAGCTGGTTTACGTGTTGGTTGAATCTTGGTGGAAATGTGGGTTTTGTTAAATTTGAGTTAAATGTTGGTCTCGGAAATTGTCTAAATTGATTGTTAAAATATGTGCTATTGAAATTTGTATTGTTAATTCGCGGTTGATTTGTTTGTGAGTTAAATGGTGTAAATTTTGGTTGGATGGTTGTTTGTCTCGGGGCTTGTATGGTTTTTCTCGGTGAATAGCTTTTATTTGCGTTAGGGTTGTATAGTCTATTTTGGTAGCATATGACGTTTTCTTCTTCTATGATCATATTCATTGCTTTTTCTAAATTTTGGGAATATTGGAAACTTATTTTATCTGATAATCGTTCAGGTAGTGCGTTTATGTAGGTGTCTAATGCCATTTCGTCATACATTTTTGTTTTTAGTAAGCGGATATTTTGGTCGGGTTCTTCGATTTTTAGTTTTGTTAAAATTAAACTTCGTACGTCCTGATATTTCATTCCGAATTCATATGGGGATTGGTTACTTTCTATTCTAAGGTTTATTAGATCGCGGATAACACATTTGATGTTTCTTTGGTCGCCGAATTATGCTATTAATATGCGTTTAAAATCTTTCCATTGTTCTAAATCGTCTCGACTGGCTATCAGCGTTAGTGCTCTTCCGGTCAGTTTGCTTATTATTAGGCGTAAAAGTAGAACATTTCGTTCGTTATCTTCTAGTTTGGAAAAAATTTTCAAAAATATTTCGCACGCTGTAATAAAATTTCCTAAGATTGCTTCTCTCCGTTATATTGGGGGATACTTTCGAGGTAAATTTTTATATCTGAACTCATGGTCGTTAAGGGTTGCTTTCGTTTTTAATTAATATCAAGTTTTTGTATAAATAAAAATTTACTTTTTGGTTTGGTTTATTACTTTCCGTTTGGATTGTATTGGATTATTTAAAGAGTCGCTGCACTTATATTTTATACGTAGTTATCGGTTGCTATAATTATAGTAAGAAATTTGTGCTTGATATTGTCTAGTCAATTGCTGTAGCCTTGAATTTGTATATTTGTATACTTCGCGGATGTTATAATTGTCGCAAGTTTTAATTTTCTGAAAGGTTTTTATGTGGTTAATAATTTCTTGTAATAATTACGTTATAATTTGTATGTTTTCTTGCGCCAGTTACGTTTTTATTTCAGTCCTGTTGAGTAATTAGTGTCTGCTATAATTATCTCGTTTTCGTAGGTGTTGTATTGATATGTGCATAAACTACTTCCTTTACAATTACACAATCTCGTTACCTTGAATGCCCAATTATAGAGTGCTATTTCAGTCAATAAGTTGCATCAATGTTTTCTTTATAATTATACACTGAAATTGTTAATTATAAAGTTTTAAGTTTCCTGAATGGTGTCGTTTCAGTATCGGCGATAATTAAATAAATTGCGTAAATACTTTTGTATAACTAGATACTTTCGTGCTGAAAAAACATTTGCACGCTGGGTTAAATTTAATAATAAGTTGCAAAGATGTTTCTATAATTATGTACTTCGGTCAATTTGTTGCGCTAAAATGTAAAATTTATAGAATTTGATGAAGGTTAAGTTTTGAATAATTGTTTCTATAATTAATTGTTATAAGAATTGCGTTTTATACATTAAGCTTTCGGTAATAATATTTGCTGTACATAAAATGGTAAAATTAATTGCGTTCTATTTTTATACTTTAATTCAGTTTTGCCGACTTAAATGGTTTCGTTTTCGTTTTATATTAATAATCCTTAATAATTTGTACTAATATGCGCATATAAAGACGTCTTTGTGGTTTTCTTGTTTAAAAATAATTTCTCGTGTTTAAAAATAAGTTCTCATAGTAAATAAGTAAATTCTTTTCATAAATGGTTTAAATTGCAATAAAAATAATTTTTAAAAATTCAGTACATACATAAAAAATTTGATCTTACTAGCTAGCATCAATAAATTTGTAAAAGAATAAATTGGTTTAGGATAAATGAACTTACATAATTTTCACGTAGATTTCATTTGTTTTCTTTCTGTGGGCTTGGTCGATTTTTGAACCTTGTCCACGTTTGTTTCTTTGGGCTCGGTCGATTCTTGTAATTTGTCCAAATTTGTTTGATTGGTCTCGGTCGATTCTTGTACCTCGTCCAATTCTGTTTGGTTCTTCCAGATTGGGAATTGAAATTCTTGGTCACCCGTTCTCCGATTTTGTATTCGTAGTGCCCTTCTGGATCCTACCGACTGCGCCAGTTAAGTTTCGCGCCTTGGGAGATGCTTTTTTAAAAAGTCTTCTTCGAAAGCTTGTTGTAACAAATTTATTTATTAAACAGATTTTAACAATGGAATTTTGATAAACTTGATAAAATTATACTAAGTCGAAATAACTAATACATGAATTTAAAATTAGGGCGATAGCCTATGCAAACAACAATGTAGAAGCTGAAATACTCAAGACTGACTGACTGATCTGGGGTTCTCGGGGCATTTATGTTGTCGCTGCCCCTCACATGTCTGTGGAAACTCGCAGAGCTCATGGCTGCTTATTTCTTTATTCTATTCATTATACAATGTAACAATCTTAATTTCTAAGTGATTACGGTTTCTTAACCATCTGTGACCTGCATCTGCAATATTACTTACGTCTGGAATACAATGTATTCACAACTTGCTTGTGAACTTTCAACAACCTTTTCTTATTTATCCTTGAAATAAAATGTTGCATCTAACTTAAGTTTCTTAATAATTTCCCAATAGCTTCTATTTAATTTTACATATTTGGATGGGAGAATATGTAACTCGCTTTCTTTAAAAGTTTGTGCCATAATTAGGCACCAATTATGAGCCATTTTGCGTTGTTGAAATTTTGCGCCATCTTTATTTTGGAGTTATTTAAAAATTCTTCCTTTGGTGCGTGAAATTGACCGCACCTTTCTTGAATTTTCATAAAATTTTTGTGCTGAAATTAGGCGCAAATTATGCGCCATTTTGCGCCGTTAAAACAAAATTTTGCTCCCTCCAGTATACCTTATTCGAAAAAGACTATTTTTCCCAGCTACCTTAGATACGTGAAGTTGGCCGCAACTTTTTTGAACTTTCTAAAAAATTTTGTGCTGTAATTAAGCGCCAATTATTTTCACGCATTTTCATGGGGAGTACCACATAAATTTTTTTCCACCAGTTCAGTTCCTAAAATAGGAAAGGAGCATACTTTAAAAATGTATTACTGCAGTACATATCACGTTTTTCGTTTTCTATATATTTCCAAAATGGCGTACCATACGAATATGACATCCGTTTATGATACATACGTAATTGTTTTGTAGCAGATCGAAATCGTAATTAGAATTTTTATCTTAGTTTTAGCAGAATATGTACTTATTTTAGGAATATTCTTTAAGACTTCATCGGTTATTATGGCTGATAATAATGTGCGATGGTATTAACATTCTTTACAATTGGCATCGTATTTGAAAGATGACTGTAATATTTTAAAATCTCCCATAGCTTAATCACCTTAAAACTAACACAAGATAGTTGCAGAGTGGAATTTTCTATAGGGAATATTGTTTTAGTCAGAAAAATACTAAAATAACACACTAACCATTGGCGTCTGGAATTTTGCAGAGTACACGAGATTTATTTAATTCGATTACGCGGAACGGAAGTACACGTAGTAATTTTGAAATGGAATAATTAAACTCTTTATAATTGAAATGAAATTTGCGTAGTAAATTTACAAGATATAAAAATGTCCGGAAGGCCCAACCACCTTAATAAAAACCTTACACGTGAAGTTTTACTTCAATACAAGGAAGAAGTTGTAAATAATTTAAACAAAAAGAAAGTCTTCTTGCTTGCCACTCTCTGGTCTTGTTCTATGCGCTTAGCCTAATTTCAAGGTTCCGTGCCCTGTTACTAACTGTACCATCTTATTTCTAATCTCAGTTCTGTTTTTTCTCTGGTTTTTAAGCTCGGTATAAATTTATTTGTCAACCTGCCAGTTTTAGCGTTGTTCCACCTCGCTTCCCACTTTAAAATTGATCCTTATCACAGTTTTCCCTTAATCAAGGACTTTGGTATCGATGAGTACAATATCCGAGAATCGCCTATTGCGGCCTCTTTAGCCAATTTGTCTGCTCTGTTACTTCCTTGATTGTTATCATGCGACTTGACACACCAAAACTCCAAATCTCGAATCTCGAGTGCCGTACGCGCTATCCTTGATACATTCTCTTAAATATGTTGAGGTTTCATATTTGCCAAATCAGTCGCGGCTGATTTGATATCGCTGATGGTAGAGTACTCACTTGTATTCGAGTGGTTGATGATGTACTCTATCGCTTCCCTCATAGCTAGCAACTCGCACTAAAAGATGGTACTCCAATCCGCAACTCTAATTTAGAATCGGAACACTTCTTTTTGTTGTACATAACGAACGCCATCCCTGCCTGTCTATTGTTCATTCGTGAGCCCTCCGTATAGATCCTGATCCCCGTCGCGTTGTCATCGCCTTTGACAAACTCGATCCTCTTGACATTAGCCGGATGTCCAAATTTCGAAATAACGATTTTGTTTTCGAAGTCAAAACTTTCGACGACTTCCTGCCCTTTTTCTATATTTACGAATCTTCGATATCTGATCTCCCTGACGACGAATTCGATTGGAAAACTCCTACTAATCACCAAAACCACCTACGCGGAAGTGGTTCTGTTTGACCTAATCGCCTTGACCACGGTTACGCGTTGAACGCATGCCAATTCGGACTTTACAGACCTTGCCATCTTCCGCCGAAACAGATGCCGCATTAACACCACTAGCTATACTGCTCCCGTGTAGACTATTCTCAGGGATTCGCCTCTGAATTTTCAGTTATTATTTGCTGCCGCCATCATTTTGTTCGATATCTCGCTGTCCTTTTTGACATACTACACGCGCGTCTTTCAATTCAATTTGTCATCTAACTTAACGCCGAGGTATGTATTGGCTTCCTTCAACGGGATCTTCTTCTCTCTTAGCGCTGGCCTAAGGAGGCGCTGTCCCGGTTTCGTCCCAAAATAAAACCCCTCCGAATTCGACATGTTGGATTTCAACTTGATTTCCTGCGAACATTCATGCAATCTTTTCAACGCCTCGTTCGACTTCTTCGTATATCCATTAACAATCTCGATCTGATAATCAACACTACACTTGGTTTGCTCCATCCGAAGGTACCAGACTGGCAAGAAAGCGAGTTTTTTAACGTGATTTGAATTTTGACGAACGTGCGCGACAACACTCACACACGGTACCTCCATCTTACCTCTCATCCGAACGAGGGCGTATTTTTGTGAAAAATGCTCGCCTAACGTTTTTGAAGCAGACCAAATCGGGATTCAAACCCAAGACCTTGGGTATAGTAGTTGCACGCATACCAACAGTGCCACGGGGCCGCCGATCTGATAATCAACAGTATATTGTCCGCAAACTCAACAATAGTGCATTCTTCGGGCAATCTAACTCTAAAGACGCTCTTGTACAACTTCCAAAACGTGGGATCAGAGCATAATCCCAGCATCCTATTTTTACCTGACATGTGATTTTCCAATGCTTGACCCGAAGGTACTACATTGGCCAGGAAGCGAGTTTTTTTTACTTGGAAAATTTGAAATTTTGCCGAACCTTTGCTGTTCCAAGCAAGGTAGGGATTTTTAACGTGCTCGACAACACTCAAACTCACGGGACCTCCATTTTATCTCTTATCCAAACGAGGGTGTATTTTTGGGAAAAATGCTCGCCTAACATTTTTTAAGAGAACCGTGTCGGGATACGAGCCCAAGGTCCCATTTCTACCGCTCGCGACATAACTCTTCTCTGATTTTCGTCTTGTTCCAATTACCCAGAAATATAATATTTGATTAATGACATCAGGTTTTGCGGACAATCCTTGCGCTCCAACTTCCAAACAATAGACGACCACCAGGCAACGCCAAGTGTTTTCGAATTATCCAAAGCCACGACGACACAATATTCATTTGCTTTTCACGCTTATTTTATCTTTCCGACAACCGACTTATCCTAAACGAATTCGAATTGTAGCCTATTAAAACAGCCGTGTACTCTCACCGATTGTTCAACACGCGTGGTCATGACTCAATCCAAAGCTTTTCCAACTACCGGTAGCAAACTAAATAGACGATAACTACCCAGGTGTGACATATCTGCCTTTTTCAGTTTGGTGATAAACCTCACGTTTTGGACTTTCCAGCAACGGAGAAACACGCCCTTCTCCAAACAAAAATTGAACAACCCGGCAAAGACTCGCGGAGACAACAGACACGCTTCCAAAGCTGCGCCTGAAGTGATTTCATAATGCCCTGATGTCTTATTAGGGTTACTCTTCTTAAGAGCCCTTACGACTTTATGACTGCAAATTGCCTTATCGGCACTTGGCCCTTGCGCGTTTGCAACTCCATGACATATCATGTTGTGCAACCTTTCTTACTTCTCTGGATCGTTCGATTGGAGAAATTCCTCCAACAAATATTCCGCAGTAGTTTTGAAACCATCCGTAGGTTCGCCATTCTTTTCTCTTATATTGCCGAGCGCGATTTTTTTCTGTTCGCGTCTTATAGCGCGGTATACGGTTCTTCGTGGTATTTTATAGGAATTCTTTAAACATTTTTATTCGTGTTGTTATTCTTGGTTACTTTCGTGATACTCAATTTTTCTTTGTTTTCTTATTTCTCCCGCGGCACGTTGATAGCGGCGCTTGTCTTGTTTTGATGTAACAGAGTATCAAATTACTTATTGCTTTAAGCGCACTCCAAGCTTTATTATCGAAGCGATGTTTTTACCCACTGTTTGCGATTAGCTTCCAACAGCTTCTAAAGCCACAAGCAACTTTACTCACATAGAGAAGTTGCCATTCGCCGATCTTGATTTCTGGAAGGCTAGTGAGATTGATATTTTGTTATCTGTTATTTACTCACGCATCATTCAGCTAAATATTCGATATGGTCGTATTGGTAAAACAACTGCATTAAAAATTGCCTTGATGGATCTTGTCTGGTAAAGTTAATGGTCCAGTTCAACCTACTCGATGTCTTTATGTTTCAATTGATGCATAACTTAATCATACATTGAAATGATTTTCGGAATTGGAATCTGTTCCGTCTGGGCTGGTTTCGCCGTCAGATCACCTAAAATGTAAACAAATTTTTTAGACACTCATACTCGTAATTAGGGGTGGGCGATACCAGATTTTGCGTATTGAATATCGATACATATTCTATATCGATATGTATTGATATATAGAATATCGATATATATATCGATACGTATCGATACGTATCGATGCGTATCGATACGTATCGATTCGTATAGATATATATATATATATATATATAGCGATTCGTATCGGAACGTTTAGATGTGTAGATTAAGTATACATATCGAGACGTAGCGATACCTATCGGTACGAATCGATACGCATCTATAAATTTTTCTACTCTTTCTTTGGGAATAAAATCACAAGATCGTTTTAAAATAATGTATTTACTGACTATTCGATCTTTCACTTAAGATTGTTTGTTATCAAAATAATTAAAGTTTCAAGTTTAATATTTGTGACATAAGTATACATATATATATATATATATATATATATATATATATATATATATACAGGGTGCCCACAATCTATCTCCGTATATGGGTAACTTTTTTATTATAGAAGATACAATATTGGTTAAATTAGCAAAGTTGAAGAGAAATTTACGAGTAGTATGATGCTTTTTTGAAAACTCACCTAGATGCTCAACTTTTTTAGATATTTGAAAAAAACTGAAATTTGCCATTTTCTTCAAACGCTAATAACTTTTTAACGGTTTAACTTATAAAGAAAATAAAAACTGCTTGTAAGGTAACTTTTTACGTAGAATTAAATAGCGTATATCAGAATTTTAATTGGAAATGGGTTTTCAAGCTACAAACATAACCTCACTTTTTTTAAATAGAAACCATAGTTCAATATAACCCAAATGGAAATGTTTTTCTTTTCTGATTACCCTGATGTAAGGGTTGATGTACTTATTTTCAGTAGTTTCTTCATAATAAAGAAAAACGATTTATTTATTTGCGGACATCAAGGAGTCCATGGATACATATTACAAACAAACAAAATGTGTAAAATCAATAATGGAAACACAAGTTTATTGTAACTAAATTTATTATAAACTAAGAAAAATAAAATACTTAAAAAATAAACTATCCATACAATACAAATAACTTAATCAAAGGAAACAAAAATTAATTAATGCCCACTCCTACATTAACATATGCTCAAAATGACCTCCATTAGCTTGCAAACACATTTCGCACCTTTTAATTAGGTTTTGGTGCACCTTATTTAACGTTTGTGGTTTTATACTTGTAATAGCTGCTGTAATACTATCTTTGAGTTGCTCAATGTTATTGGATTTTTAGCATACACTACATCCTTTACAGTACCCCAAAGAAAAAATCCAGTGGCGATAGTTCTGGTGACCTTGCCGGCCATGGAACAGAATCTGCATTGCCAATCCAATTTGGAAAACTATTATCAAGATATTCAGAAACGGCTTGAGCATTGTGAGCAGGTGCACCGTCATGCTGAAAATATTTTAAGTTTTGCAGTAAATGAAGTGGCAAATTATCTAGCATTTCATGCAATTCGTTTTGTAGAAAATTCAAATAGTGTACACCATTTAAATTATAATTATAGAAGAAAGGCCCAAGTATTTTATTACCAAAAATGGCACACCACACATTTATCGAAAATTGATGTTGATCCCGCCTTTCTTCTGTTAAATGGGGATTTTCCTGACTCCAGTAGACTGTATTTTCAACGAACTTCGTTCGTTTATGAAATCGATTTGTCGTCCGTCTGTCCGTCCGAGGCCTTTCTAATGGTCGGACATCAATGTGTGATACATCAATCGATTCAGCTCGGTGTCCAGAGCTTAAGTTTTGATGTCAGTTAAAATCGGGCCACGGGGGCGCCGTGCCCCGCGATATTCCGTCGGGAAAAAAATTTCAAATAGGTCCAAAATTAATGTGCGATACATATTTGGACTCCCCTAACATAGCTGAGTCGAAATATGGTACCCCCACAAAATCTGACCACGGATACCCGACCCCCGGGGAATTAATTTTATCAAAATTTCAAATAGGTCCAAAATTAATGTGCGATACATATTTGGACTCCCCTAACATAGCTGAGTCGAAATATGGTACCCCCACAAAATCTGACCACGGATACCCGACCCCCAGAGGAATTAATTTTTATCAAAATTTCAAATAGGTCCAAAATTAATGTGCGATACATATTTGGACTCCCCTAACATAGATGAGTCGAAATATGGTACCCCCACAAAATCTGACCGCGGATACCCGACACCCCCCGGGAATTAATTTTATCAAAATTTCAAATAGGTCCAAAATTAATGTGCGATACATAAATTGTTTTAAAGTAAGTCTACATTTGGAAGTTCGTTGCGACAATGCCTTGCATTTTCAACTTGTTTCTGTTAAACATGCCTTTGTTAGTAAATTTTGCTTAGTCGGTAAATATAATAGTGTGACTAAAACCAGGATTATTATTTGTTTTATTAAGAAACCACCTACAAAACTGTTGTCTTCTCTCACAATCCCCATGATACAGTGTATTGCTAACATGGGTTTTGTATGGTTTGTAGCGGTTTTGTTTTAAAATTAGGCGAGCTTTTTCTGTAGAAGTAGCGCACTCAATTGCAGTTTCTCGGGTGGACGCTGTTGGCTTAAAATTTATGTAGGCTAACACACGTTCTTCATCATCAGTTTTGAATTTTCTTTTATCAGTACTGGGTTTTGTAAAAGCACCAAACCTTTTTAAATTGTTTTCTAATTTAGAAAACAATCGTTTATCCGGCTGCCTTCTTTCCAAATATCTTTCATAATACATATCACCAGCAGCATCACAATTTCTGTTACAGGCATAGTAACAAAAGAGCATGTCATTTTTTTCGTCGTTTGTATACATTCTCTATTATAATCAAATAAATTTAAAAGTCTTCTACACAAAATTTGCAACCCAGAGCAAATAAACACTTTAACTAATAATATCTGACATATGCCAGTTGTTTTTTGTTTATTTAAAATATGTATCCATGGACTCCTTGATGCCCGCAAATAAATAAATCGTTTTTTCTTTATTATGAAGAAACTACTGAAAATAAGTACATCAACCCTTACATCAGGGTAATCAGAAAAGAAAAACCTTTCCATTTGGGTTATATTGAACTATGGTTTCTATTTAAAAAAAGTGAGGTTATGTTTGTAGCTTGAAAACCCATTTCCAATTAAAATTGTCATATACGCTATTGAATTCTACATAAAAAGTTACCTTAGAGGCAGTTTTTATTTTCTCTATAGGTTAAACCGTTAAAAAGTTATTAGCGTTTGAAGAAAATGGCAAATTTCAGTTTTTTTCAAATATCTAAAAAAGTTGAGCATCTAGGTGAGTTTTCAAAAAAGCATCATACTACTCGTAAATTTCTCTTCAACTTTGCTAATTTAACCAATATTGTATCTTCTATAATAAAAAAGTTACCCATATACGGAGATAGATTGTGGGCACCCTGTATGCATATAAAGTCAATTTTTGTTAATTTTTTATGGAAAATAAATTATGCTAGCAGTAATATAAAACGAAATTAATCTAATTTAGGTTTTATTATGCGCCTTCTTGCAATTTCTTTTCAGTCAATGAATGTAATTCATTATTTCTGCTGAGCAGTATCTATACTTTTCAGTAAAACTGAATGTGATTTTGTATCAAGGTTTATTTTATTATAAAAAATGTGTTCAATTCTAACTTCTTCTGCATTGCCCTAAGCGAATAAAAAGAAACGTTGTAAAAAAATTAACTCATGCCTTAATCGACTAATACAGTAATATTGACGGGAATTGATGTTACTTTCTGCAACGAAAACAATTTTTATCACAGTACTCGCTGGTCGTATGTATCAGTGGTTGAGGTACTAAAAATTCTTTTATCATCACTTGGATTAAGAACAATTTTGTTTTGTTTAATAGTAAACACATCATGTTTTTGACTGATATAATTAAACATTACTGTTTGGTTTTTTGCAAACTTGGGCCATTAGGCCCCAATAAATGTTGGCCTATGCACAGCAATTGCCAGAAAATTCCAGCACTTAGTAATAGATCCACTGGACCCGGTTTATAGAAATTTGGATCCGCCAGACGTATATGTGGAGGTATTTTTATGTTTGCAACCTCGATTTCCATAGTTGGAAGATTAGCACCAATCTTGTCAATAACCAAAAAAGGTAAGGATGCTTGAAATTTACAATAAATGCTCTCTATTTTAATATCGCATCTATACTGAAGATTCGATGCAACTTGATTGATACCCACAATTGATGCTGCAATGTTAATGAGAGGTACGTTTAACTTTTTGCAAAGCTCAGTTGTCACGAAATTTGATTGTGACCCTGAGTCAAGAACAGCTCTACAAACATGAGGTGTTCCGCAGGAATCATATATTTGTACCGTGACAGTTGAAAGTAAAACCCCGGTGGCTGCCAACGGTACACTGCTCGATAGGGCTACTCCTTGATTTTGAGCAGGTGTAGATGGCACTACTGGACCACTCTCGCCAGAAGTTGGCGCTGCGGACCCGCTAGGACATGAAGCAGAGTTAGAAGATGATTGCTCGAAATGTAATAAGGTATTATGCCGAAGGTTGCATTTTTTACATTTGCCAGAATTCTTACATTTTTTAAGAGTATGGGCAAAGCGCAAGCAATTTACGCATAGTTGGCGTTGTTTAATTTCATCGTAGCGATTTTTTGAAGAAAGAGCTAGGAATTTAGTACACGTATAGATTGTATGATTTGCCCGGCAAAAGCCACAAGAGTTTTCTCCTGTCGCATTGACAAGAAAAGAATTATAACCGCTCCGAGAATGCTTACTTGGAGCCTTCGTTGTGGATTCTGGGTCCAATGATTCCAGAAGATCGGCCTTTGATTTTAGAAAACTATGTAGATCCTCTAACGTCGCGAGTTCATCTGTTGGCTTTTGTTTTTTTCAGTCCCTGAGGGTAACCCTATCCAACTTTCCACTAACAATAAAAATGATAAGAGTACCCCAAGAATCTACAGGCTGTTGCAAGCTTTTCAGAGCCCTCAAATGTTTGAAAAGACTGTCTACAAAGGTACGCAATATAGCAGCAGATTCCTTGTACATTGTAGGTAAATTAAAAATTGCAATCACGTGATTTTGTATTAAAAGAGCATTGTTGTCGTATCTTTCGCACATAGCGTTCCATGCGGTCTCATACGTGGCTGCAGAAAACTCGAGCGATTGTATAATCGTAAGTAAGCTTGTGGCATGTCCAGTGTAGCAAAAAATTTCACATCTGCAAGTTTAGAAAGCATTTTGGCAATAGTGGAAAATAGGTAACTTTCGGGTTGGATGACAGTGTTAGCTGTACATTTGTAATCTCCACATATTCTAATTTCTCCATTGTTCTTTAAAACGGGACAATCGGTGTTGCCCAAGATGAAAAGCATACAGGTTCTAATATCCCTTTTTCTAGCTTATGATCACCAATGGTCTAATTGCAATAGATAAATTACATGATTGGAAAAATTTAGGTTGAGATTCTGCAGGGATCTCAATAGAGACTGGTGGCCCCGTGTAAGTTCTTAGTTCATCTTCGAAAGGCATTGGAAATTCAGCAAAAATTTTTTTGTATTGCTTGCAGAAATAGTAGAAATTCCTTCTAATCTGATTCCAAGTGGGCCGAACCACTTCCTTTCTAGAAGTGTGCATCCATTTGCTCTAACCACTGCTACTGTAGCCATTAAACTCTACCATTACTTGTAAATAACCTATAACTTGTAATTTCTGCTGGGACCAAGTTTGCAATAATAGACTATCTCTTTAAGTAAGTTAGTACCCTTTTCCCAAATACGGAAATATTCGTTTTCACTCATAATTGTTGGACCCGAACCTGAGTCTATTTCCAGTTTTACCTTTCTCACATTAATCAATGCTACAATGCAATTGTCGATATTATCAGAAGTCGAAACAACTAAGTTGTTACTGTCTTTCTTTAATCTTATAAGCATAGGGGTGGGCGATACGGGATTTTGTGTATCGAATAACGATACATATTCTATATCGAATATCGATACTTATCGATACGTATCGATGCGTATCGATGCGTATCGATACATATCGATACGTAACGATACATATCGATACATATCGAGTATCGATATATCGATATTTATTTTTTGCTGTATCGGGGGGTCGATACGGGGGTCGTATCGATACGTATCGATACGCCGACCCAGCCCTACTCGTAATAAATTTGGTAAATATACTGTTTCATTACGCAACACCAATGTTTAACTAAGTGATTCATATCAAAATGCTAAAAATCGACTATTTGCTTTAGAAAGACGCTTCAGTAAGGATTCTATACTAAAATCAGAATATTGTAGCTTTATGCAGGATTATTTAGACAGTAGTCACATGGCATTAGTCTCATCACCTGCTTTCAATAACAATCATGGTAATGATTACTATGGACCACATCACGCTGTACTCCAACCAGAAAGTTCAAGCACGAAGGTGCGTGTGGTCTTTGATGCCTCCTAGAACCTTAAACAATTTATCTCTAAGCGTTATCTTATTTATAGAATCTAAATTACAACAAAATATAGTACAACTTCTTCTACGGTTTCGTAGTCCTGCCATTGTGCTTATAGCCGACATAAAGCAAATGTATCGTCAAATATCAGTTACGCCTGAGCATAAATTGTACCAACCCATTTTGTAGCGTTTTTTGCCTAATACTCCTATTCAAATATACGAGTTAAACACTGTGACATACGGGATATCTGCAGCACTATTTCTTGCTATTCGTACTTTATTACAACTCGTAAATGATGAGAGGGCTAATTTTCTATTAACTCCTAAGATCTTATCCTCTGATACCTATGTTGACGATCTACTTACAGGTCGTCCGTCTGAAGAAGGGCTTTGATACTATACCAACAAATTGTTGATCTTCTTCAATCTGTTGGTTTTCTGATAAGAAAATGGTCTAACAAGAGTAAAACTCTATTGAAGCAATTGCCATCCTTATTACAAAAAATTGATTAAATGTTTGATATGGATAATTCAATTTTAAAGATTTTGAGCTTGAGCTTGAATCCAAACCAAGATACATTCACATATGCAATTCCGCTAGCTACCCCTATTTCCTGACCCAGACGGTATCCTCAGGATAGGTGGAAGACTTCATAACTCATCAAAACCTTTTTATGTAAAACACCCTATTTTATTACAACGTGAATATCGTCTAACCACTATCTTGATTTAGCATTACCACAATTTGTATCTACACCCTGGTACTGCTACTCTTCTTGCCCTATTAACCCAACAGTTTTGGATCCTGTCCGGAAAACGGGCAATAAATCATATCACTTCTAATTGTGTTCGCTGTGCTCGTCATAATCCTCAATCATATACTCTACAGATGAGTGATCTGCCGAAGGCTAGAGTATCTGAAGTTAAAACACTCCTTCATACAGGAGTTGGTTTTGCTGGCCCCTTTACAATCACTTTTGGTCGACGTAGAGGTGGTAAAACACAGAAGGCTTATCTGTGTCTTTTTATCTGCTTTGTAATCATCATCATCATCATCATCAGATGCATTCATTGTAGGCTCGAAACGTTTTGTTGCTCGCCGAGGACAATATTACCACTTATAGAGCAATAATGGTACCGATTTTGTAGGTACTATTCGTCAACTTCATGTACTTGCTGAGCAAGCTGTTGGTATTGTACAAATTAAGTGGCATTTGATAACTCCTTCTTCTTCCTATTTTGGTGGATTATGAGAAGCTAATGTTCGTTCAGTAAAGCATCATTTAGTAAAACTAGTGGGGAATCATATACTCACTTATAAAGAACTCCACACTGTATTTCATAAAATTGGAGTAATTCTAAATTCTCGACCATTATCTCCATCGGTACTGATCCCAGCTATTTACAACCTCTGACCCCTCCTCATTTTTTGACGTTTACTCCAAATACTCCCCTTCCTGATAAAGATTTTTTATCGGTACTTGTTAATAGCTTATCAAGATGGCAATAAATCCAACAGAGTCTGCAAAGTTTTTGGCAACGTTCACATACGGAATACTTGCGTACTCTTCAACAACGTCAAAATTGGACAAATGCCACAGAACCTCCAAAATTAGGCAGATTAGTTCTTATCAAACAAGTCTTCCTGTCTTTGTTGACCTTTCAGTAGAATTGTTAACTTACATCCTGATCCTGATAGCCATACTAGTGTAGTTACGGTGCAAACTGCAGCAGGCTTGTTAACCAGACCGCTAACTAAATTATGTCCATTGTTTAGTGAACAGTAATTAACGTATAGATATTTTAGCTAGATTTAACTTATTTTAATGTTTATAATTAATAATTGGCCTACTTGAAGTTTCCTTATGACACAACTCATTTGTGAGCAGTATGTTGACTTTGATTATTGTTCATCACTACAAACGATATCCATTTGGACGGGCGGTGTGCGTAGTGAATTCTTTTTTATTTTTATTAGTATATTATAATTATTCACTTTATGCTCGCGTCGATTTATATTTTTCATAGTACTTCATCCTTCCATTACTTTGTTTAAACCTACTTTAACACCTCTATCTTTCTACCTTGTTATTTAGACCAGTTTATTTGCTTTCAAGGAAGAACTACAGATAGAATGATAGTAAAGAAATCTGATTTGATTGAATTTCTGGAACCTAGATCCGTCTAACAACAGACCAATGACTCAAAAATATAGAAGAGTTATATACATAACACTTGATAACAGCCATCTGTTCTATAAAACAAGAAAAGCACTAGACATGAAGTTAAACGGACTAAACAAATCAAATAGTAAAAGTAATTTCGAAAAGAGAAAGTTTAGTGCCCTTGAGCCTTATGAATGTGTACATACGAATTTAATAAAGGTTTTAATTTTATTACGATCATAATATGTGATTTAATTACCTTACAAGATTATTTGATAAAGGAACGTTATATTTACAACCGCCTTTAAAAGTAGCACAGTCGTTACATTTAACTTCATCTACCCTTTTTTGTGATTTATTGAAAATGTAGCAAAGTGCATAATTTGTACCGCGTTCGCGTTACTTTAAATAGAAACTGAATAGGAATCAAAAAAAAAAATAATGTGAAACTGACAGAATAAATACGGATGTATCATGTATAATATGATTTCATGAATAGTAGTGTTCATTATGCATGATATTTCAATAATTTTTAGTTTTATGAGAAGAATTCAGGTAATAAACTTAAAACCACAAAGCCATAGATATTTTTCGTACAATACGTAGTTGAACGTAACTCAAGTCAATAATTTCAAAACCGCAAAACCGAAAACAGATTTCTGTATTATGCACCACGAATGAGTAATCACTGTAGTTAGTTTTTGTAGATAGACCAATGAAATGGTACATTTTTAATTTTAAAAAGCTTTTAGAATAATTAATAAATAAAATTAAAAGTTACAAGACGTAGTAACTCCAGGCAGGATAAAAATAATATTATTACAATGTAGTTTAATTACCTAGACACAGTCTATAACTTAGTGAAACTCACAAATACCAGGTTATAAACGATCTCACCCGACATAATGATCAAGTATAATACAATGTTAAAAGTTGCAATGTACCCAATTGAAGGATTGTTGAGTATTTACCATTACGATAATCACGCTTCAAACCATATGAAATGACGCATTTTTTACTTGATACAAGTAATCTCATTATGAGGATCGGAATACAATGACATACCTTTTGAAGGTATGTAGAATGAGAAGAATTGGGAGATAGCTAAACACCCCGACGAGAACAAGAAAATTAATTATTTATAAACCGAAGACGAGAACACATGTGAGCTAGTGATATCCGCAAATATTTGACAGAACCCGACAGCACAGACATAATTTTGAACGGACTAGTTTCAAACCAATAGAGGTTGAAAATGATATACCGTTCGAAACGTGAACTCAACCAGGCTCTATAAAAATCTTCATCCATGCGATGATTTAACTGTAAGTTTATTAGGCAGTTGTAAATTAATTTTATTGCTTTGTTGATGACATTTATGCATTATGCTTGCTAAATTAAATATGGATAAAATTATAAAACGTCTACCACCAGTGTAAGATATAGTATTAATTTGATTACATGTACATAACCTGGACATTGCAATTTTATTTGAAGGTGTAATTTATGATTTATGTAATTTCAAAATTCTATGTGCGTATTTGTTTACAGGAATAGTGTTATGATGCTTGTACTGAAATAGATTTAAGTGAGGCAGTGAGAAGAAAGTGTTTGTTTTCTTTATTTTAAAATAAGGTCTAGCATTTTGTAAAAAATCCACTCCACCAGGAGGACTAAATAATCAGGAGCCACTAGGATACTCGTCTTCCGGAGAATCATGCCTAAGCCAGACGAGTTAGCGCCCATTAATTTTAGTAAAAAAAAAACCCTTCAAGGTAACTATCGCGGATATAAAATTAAGCCCATTGAAAGAAATAGCTTTGAATAATTGGGGTATGGTAACTGTGGAAGGAAATACTCATGTCACCACTTATGAGCGTATTCGAATAGCTAGTGATAATATTGCAAATAATTAAACTCAAATGAATTACTTGTTCGAATCAAAACTGCAGGAGACTTGTTATGTGTGAGTTAGCATCAACAGAACAAGAAACCACAATAAACCATGTGTGTACTACACCTTTAGGTGTAACGGTATCGTTCCATTTTGAACTGTGAAGGGGTTTAGGCTTGTAATATGATCTATGACACTTCTTTATCTAAACGAAGCGTTTGCCCGAAATACACATTTGATCTTTATCTTCTTCTAAAGGGCTCCAATAAATAATATCTGCTTCACTTTATTCATTTTTTACTGACAAGGCAAACATGCAAGTTATCCTTAATTCAACAGAAGGTTAACACATAACCAAACTGTCACCGTAAGTATTTAAGAAAATCCGTGACTGCTCTCAGAACCTATAAGAAACAGGGTATATCCGTAATAGCACTTTAATCTATAAGGCTCATAATGAACTGCATATCATTTACAGTTATTCTACAGATGTAACAGAAGTGCAGCATTAATTTTATATTCAAGAAAATAAGTTCACACTTATGTATGTTTATATGGGTAAGGTATAGTTCTAAATAATTGCCTATTAGAATTGGCACTACAGTACAATACCAAAAAAGAAAATCAGTGGCAACACACATTTCAATGAAGCATTCAACCATGTATAAAATTTTATTACATTAACCTATTTGACATGTAATCACACACTTGCTGCAAATTAAAGAATTTTAAAACAATGTATAAGCAGAGAGACGGGATATGGTTGATACATGTAACGAAAAAAAGCTTACCTACAATTAAGTAACATCTTTAATCTTTTTTAATTAGTATGAACATACTGCTAAGAGCTAATCTTTTGGTTTTTTAGTTGCACAACACTATTTTGAACTCTTAACATAAATTTGTTGTGTGTGTAGTATTTTTTTATACAATATACTAATGTAATCATGTATCTTTGCTTTGGTAAGGAAGATGTGATACATATAACTCGGGGGAATTGTACTGCACTTTTTTTTATTTAAAACCAATAAGTGATTAAAATGATTTTTAACGTAAAAAGCAATGAACTAACGCCACTTCTTTTAAAGCAAGCGTGTTTCCTGTATAATTTTTACTCTGAAAATTATGAATACCAACGATCCCACAAATGATGGAATATCCTTTCAGTAAGCATATGGATTCTGATGCATTCATTTCAATATCTAAAAGAAAGATATTCCATCAAATTTTGTTTTTAATTGAATGCAATGCAATTGACTATAGTTAATATGAAATAATTAATGTTTTAAATTAACGGCCATTAGTTACACCTTATAACTATATATTTGCATCAATTGAATGCAATGCAATTGACTACAATTAATATGAAGTATTTAATGTTTTTAAATTAACCGTCATTTGCTAAACCTTATAACTATTTATTTGCACTTTTAAATTAATCGCTATCGCTATCTTGCACATTCGCACATTATCTTAGATTTTTGTGCAATCTTGTTCAATGTAATGTGTTGGAGACACTAGTCTATTTAAGATATAGCATTGAGTATAGAGTGTTTGAGCGGTATTTGTTAAGTTCTACTATTTTTCTGTAATCAGTTTCGTTGATAAATAATTAGGGAAACTAATTTTTGTAAAAGAGTAGTTTGTGTGGTTTCCAGCTCAAAATGTCATTCCATTATTGAATATGATTATTTGTAAGCAATGAGAAAATTTATTGTGCCAGTATTTTATCCTGATTTTTAGACGTCATGGTATGTTACTGTCGTTATGTTGGTGTACGTGATCTCTCTACTAGTGACATTTGGCTCTGACCTTCTAGTGAACGTTCCGTTTGTAAATTTCGACGCCATCTTCCCATACAAAGTGAACGACGTTTGGTTAGAAAGTCGCGAAATCGGGGCGTGTTGTAGTATATATTAAAATAAGTACTAACCTTGTTTAAATATTGTTCCAGATTTTGTTTAATTATTTAGTAGGGTGTAATTTAAAATGGGACGTAAAAAAAAGAAGTTGTCAAAACCATGGTGTTGGTATCCTTATTTAAATTGAAACTCTCATGACGTATTTTACTGCAATATGCTATATTTAACACATCATCGATTTATTTTTAGCATCTTTTCCTTAACTAGATTTAGGTACTGCCAAAGAGAGTTTGACGACGAAAAGATTCTTATACAACACCAGAAAGCCAAGCATTTTAAGTGCCATATATGTCACAAAAAGTTGTACACAGGTCCAGGTTTATCAATTCATTGTATGCAAGTTCATAAAGAAGCTATAGACAAGGTACCAAATTCCCTACCAAATAGATCGAATATTGAAATTGAAATTTATGGAATGGAAGGCAAGTGTTATTTTTCTATGCTATTTTGAATGTCTACTTATGGGTATGTTTAGGAATTCCACCAGGCGATGTGAGAGATCATGAAAGACAACTTCAAGGACTTGATTCTGATGACGATGAACCAATTTCAAAAAGACCAAAACCAGAGGGTCTTTTGGGTACGGCACCAGGTATGTTACATAATCCTTCGTTAGTACCTGGAATGATGTCACCCGCTGCAGTTCATCCTGGTATGCCACCTGGTTTATCTGTGGGGCATCCTTTAATGAATCATATGTCTTCTATAAGTCATCAGTTTCTTACTCCAGGGTAAGCTGATGTAGATGTTTTTATTTATTCTTTTTAATTTCATAGTGTTCCCATGATGCCAGCTCATTTAGCTATGATGCAAGCACAGAATGCATCGAAGCCACTTTTCCCTAGCGCAGTGCCCGTATCATCTCCAGGGGCACCTGTAGTTGGTGCAGATTTTAAACCTATTTCAAGTTAGTATAATTGTGTATTTTATCTACTGCTAATTAACATTATTCTGAATACATTTTCAGATCTCTTTGTTTGTACACAAGTAATTGTTTTGTTTTATTACAGTTTTTGTTTGCTGTTTGTTTATAATATGCATGTTGATAGATGTCGCTTCGAGAAAATTATAATACATTAGCAAAAACTATATAAAACGGTTTTTGAAATATTTAACATTGATATCTAATTATTTGTTTAAAAAACCTTGTTTATTTCCTATTTTGCTCAAGGTACTATGGATTTAAAAGGAATGCTTTCAGCTTTATACCTGCTGCCAACCTAAAAAATTTCGATCACATTCTAATGGTGTAAAATTTGTCTTTCTATTAAAACGTAAGTATAGTATTATTTAAGACTTATTATCAATATACAAAAAATTTAAATATTTTTTTACGAACATAAAGCAATAATAGGTGACATTAAAATTAATGCCAGAGTATTTCATATTCGATGCATTGCAGAACCATATATCTTTAAAACGATGACACTTGTTGAAAAACGACAAGTTCGACTATAAAAGTTTTTCTATGTAACGCCATACATGTGATGTCAGGACCCATCATTGATTTTGAAAAAATATTTTGAAGTTGGTACATTCTCAGAGATTTGCAATGGCTAAGGAAAAAGCTTGTATTTTTAAAACTAAGATACTTATTCATAAACGACAAGGTACGTTGCTTAAAGTAAGAGTTGTTTTAAAAATATATGGTTTTGTACTGTGTGAATATAGAATACTCCGGCCATCAGATCAGATTTAATGTGTCACCTTTCATTGCTTTATGTTTGTAAAAGAAATTAAAATTTGTCGTATACCGATGTCTAAAATAATACTCTGCTTACAACGTTTTAATATATAGACAAATTTTATGCCATTCGATCATGACTGAAATTTTTTAGGTTGACAACGCGTATAAATCTGAATGCATTCATTTTAAATTTGTATGTAACTTCAGCAAGATTATTATGTTTCGTTACTGATGTTTTACATTGGAATCTCTATAATGCTTACATATATAGTCAACCGACGCAAACATGAAGCCTAGAAGGGCAATGGTATGATGATTGTTAGATTTAGAGTACAGAGTAAAAAGTAAACAAACAATAGTGCAAATTAGTGGTTATAAACAAGACATTCTAGATATTCATTAATTTATTATGTATCACACGCAAAAAGTACATTACTGCCAATTATAAATCTTGGCATTTTTAACGGTTTTTATATATTAATTTATCTTGCCACTGTAATAGAAGAAAATTGACTTCTGTCCCGTAATGTGCATTCAACTCGATCAGTTTTTGATTTCCTATATATGTTGACACGTTTAGTTAGCATATTGTCCAGATCTCACATCTGCTTCTGTGAGCTGAAACTAAAAGTGTTGTCGGTTTTATGCTGTGGATTTAACATATTTTTTTTATTGGGAATACTCGCACAACACAACATGCATGCATGCTCTGAAAACAGGTTTTGCTTAATTTGAAAGTATCCTTATTCTCCTATTCCCTCATTAAAGACAATAATTTGTCATTCCATGATATTACATCGTTACTTACTATGTTAGATTCTGTTTACACAGATTTGTAAGTTTTATGACGAAGTCCACATTTTTCAAGCCATCTCCTTCCTGCAAGCCAATTAAAAACAACTGTATCGAACGCAGTATCTCCTTTTTGGAAAATTATTGTTTTTATTCCTAAAATTTCTCAAGCTGGTTAGTTTTATTATTTTTTTTTATAGTGTCACTGATTTGTTTCTTTTGATGCAAAAGCTGTTCCTTTGCATTTTGTAGCCATTGGGGTGCAGAGGTACATATAAACACCAATTATTTGTACTTGTAAAACTCAAGGCTAAGTAATAAAGATGTGTTTACATAATAACAAAAATATTGTCTAATAATATTGTTTGACAAAATTTAAATAACAAACAATGTGTGTACATATTGCAAATGACGATACCCAGTAACGACTGAACCCGGGTACCCGAAATTAATACCTGCATTTTAACCGATATGCAATAATTATCTAACGCAATAAATATCCATTGCCTGATAGTTATCAGTTACCTGATATCCAACAATTAATCAATATATGCTAGAAAATGTGTGGTAATTATCCAATCAAAAACATTGAAAAATTACCGATATTCGAAAACTAACTTGTAGTGTTGGAAGTCTCAAGAGTTCTTAAAATATTAGGAAATATTTCCAAAAATGCGGCACCTATTTTCGTAAATATTCGAACAAAAAAAAATTTTGAATTTTTATGGCATAACTAGTATTTAAATAATTTTGCTTAGGCACTTTGTTTCAGTTATAAATTATAATATTGGTACTCTACACTGTCACTCTGTTTATATTTCTTGATGTTACTTCTTCCGGAATTACTTAATATCCTGATGTGTTTTGGGCCATTTCATGTTTGACAGGTTATGTGACGGATCCTTGGGATCTTTTAATATATTTTTGTTTAAATGGTATATATCTTGTTACGTTTATTTTGAACATTCTGTATATTTTTACCGGTTACTAATCAATACACGGACCAATACATTTTCAACTCAAATCCCTTTTTCTTTAACAACTACATTTACATCCTGTATATTTTATTTTCTGCAATAAATACGCTTTCGAATAATTCCTCAATTTAAATCTATTCGCTTTAAAACGTAAAGTTTATTATGCTATAACTAAATAGTTCATTGCCTGTTGGTATGTAACATTCAATTTGTTCAACATTACAACTGCGTATAATGGGTTTTCTCTATTGTGACAAAGTAACGACTTGTTGAAATAAGGTCGCACACTATTCTCGGTAAAACCGTGTTTTCCAGTTTAAAATCGCGTTTCGATAACACGGATGTTTGAATTTTGAATTGGCGTCGTTTAAATTCATTCTGATTTTGTTTCTGCAGCTCGTGCGACGAAATATGTTCTACATTACTTGTTCTATCACTTTAAAAGCAATGCACGTTTATTGTTGTCTTGTCAATTAGAGATGTCTTGCATGTATTTGTTTTTTTTGCTGGAAATGCGTTCTTTCTGGGTGTAGCCCACCTGTTTGCTGCTGTGTACCAGTTACTGTAATTACGATGGTAACTACGTTGTTATGCTGACTTCTTCCTCCCAGCAGTTGGCAAGTTAAGTATTCTGACGCAGAGAGGTATGTGCCTTGTATTCTATTATACATGTCAAGGATTTTTATTTATCAACGGTGGATGGTGTAAAACCAGTCCACCATACTTATTGAACAACTGGTTGCACTGGTGCTTCTGGGTATATGTCGCAAATTCTTCCTACAATGTGGGCTGTATTTAATGCTTAAGTTTAACACCTGTACTACATTTAAAAACTAAATTTGCCTTTAATACTTCAGAAATTTAACATACTTGCGATTGGAAAATTTTAAGTTTTAACTTCCTTTTTTTTACCGAGTTTATTAATGTGACTCGCGAAATGTGCACTTTGTGGATCCGTATAATATAATTGTTGGCCTTGAAAAGATAGCGCTTATTTTATTGCGTTCTCTTGTTTGTACCAAATTATGTGCTTAATTTAATTTTTTAAAAATTATTTTGTGAATAGATAATCGTGGGCGATGTACTATATTTTTTTTTGTTTTGTGGTATGTAGGCGAATTCCCCCACTCTCCACGGTTGGTAGTTCGCCTGGTGTTTACTTTTCTTCTGACTACGTCATTGTACGTAGCAGTCTATATGGAACAAATCTTTAATCTTTCTTAAAGAAAAGCCTATCACCTCTAAAGTTTGAGTTGAATATGCATTTCTATAAAGGGAATCTGAATACAAATAAAAACAAAAATTTCAGAACCATAAACTGCAGGAGGTCATGAATCCTCCTTTTTTTTTTATAAAAAAGTTTTTAAAAACTATATTATAATCTGATTTTGGTAATATCTAAAGCACTATGCAAGGGAACTACACGTAGGTTTAAAATAAAAAAATAGATAAGTAACCCAAAATGTTGTGAAGCAACATGTTATGACACTGTTTGGTGCTTTTGAAAACGTAACCGGTACACACCGCATTCACTGTAAACTATTTTAGCATTTGAAAGGGTGACCGGTAGAAAAAACTGCATTTGAAAAATATTCCAAAATAACCCGTGCATGTACCAGATCCACATTTTATGAACCGACTCGACTAGTTGGTTACTCGGTAAATATAACCTTAAAAAAATTAACAATAGAATGCATTCGAAAAGTAGTTGAGCGTACCTCAACCGTTCAATGTATCTGATAAACTGCTAATTACCGGTAAATATCGAACGATACACTTTTTGTAAGTGCTTATTGTAATTGATACTTTTTTTTTTCAAACCGACAACAATTTTTTTCTGTCAACTGGATACCCACGTTATTTAAATACAGGCCTTACTTATATGAAATTGGTTTAAGGATGCAAATGATATAAATTACGTGAAAATCATAAATAAACATAAATGCATTTAATGCTCTCTAATAAAATTATACTTTCTTAATATGCCTAATTTTTTTCAATATTTGCTTATATTCACGAATATTAGCGAATTTTGTGAATATTTGCGAACATATTTCAGTATTACCGAAATTTTCCATCACTACTAACTTTTAGTATACACACTGAAATTCATTGCAAAAAATGCAAAAATTATTAATTAAAAACAACCATATAGCCTTTAAAACACGTTTTGAACTGTAACTTAGTAACTTAATGACTAATAATAGTGATAACACATCAAAACGAAAATAAAATAAAACTAAATGAATTGTTCAAACTGTATTCCATTATTGTCTATGCACAACTGAAATCTTTGGTTCACACTAATTGCTACTCAGAATCTCGTGAATATTCCTGATAGCCTGGCTAATTCGGTCTTTTAGTTTGCCTTCTTTTACTTCGCCCCATAGAAAAATCTAGGGGAGTTTAGTCTGGGGAACGAGAGGGCCATCTAGTTAGGCCATTGAATATTTACCATAAGAGAATAAAATATTTGTAACATAAAAGTTAGGTTTGAAAACAAGATGCAAGCATCAACAAGGTTTGATTTGCAGACGTGAAGTATGGTTAAAACGGTTTCTAACTAAAGATAGAAAGTGACGCACAATCGCATAATTTAAATGTTAGGGTGCGAAAAAATATTCAATAAGTACCTATTCAGTTCTATCCAAACATTTCGTTTCAACAAATTGTACTAATATTGGCATCTTGATGAAAAACATTGTCTCATAATCAAAGGAATTTTGGCCAAATATGCGGTTAAATCATTAGCAAAAAGATGTCTAGAATGCTCTGCTGTTAGTGAACCATCGATAAAAAAACGACCTCATGATCCTCCCACCCAAGATACTGCACTAAACATTAACACTAAACCTTCTCAGAAAATTACATATCACTTCTCTTAGGTTTTCATGACTCCAACGATAATGTTTGTTTTGATTAAACATGCCATTATTGGTAAATGTGCATTCATCGGACCATAGAATTTTTAAGGGAAAGCAGAATTATTTTGGCACGAGTTAAAAACCAATTTGCAAAGACTATTGTCTTGTGACATCATTAAGAGGCAAATTTTGTACGGGGTTGACCTAATGAAATAGGTAAATGCAACTATGTAGGTAATAAAATTTAACTTAACTTATATGGGCGTAATTTGTTTTTTTAAAATGTGGTGAACCTGCTAACAGGTGCATCAGTCTTACGTGTAATTTTACGAGCCATTGTTTGTGATTTTTCTTCCACATTTAGCAACACGTTCAATCCTAAATTTTGGTTTTGAAAGCAACGACTTCCTTTCGCTTTTAGTGATGATCCAGTGCCTCTTAAACGCTCTAATTTTCTAAACTTAGACGGTTGGGAACAATTCTGTCGGCATACTGCATAAAGCCTCCACGCTCGTACACTATTTTTGTGGCACTCAAAATAAACGTGTAGTATATATACTAGTTCATTAATAGTATTTTCCATTTTATAATTATTAAATAAATATAGAAACAATGAACATATTTGTGTAATTTAAAACGTCAAACAATTGACTCGGTTAAGATAAGCTTCTTTGATTGTTTTTATTATTAAGTTTTTGCAGAAGATTTGCCTTCATGGCTTACCTGCTTAAATCAATTTTTGCATTTTCTTTTGCAAAATTTTGCATTAAAAAGTCTCGACTGCTGAAAAATATAAAAAATTCTCTACAAAATATACTAAAAAAATTAATTATACCAACCCATTAAAAAAATTAAGAGATGATGTCACTACAAACAAATGGTAAAAAAAAGAGGTTTCCTTACCAAGTTGTAGGTAAGATTGCGTCGTTTCAAAATATATATGGTTTGTTAAAGGTTAAATCACAATTGAAGGCACTATAGTGTTTATTTACAGACACATCTTAGTTTTACTTCTGTTGTACAGAGATTCCTAATTGTGGACTGCAAATAACTTGTATATATATTACTGTGAAATGAATTTATTAAGCCCCTACGATGGGTGTCATATTTACTATGATATTTGCCCCACGATTGGGATATTTACTGTGATATTTCTTATCGAGTCCCTAGATGGGTGTCATTTTTACTGTGATATGCCCCACGATTGTGCGCAATATTTATTGCTATGATACCTTTATTTGTTATGATATTTACTTTAGATTTTACCCGACTAGCTCACTGAATAAATCTTATTTTTACCTTTAAATGAATTCAAATAAAGCAGTTTAGAACACCGATATAACAATTGATAATATGTACAATAATCAAAATTTTCCCTTTTATAAAAATATTTATATGACCACATTACTATTCTAATGTAATGATATCGGATTATTACTAAAGGAACTTCTTCCTCATGCATCTAATTACATATCTTTTATATACAGTGTCCTTGCAATTGATAGTATGTAGAATAGACGATTTACTCTTATAATTTCAGGATTTATTTGATTTTTTTAAAGTTAAAGTTGTTTATGTCTATCCTACAACTCCTATGACTTAATCTACTCTTAAACTACCCTATTATCATAGCAATATATATATATATATAGACAACTCTGTATTAATCCTGTTGATTGTGTGTATCAACAAATTGTTTGGTACCTTTCTTCTGCTGGCCCCATTAAAGACTTTAGGACTTAATAGTTTCCTGCGTGCTAAGCCAGGCTATTTTTCTTGCAATATGCACACTTCTGCTGTGGACAAATGTGATTTTCAAATTGTAGCCTTTCTGCTTCGCCATCTATACTTACATCGATGATATAATTTTTAACAAACTATAGAGCCAACTCTCGTTCTACATAATCAACAAATTGGTTTTTAAAAGTTGGTAATTCTGAAATTTATAAATGGACTATTGATTATTTTAATTTAATAAATGATTAATCTCTATTTATTACAACGCATTTATTTTTGTGCCTCTGAAGATTCTAGTTCAGCCTCGAAGTACAACATGTACTCATTCAAGTTTTTTCCAATGTTACACATACTTATTATATGGAAATGCTTCTCTTCTTATTTCTTTGTGATCTTTGAGTCACGTTAGAATGACGTCTCGTGTTCCCATTTAGAAGTCAGTATGAGTTATTACTTCTGATTTTGCTTTACTGCAGTTAATTCCATCACATTATTTTTTTGTGAAGTTTACTGATTTGTTGATGCTTCTACATGTGGCTGCATGCTATTTTTATTTATTACTCTTTTTTTCATTGATGTCCAATTAATTTCTACTATCTTGTTTCTATTAAGTTTTATTCTCGGAGACTTTGATTTCATTTTTTATGCGATTGATTGTGTAGATCTATCTGCCTTTCATCATCATCGCAGCTTATATTCAGTTCTCATCGAAGAATGGTCTATTGTTTTTAACCGCTTTGTGTATTCTATTCTTGGGTAGAAGCAATTTTGAGTGAATATTTTTTTCTTTTAGACTGTAAATACTCATTTATTACATTTTTACAATTTTTTGAAATTCATCAATTTTTTTGCATTTTTTCATTTCTACGAATCATTTATTCGTGCAGAATAACATTGCAGTGGTATTAATATCAAGATCCAAAAATTGCATAATATAAGTTATCTCAGCAAGGTGTATATGATAGTTAGATGAATTCTTTACACTAATTGCTTACGTGTATTTATTATGGCAGCTTTGGGTAATTTATAAAGTATTTATTGTACTACAATTGCATATCCATTGAGAAAGAAAGCTTACATTCTATTGTAAATGTTAATATATTTCTTTGGTCTCTTAAAAAATATTTATTTCTTTTTTCTTAGATGTTATAATTAAACTACCTAAAGATAAATAAACAGTTGCATGCTGATACTGATTAATTATTACATTTTAATTATAAACAATTAGGAAACGTTCTCTTATCTTTTTATGGATTGCCGTTTTGGACTATTTTCTTCTTGACATGGCTATGGAGAATACTTCTACAAAATTAATTCCGAATTAGGTTGGAGATGATAAGTATCACCATATATTGTACGGTAAGCACCTATCAAAACAACCTTAACTTCACATAGACATATAGACATTCTTCTGGTGTAATCAAGATATGTATTGCAATGTATCTTAGTATCTTTTTTTTGAGAATCAAATGGCTTTTTATTTTTATTTAATTTGATTCTATATATTCACTTATACATAATTAATATTTTAGGTTCTCCTACATCAAAAGCAACGTTTCCTGCTTTTACAGGTGTTACAATTAGTGCACCTCCTACTTCAAATACATCTATTGGTACTAATGATAGTAGTGATGACAAAAGTATTAACAATTCGAACACAGATGATGAGAAAGTTGGCACAGTATCATCAACTGGTCCTACAAGCAGAATAGTTCATCCAATTGAAGATATATCTTTAGAAGAAATTAGAGCTAGGCAAATTAAATACATAAAAAAAGCTGCCAATAAAGAAACAGATACTGCAGTAACTAGTACAAGTACTGCCAATGCAAATGATGTAAGATTTCAACTAGTAAATAACTCCATTAATTATTTCTTGTAGCAATTAGCAGCTGCTGTGTCTGTCGCTCAAGCAGTAGCAGCAAATCATGCAAAACAAGAGGCATTAAACCAGGCTGCATTACTACAAAGGTTTCAAAGACCAAGTCACCATATGATGGCAATGGCAGGTGCACCTGTAACTAGTGTACCTTTAGTAATGAGGCCAATGATTCCTGGTCATCCAGCATTCGTAGGAGCAATGAGACCACCCATGGGTATGCCTCCAGGTATGTCAAATAATTATTAAGCATCAATGACAAAACTGTCTGCCATTTGTGTTTTATGACTTTAAAGTTAAAATTTAAGATAGGCATATGTGTATAGGACATTAAAATTTTGTTGAGTGATTAGTATTATTATACATATTCCATTTATAATTGTTAAAACTAATACCCAGGCCTTGTATGTTTTTTCATATTTCAAATTTTAGAGTATGTTTATAAGACTGAAGTAGTTATTGTTTTTATTAACTTAATGTAGAGTGTATGTTGATTTCACAGATCGAACAATAAATTTCTATATATTTTATACAATCGTTAGTTCCCATGTTTAAGATTGGAAATAAAGCAGTTTAAAATAGATTTCTGAAGAATATTAGACATATCACTTTTATTATTTTATATTTTGTATACATTAATTTACAAACATTGTATTTTTTTTCAACAAAATACATAATGTTTTGTTTATGCTATTGAGATCTTTTACTAATAATTTAAACAAGCTTTGTTTATTTATTTTAATGGGTAATATTCTCAAGTAGCCCATTTGGTAGTTGCTTTCATTGCAGTTATTCCTAGGGATTTGATATTTAAAAGGATCATATGGTTTCTAATACCTAGTAAAGGCATCTTTCAGTGCAGTTTCCATTACATTTCTGATTAAATCTTTTTAGACCACTCCTAAGGTGGATACTGTTTTATGTCCAATGTAAGGTATCTTTGTTTAATGTAATAAAGTGGATCGATCTTTACCAATTTAGTGCCAATAACAGAAATGACCCGTTGTTTCTTTTTTCAAGCTGCAGCTGAAAAGTGACATCAAGAATACTATTAATTGCAACAACTTTTGTCAAAATAAATGAAGTTGTATTTTAGATGCTTTAATTTCTATTATTGGTCACATTTGTAAGCTTTTCAAGCAATACCTAATTTATTATAAAGATGTGTTTCAAACAGCTTGTTTACCAAGTGTGTGCTTGTTTTAATATACGTTGTTATCATAAAGTATGGGATATACTTCAATTTACTATATTATATTAACTATCTAAGCTAACAACAAAAAGCGAAAGGATTAAAGTGGCATCGATTTGTATGTGGTTATCACAAATGTTCAATATGACCTCTATTTTGATGTTGTATAATCATCAACTGCTCTTCCAAATTGTATATAGCATTATTTAATATTTCATGTTGAATCGCACCAAATCTTTCAGATAACCCCACAACCTGTAATCTGCTAGGTTGATATTAGCTGATCTTGATGGTAATGAATTTTCAAAACATCTGCTTGTAACCTGATCTTGAAAAACAGCAGTTCGTTTGTTCAACTGGTTCATAAATATGTGGTGGCATTTTATTCTGCTAGAACATTCTTTCAATTTGTTTTGTAATTGCAGAATCATATTCCTTTTACATTTGCAAGTATTCACCCACCAGTAATGATTGTGGTTCTGCATTATCTTGAAATAGTATGGCCCAATCATAAAGTGCCGTAAAACTTAGCCAAAAGGAGACCCCCCGTGTCATAAAGACCTTCCTGAACATTTTCAATATTTTCAACTTGCCATATTTGATAGTTTCAAATATTAACTTTTATCATTAAGGGAGAAATAGGCCTCATCTGTCCATAAAATATTGGATAATCATTTAGGTTGAATTTTCATGTCATTTGTAAAGAAAAATCATAGCTAGTAACAATATCATCCTACTTTAATTCAAATAGCAAGTGCAGTGTATAAAGATACAATTTTAAGATATTGTATAAAATTTTTCAAACGGGTATGGAATCAGCAATGATTTTGTTATTGTATTCATACTACTGATTTGAAGCATATTGTTGTTGACTATGTTTTGATCTTCATAAAGAACTTTTGCAGCTCACTCTTAAGACTTCCAAATCACAGAAGTCATTTACATACCCTGTTTTCAAGCTACAAACATAACCTCACTTTTTTAAATGGAAACCATAGTTCAGTATAACCAAATGGAAAGGTTTTTCTTTTCTGATTACCCTGATGTAAGGGTTGATGTACTTATTTTCAGTAGTTTCTTCATAATAAAGAAAAACGATTTATTTTTTGCGGACATCAAGGAGTCCATGGATACATATTACAAACAAACAAAATGTGTAAAATCAATAATGGAAACACAAGTTTATTGTAACTAAATTTATTATAAACTAAGAAAAATAAAATACTTAAAAATAAACTATCCATACAATACAAATAACTTAATCAAAGGAAACAAAATTTAATTAATGCGAATATGCCCACTCCTACATTAACATATGCTCAAAATGACCTCCATTAGCTTGCAAACACATTTCGCACCTTTTAATTAGGTTTTGGTGCACCTTATTTAACGTTGTGGTTTTATACTTGTATAGCTGCTGTAATACTATCTTAGAGTTGCTCAATGTTATTGGATTTTAGCATACACTACATCCTTTACAGTACCCCAAAGAAAAAATCCAGTGGCGATAGTTCTGGTGACCTTGCCGGCCATGGAACAGGACCTGCATTGCCAATCCAATTTGGAAAACTATTATCAAGATATTCAGAAACGGCTTGAGCATTGTGAGCAGGTGCACCGTCATGCTGAAAATAATATAAGTTTTGCAGTAAATGAAGTGGCAAATTATCGAGCATTTCTTGCAATTCGTTTTGTAGAAAATTCAAATAGTGTACACCATTTAAATTATAATTATAGAAGAAAGGCCCAAGTATTTTATTACCAAAATGGCACACTCACATTTATCGAAAATTGATGTTGATCCCGCCTTTCTTCTGTTAAATGGGATTTTCCTGACTCAGTAGACTGTATTTTTCTGTTAAACATGCCTTTGTTAGTAAATTTTGCTTCGTCGGTAAATATAATAGTGTGACTAAAACCAGGATTATTATTTGTTTCATTAAGAAACCAACCTACAAAACTGTTGTCTTCTCACAATCCCCATGATACAGTGTATTGCTAACATGGGTTTTGTATGGTTTTGTAGCGGTTTTGTTTTAAAATTAGGCGAGCTTTTTCTGTAGAAGTAGCGCACTCAATTGCAGTTTCTCGGGTGGACGCTGTTGCTTAAAATTTATGTAGGCTAACACGCGTTCTTCATCATCAGTTTTGAATTTTCTTTTATCAGTACTGGGTTTTGTAAAAGCACCAAACCTTTTAAATTGTTTTCTAATTTAGAAAACAATCGTTTATCTGGCTGCCTTCTTTCCAAATATCTTTCATAATACATATCACCAGCAGCATCACAATTTCTGTTACAGGCATAGTAACAAAGAGCATGTCATTTTTTCGTCGTTTGTATACATTCTCTATTATAATCAAATAAATTTAAAGTCTTCTACACAAAATTTGCAACCCAGAGCAAATAAACACTTTAACTAATAATATCTGACAAATGCCAGTTGTTTTTGTTTATTTAAAATATGTATCCATGGACTCCTTGATGCCGCAAATAAATAAATCGTTTTTCTTTATTATGAAGAAACTACTGAAAATAAGTACATCAACCCTTACATCAGGTAATCAGAAAAGAAAAACCTTTCCATTTGGGTTATATTGAACTATGGTTTCCATTTAAAAAGTGAGGTTATGTTTGTAGCTTGAAAACCCATTTCCAATTAAAATTGTCATATACGCTATTGAATTCTACGTAAAAGTTACCTTACAAGCGTTTTATTTTCTCTATAGGTTAAACCGTTAAAAGTTATTAGCGTTTGAAGAAATGGCAAATTTCAGTTTTTCAAATATCTAAAAAGTTGAGCATCTAGGTGAGTTTTCAAAAAGCATCATACTACTATAAATTTCTCTTCAACTTTGCTAATTTAACCAACATTGTATCTTCTATAATAAAAAGTTACCCATATACGGAGATAGATTGTGGGCACCCTGTATATATATATATATATATATATATATATATATATATATATATATATATATATATATTTGACAACTCTGTATTAATCCTGTTGATTGTGTTTATCAACAAATTGTTTGGTACCTTTCTTCTGCTGGCCCCATTAAAGACTTTAGGACTTAATAGTTTCCTGTGTGCTAAGCCCGGCTATTTTTCTTGCAATATGCACACTTCTGCTGTGGACAAATGTGATTTTCAAATTGTCGCCTTTCTGCTTCGCCATCTATACTTACATCGATGATATAATTTTTAACAAACTATAGAGCCAACTCTCGTTCTACATAATCAACAAATTGATTTTTTAAAAGTTGGTAATTCTGAAATTTATAAATGTACTATTGATTATTTTAATTTAATAAAGGATTAATCTCTATTTATTACAACGCATTTATTTTTGTGCCTCTGAAGATTCTAGTTCAGCCTCGAAGTACAACATGTACTCATTCAAGTTTTTTTCCAATGTTACACATACTTATTATATGGAAATGCTTCTCTTCTTATTTCTTTGTGATCTTTGAGTCACGGTAGAATGACGTCTCGTGTTCCCATTTAGAAGTCAGTATGAGTTATTACTTCTTTCTGATTTTGCTTTACTGCAGTTAATTCCATCACATTATTTTTTTTATGAAGTTTGCTGATTTGTTTATGCTTCTACATGTGGCTGCATGCTATTTTTATTTATTACTCTTTTTTTCATTGATGTCCAATTAATTTCTACTATCTTGTTTCTATTAAGTTTTATTCTCGGAGACTTTGATTTCATTTTTTTATGCGATTGATTGTGTAGATCTATCTGCCTTTTATCATCATCGCAGCTTATATTCAGTTCTCATCGAAAAATGGTCTATTGTTTTTTAACCGCTTTGTGTATTCTATTCTTGGGTAGAAGCAATTTTGAGTGAATATTTTTTTCTTTTAGACTGTAAATACTCATTTATTACATTTTTACAATTTTTGAAATTCATCAATTTTTTTGCATTTTTTCATTTCTACGAATCATTTATTCGTGCAGAATAACATTGCAGTGGTATTAATATCAAGATCCAAAAATTGCATAATATAATTTATCACAGCAAGGTGTATATGATAGTTAGATGAATTCTTTACACTAATTGCTTACGTGTATTTATTATGGCAGCTTTGGGTAATTTATAAAGTATTTATTGTACTACAATTGCATATCCATTGAGAAAGAAAGATTAAATTCTATTGTAAATGTCAATATATTTCTTTGGTCTCTTAAAAAATATTTATTTCTTTTTTCTTAGATGTTATAATTAAACTACCTAAGGATAAATAAACAGTTGCATGCTGATACTGATTAATTATTACATTTTAATTATAAACAATTAGGAAACGTTCTCTTATCTTTTTATGGATTGCCGTTTTGGACTATTTTCTTCTTGACATGGCTATGGAGAATACTTCTACAAAATTAATTCCGAATTAGGTTGGAGATGATAAGTATCACCATATATTGTACGGTAAGCACCTATCAAAACAACCTTAACTTCACATAGACATATAGACATTCTTCTGGTGTAATCAAGATATGTATTGCAATGTATCTTAGTATCTTTTTTTTGAGAATCAAATGGCTTTTTATTTTTATTTAATTTGATTCTATATATTCACTCATACATAATTAATATTTTAGGTTCTCCTACATCAAAAGCAACGTTTCCTGCTTTTACAGGTGTTACAATTAGTGCACCTCCTACTTCAAATACATCTATTGGTACTAATGATAGTAGTGATGACAAAAGTATTAACAATTCGAACACAGATGATGAGAAAGTTGGCACAGTATCATCAACTGGTCCTACAAGCAGAATAGTTCATCCAATTGAAGATATATCTTTAGAAGAAATTAGAGCTAGGCAAATTAAATACATAAAAAAAGCTGCCAATAAAGAAACAGATACTGCAGTAACTAGTACAAGTACTGCCAATGCAAATGATGTAAGATTTCAACTAGTAAATAACTCCATTAATTATTTCTTGTAGCAATTAGCAGCTGCTGTGTCTGTCGCTCAAGCAGTAGCAGCAAATCATGCAAAACAAGAGGCATTAAACCAGGCTGCATTACTACAAAGGTTTCAAAGACCAAGTCACCATATGATGGCAATGGCAGGTGCACCTGTAACTAGTGTACCTTTAGTAATGAGGCCAATGATTCCTGGTCATCCAGCATTCGTAGGAGCAATGAGACCACCCATGGGTATGCCTCCAGGTATGTCAAATAATTATTAAGCATCAATGACAAAACTGTCTGCCATTTGTGTTTTATGACTTTAAAGTTAAAATTTAAGATAGGCATATGTGTATAGGACATTAAAATTTTGTTGAGTGATTAGTATTATTATACATATTCCATTTATAATTGTTAAAACTAATACCCAGGCCTTGTATGTTTTTTCATATTTCAAATTTTAGAGTATGTTTATAAGACTGAAGTAGTTATTGTTTTTATTAACTTAATGTAGAGTGTATGTTGATTTCACAGATCGAACAATAAATTTCTATATATTTTATACAATCGTTAGTTCCCATGTTTAAGATTGGAAATAAAGCAGTTTAAAATAGATTTCTGAAGAATATTAGACATATCACTTTTATTATTTTATATTTTGTATACATTAATTTACAAACATTGTATTTTTTTTCAACAAAATACATAATGTTTTGTTTATGCTATTGAGATCTTTTACTAATAATTTAAACAAGCTTTGTTTATTTATTTTAATGGGTAATATTCTCAAGTAGCCCATTTGGTAGTTGCTTTCATTGCAGTTATTCCTAGGGATTTGATATTTAAAAGGATCATATGGTTTCTAATACCTAGTAAAGGCATCTTTCAGTGCAGTTTCCATTACATTTCTGATTAAATCTTTTTAGACCACTCCTAAGGTGGATACTGTTTTATGTCCAATGTAAGGTATCTTTGTTTAATGTAATAAAGTGGATCGATCTTTACCAATTTAGTGCCAATAACAGAAATGACCCGTTGTTTCTTTTTTCAAGCTGCAGCTGAAAAGTTACATCAAGAATACTATTAATTGCAACAACTTTTGTCAAAATAAATGAAGTTGTATTTTAGATGCTTTAATTTCTATTATTGGTCACATTTGTAAGCTTTTCAAGCAATACCTAATTTATTATAAAGATGTTTCAAACAGCTTGTTTACCAAGTGTGTGCTTGTTTTAATATACGTTGTTATCATAAAGTATGGGATATACTTCAATTTACTATATTATATTAACTATCTAAGCTAACAACAAAAAGCGAAAGGATTAAAGTGGCATCGATTTGTATGTGGTTATCACAAATGTTCAATATGACCTCTATTTTGATGTTGTATAATCATCAACTGCTCTTCCAAATTGTATATAGCATTATTTAATATTTCATGTTGAATCGCACCAAATCTTTCAGATAACCCCACAACCTGTAATCTGCTAGGTTGATATTAGCTGATCTTGATGGTAATGAATTTTCAAAACATCTGCTTGTAACCTGATCTTGAAAAAGAGCAGTTGGTTTGTTCAACTGGTTCATAAATATGTGGTGGCATTTTATTCTGCTAGAACATTCTTTCAATTTGTTTTGTAATTGCAGAATCATATTCCTTTTACATTTGCAAGTATTCACCCACCAGTAATGATTGTGGTTCTGCATTATCTTGAAATAGTATGGCCCAATCATAAAGTGCCGTAAAACTTAGCCAAAAGGAGACCCCCCGTGTCATAAAGACCTTCCTGAACATTTTCAATATTTTCAACTTGCCATATTTGATAGTTTCAAATATTAACTTTTATCATTAAGGGAGAAATAGGCCTCATCTGTCCATAAAATATTGGATAATCATTTAGGTTGAATTTTCATGTCATTTGTAAAGAAAAATCATAGCTAGTAACAATATCATCCTACTTTAATTCAAATAGCAAGTGCAGTGTATAAAGATACAATTTTAAGATATTGTATAAAATTTTTCAAACGGGTATGGAATCAGCAATGATTTTGTTATTGTATTCATACTACTGATTTGAAGCATATTGTTGTTGACTATGTTTTGATCTTCATAAAGAACTTTTGCAGCTCACTCTTAAGACTTCCAAATCACAGAAGTCATTTACATACCCTGTTTTAAATTTGCCAATATAGTTACCATGCAGTTTGATGGGCCCTACTATAAAATCCATTTTTGTATGAAATTTTCGTAATCTAGTAGTGTAATGCTTGAAGGATTCACAATAACACTACCAAATCAATTCTTGACAGTTCCATGCTCTTGAGCTAAAATCATTTGAATTTACGTTAATATGCATATTGATTTGAGAATAATTCATTAAATTGTTGTGATAAGCATCTTTAAAGTATGCCTCTTTCTTTATGACACCCCGTGTTTAATATAAGAAATGGTTAGTCATAAAGCAAATGGTTAAAAATAAGAACGCTGTGTCGATTCGTTGTAAAATATGTATCAGAAAAGTTCATTAACATATTACTCGAGCGATAAATAGTTAGTTTTGTAGATAAAAAAATTTTTGTTGGAAAATGTTAAAAATTAACAAGTTGTGCAAAATAATAACGGCATATATTCAATTCTAAGGAGTGTACTACGCATGAACCAGAATTGGCTAACTGACTGCCAAACAATAAATTAATTTCTGTTTTTGCAATTATTCTTCTGTTATAATTTGAAACAATTAGTTAAAAATATTTATACAAAAACAGAATATTTTTTTGTTAGAAACATATTAACACAACAGCTATCATTTGAAAATTGAAGATTGAACATATTCATTGGGTGGGTGGAGACTTTCTGTAAGTATTTCCTGGTGTGATTGTTAATAACAAGATCTTTTTTCTGCGTGATTTGAAAACATTTATGCACTCATTTCATTATGCAGAATTTCTGCAACCTGAAAAGGTGCAGATAGGCCTTTTATTCAAAGTGAAAATGTCATACAGGTGAAACTATTAAAGAACATATTCAACTATCATTCGGAGATTAGTGTAACCTTTAAATGTTTACAGAGGAACCCATCGCAACATTCTTATGGAAAATCTTGGATTGCATACGTATCAAATGCAGATGTAGAAGGAACTTACAATAATGCCATTAATGGTATTTTCTTCACGGATAAATCATGGTTTCATGTATATGATTACATAAATTTACAGAAGGTGCAGAAGTGATATGCAACCGATAGTTTAGCTTGGTTCCTGCTAAAGTAGGGGTCTGGTATGCTATATTCTGAAGAATGATAGGTTCGATATTTTTTGAGGACAACATTAATGCAGAACTCTGTTGTCAAAATATTGCAGAACTGTTCATCAACAAACTATTTCAAAATGGGTTTTACAATAAGAGTATGCATGGCTTCATGTTATTCATACCATTATTGCTTACTTGCATGAATTTTTTGACAATACACGAAATTGTAAATTGGTTTCTTTCACGATCTTGTTGGCATAACTCCTTTGGACTTCTTTATTCCCTACTTATAAATCCAATTTTTGAAACTGGTGTACACCTTATAAATTTTGAGGAACAATATCATAGGGCAATACAGTTTAGTATGTGAAAATGCATTAATAAATGTCTTTAAAAAGATATAATTTATGTTTAGATGATAAGAGCATGTCCTTTATTTTACAATTTCTTGATTTAAATTTTTATTTCAAATCGAAACGAAATAGTTACTCGAAAACTATAGTCCTTTCTCGGAAATAGGTTTTTATTCTAAAAATGTTAGGTTCAATAATTTTATTTGATGTAGTTGTTTGTGTTTGGTTCCACAGCCACCCAAGTCTACGATAATCATTTGACACCTAATAGAAGTGCAATATATAGTTTTGGTCCAACTCAGAATACTATTAGGTTTCTGTTTGTAAGGTTGAATGGTACACACAAGTATATAGTGCAGTAGTGAATTAAATTTATTAACAGTGTGATAATTTTGTCGTCAAATTAAACGTACTGTATAATACCAATTGACGTTGAATTCAGTGTTTGAAGTGTCACTGATGTTAAACTAAATTGAGTTAATTTTATTACTATGGCTGCAGAATACCGATTAAATCAGAAAACTGGGATTTAGGAGTTTTAAATTATAAATTGAAAATGACCACTTGAGGTGTTTTGAATTTTACCCAGAATCTCCGGTGTGTAAAGATAGTAGGGAAGAACAAAATTAATCGACAAGGATTGTAGTTTAATTATTGTATATTGGTTTTGTCAACCTCATGAAGATCAAGGCCTTGAATTAAGTATTGGAAAAATAATAGAAGCATATTATTGTCTGTATTGAAAAGCTTCTAAAACACACCACTTTTTAAATAATTTTTATTACTATCTATGCCGAAGGTTTGCTGTTGTGAATGTATGACAACATAAAGATTCTCAATTTTAATTCTGTAAACTATTTTGCAGATTATTGCCTGCAAGAATTTACTCATACTTAATGTTAAATATTGAACTGAACAATGAACAATTGCTTGTGGGTGGAAGAATGGACTTCGCCATCATATTACATAATTTTGGATATTTATCCATTCTTTCCAAGTAAATTAATGTCATACCAGAAGCACTTGGATCAGATATAATTTCATTTTTGAAGTTGATATGAATTTAAGGTAGATACATTAACCTTTTTTAATTTTTTTGAGCTTTAAAATAATGATCATAGTATGCATTATTTGTCCCATGTACTTCTTGTACAGTTCTGTTTTTCAATAAGGGTCCAATCAATATTTTACTATTCCGTTTACAATAATTGTTATCTCATTACCTGGAATAAATTTACTTTTTACCCTGTAACACTACCCACCAAAAAATATTTTATTTTAGTACCCTGGGGTATTGGTGCATGCCAATAAAAAAGTTTTAGAAACAAAAGTTTTAACTTTTATTATATACTAAAAACATATCTCGTGACAAACTTAGGTTCCAAGTAAATGAATGTTACTAATTTTGAGTCAATTTGAGCACTCTGTGCAATCTTTGGTTTGATGCTCTAAACATATGAACTTATGACACTTTTAACTTGAAATCTGTCGTTTGCGATTTTTTTCTGGGACAGAGTGAACATCTGCCAAATGATGGCAAGTTAGGTATTGGAGTATTCGGTTCTGACTCCAAGTTTAATATTCTCTCAATAACAGGTCTGAGTTCTTCAGATAAAGTAGATATTTGTAGGTGTTGTTTCATAAGTGGTGTTATCATATCTATGGTGTTTCTTCAAATACATTATTTTCTTGAATATTTTCTTTTTTTTTGCACAGAACTCTTACAAAGAATATTTGAATTGATTGCAAGTGAATCTAGAAGATCGTAAAACATCCTCAATGACCAGCGCTTTGTTTTCTTTGCGATGATATAACGATGAGTCAATTGATTGAAAGAATCAACACCTTCCTTAGTCTTATTGTAAAAATTAACGATTTTGGGAAGATGTCCCAAATTTGGTTTTCACTGTTCGTGTGCATCTTAGACAACAGACGATCAACCTTCTTTTGCTTTGATTTTGGGGGACAATAAGAAAGTATAATATTAAACTCTGAAAGCAAACATTGCCGAATTCTTTTTTCTTCCTTTAACCTGAACAAATGTCTGTGGTATTTCTGTTTTATTTTTCTGTAGAGTTCCAACTATGGTTACAGATTGTTGGTCGCGAAGCTTTCTAGCGTATCAGTTGCTGTGAACAAATTATTCATGGTAACATTGTGGTTAGTACCATGAATTGGTTTAGTAGAAATTACTGAATAATACTCAGTAACAGGAACTCCTTCTGGAGTTAGCCTTTACCAATAAACATCTCAGCATGTAAAGGTTAAAGTGCTCCCATCACAAAATGTAATAATTTTAGTATCATATTTATCTGGCTTTGGAGGTTTGCACAATTTGAATGGACACTGTCCACTAAAACTTACTAATTGTTCATCTAAACTACAATACTCAGATGGCATGTACAGTTCATAGCAATTAGCAATAATAGACTCGAACATCACGGAATGGTGCAAAAGGATCATTATTTTGCTGTTCTGCCTTGATGTCCCTATTATCAAATCGGAGGTATATTTTAGTAAAAAAACTGAATCTTGCCTTGCTTACGATAATATAAAAAAGTGGTATTCTCGTATTTATGTCGAAAAGCTCTTTTGTAGTAACAGCGTTCATATTTATTACACCTGCGTAGTAGAACAGGCTCCACAATAGATTTTCCGATGCCTCATCTAGAGGTACTGCATTGGCCAGGAAATGCATTTTTTTTAACCTGGAAATTTTGAATTTTGGCCAAACCCTTGCTATTTCAAACAAGGTAGGAATCTTTAACATGAGTGTAAAAAAAATAGCTACAAAAATATCGGAAAAAAATGTTTTGAATTATCAGTAAGTTAATATAGCTAAATATTAAAAGTTTTTGGTTACTGACAAATTGGTCTAGAAGTTTTACAGAGGCAATCTTCCAAACTAAAATATTTCGATTTGTAATATTAAACGTCATTTCACTAGAATGGTAGGCGTTTTTTCATTATTGATCTAGGGGACTTTGACTGTTATTATTAACCTAGGGAGAGAAGAACTACTTCTCATCCAAGCAATGAAGTAAATAATGGCCACTTCTCAAGTTAGTAGTAAAAAAATTATAAATTTGTCACACTAATACTACCCAGGGGGCACACCTGTATCCCAAACTGAGATTTTACATCAGACAAAAACAAGTGTTATTATAATCTCGCTACTACTTTAGTCTAAGGTATACTATTAATGTCCCGCACGTAATAGATAAGATCCACTACGACAGTTGGCAACATAATAAACACGTGCATAATATTGCGCAACAAGGTATTACGTCATTCTTGCGTCTCAAATTTGTATCACATACAAAGAAAAAGATAAAATGTACTCACGTAAAATGCAGAGCTCTTCACAACATTGCAGCTATTCTGACGGCAGGATCTCGGCGTAGATTGGGCGTGGGTTGGCTTTCGCCCTCGTTGAAACCAAATTGGTTTGTCTTCCCTCTTGTTTTGTTGTAGCGATACAATAGGAATAAGGTAGGGAGCGATAAAAGGTGCGATACAGGAAACCTACATATCTGAAAGAGAATACACGATAAAAAGACGGCACAGATCAACCTCACTGTTCGGCGTCTCGTTTACTAGTCCCGTCGTGTCGGAAAAACACACACTTCCTTCCACACTCCGCGCCTGCGCATTCTCTGGCGCCGACGCAACTGTCTAAAGTGACGGAAATGCTCGCACAAGTCTATTTGTTAAGATATTGACGCGATTTCAGTCACATATTTAAAACTAAAATCAGAAATGTTTACATAGCCGATTTTCGGCATGTAACAGTGTCACTGCAACTGTAGCAAAACTACTGACGTGTGCATATAAGAGATTAGCAGACACCACAATTTTGTGCTGCCATTTGTCAAAAAGTAACAAGTTTTGAGCAAGGCTGGGGCACACCTGTACCTCTGGTAGTGTTTCAGAGTTACGCGGCTACAAATAATTACTTCTTTGTGGATATTCAAAATAATGTCTACATTTGGTTACCGTATATATACTAATCTGTATCCTATAGAAAATTAATAGTGTTGTGATATGCTTTGCCGTATGGATAAATCTTGGATTTATTTGTAAAACCTCAGGTGTCTTTGTTAATAATTTATCGATATATTTTAAGGATTGATATTTTTTTTTTTACTGGGGTCAGAAACTATATGGTCAAAGTTTTGTCTTTAATGATTATAATCTTTTTCAGTGTAACCAATCTACATTTTACCACTTACCTGCACTTTTGAAGTGCTGAAAAAGTTACTAAGGCAGATGTCCGTCCCGCAATGGGACAGCCTTGTCTTTAATGTTTGAAATATACTCATTTTAAAATCTATTGTAAATCACAAGTAATAAGTGGCAATCACAAAAGTAAAACGTATGTATCAAATCATTGTTATTAAGGCAGTTCAGTAAGTATGCATATAGTGAGTGGTTTGTAAAGCTGATGCTACATAATGTTAGTATTAATATTAAATGGAGCAGCCACTAACATAATACATATTCAAATTTTCAATAAGTTGTCTAATCAAGAATTAGAAAGATCAAATATTAAACTTTTGTTGTATTTAAAAGCATGCGTATGGTGAATTATAAGCACGATAAGTACAAGGACGAATCTGTTGTTTCAAAGTTTATTGTAGTAGACAATGCATGTAATTTGATTGTAGGTCTAAATTCTTGTTTAGAGCTAGACTAATTAAATAGAATTAACAATGTAGGTGGAAATGAAAATGCAAGAAAGGTTAAATTCATAAAGGAAACTAAGGATATTTACAGATTACTGTTCATTTTGTGCAGTAGTGTGACCAAGTTAACAAGCAATGTTGTACCAAAAGCAAATCTAAGTACATGGATGTTGCTTAAAATTAACTTTAGGTGAATGGGGAGGGGCAAATCTACCAGAACCACGTGAGTTAGCAATTTAGTTTATGTAGAAAAATCTTGGGTTATCGATATATTCTAACCATCTTCTAAATATTTAGTTGACATTTATAAAATTCCTACGTTTGTAGTGATTAACTAAATTAGGAGTATAAAAATTACTTTTCTATTTTTTATCTTAAAGATAGATTTCACCATTGGCTCTGTATAATCAGTCTAGCAATTTGCGCACTTGTAGCACTTCTTTTGTTATCTACCAATATCTAAGGACCTTCTGTGGGTTGTCGGTAATACCAGAGATTTTTAACAAATTAATTAATAAATACTTTGGTAACATTTAGGGTGTAATCCTCTATTTTGATGATTTATTGTGTACTATAGACACTGAGAATAAGGAGAATAAGAAGAAATAATATAAAATTTATTGCCCATAAAGTACAACATTGTAAACTGAGATTAAATATTTAGAGGTCCAATCTATAGCAACAAAGATCATGAATAAACGGTTAAATGTATGCATGGTTTAAAATGTCCCACAAACAAATAGGAATTGCAGACATTTTCGAAAATGATTAATTTCGTAAGATATTTCTTGCTAAAATATAGGTGATATAAATTCAGCTTTGCTGGATTACGTAAAAACAATACAGAATTGCTGTGATCTCTGCACGATACCTTATTCCAAAAAATTAAAAATGTGGTTGCTAATAAAGATTACTGCATTAACGCGTTTTAACGTAGACCAACCTATTGAAATTCAGTGTGATTATTCAAAAAATGTCTTGCAAGGAAATAAACTGGAGTTTAGTGCAAATGAAATTCAATATGCACAAATAAAAAAAGAATTATTGACACATATTAGGGCTTTAAACAAATTCGATTGTTATAGACCTAAGGATGTTGTAGTTTACACAGATCACTTATAGCAGTTACGATTGAACTTGTTCAATTTACAATTAAAGTATTTATTTATCTAAAAAAAATTTTACAAACCAAAATAGATGACAGGAGATGGCTGAAAGAATTCGTGTGATATCAAAGCATGAAGTTAACTTCTCCAAAAATGGGTTTATAGAATTTGAGACCGAAACTGCTGCAGATAGTATTTTTGGATAAATTACAAATTTATGTAGAAAGTTAGCTTAAAAATTGTACATCGATGTGGAAGAATTACATTGTTTTATTGAATTCAGGAATGAGATAACTGTAGAACAAAAGTTAGTGTTTTATAATGGAAGGAATTCCCAAAACACAGAACTTTGTTTTTAAACACAGCACATGATTCACATTTGGAACAGTAAGCTATAAAGGATAAAGTGTATAGCCCATTTTATTAACCAGGTATGCAAACTAATTTAATAACCCTTTTTGAGTTTTATATGTCTGCAATTCCAAAACTTTAAAATAAAAGACCTTACGTAACCATACAATCCCTGACAAACTTTTTTTAGAAGTATGGATTTTGCTGAATACAAGGCTTAAAATTTTAGTTTTGTTTATCACTATTTGGGGTGGTCAAATGCCATAAAGGAAACTGTGTGCGTGCGTGCATGCATGCATGCATGCATGGGAGGGTACATGGTTGCATGTACGTGTGCGTCCATGAGCATGTGCACTCATGTGTGTGTGCGTGCATGCATGAGTGTGCGTGCGTACGTGCATGGGTGGGTGAGTGCACGTGTGCATGTGTGTGTGTGCATGCGTGCGTGCATGCATGTAGGTGTGTGTCATCAGAACCATAGCCCACGTGTTGTGCGTATGAAGCAAGTTGGAAACCATAAGGTATTTCTTGAACAATAATGTGTTTACACAGACTTTTGGAAGATTAAATCGTTGTTTGTGATTTTACAAGGCAGGTTACATAACAGCTTGGCTGTTTTTTGCCAGATTGTGGCTACGAGTTGAAAGTTAGCCTTGTAATTGAATCAAATTACAAAAATAACAAGGCCCCTGTTTTTTCCACATGGGACCAAGGACTTAAAAATTCAGGATAGATCTAATACTTCAAATAATTGGTCTTGACGGATTTTTTCAATTTTTTTCTTCGCTCCTTCCTTTAGATTTCTAATTTGTATCAACTAGCACCTTTTTTTTTCAACAACTAAAAAAATTATTGCAAACTCCGATTTTTATCTATTATTGTCTCCTTTTTTATTTTGTACAATAGTTTTGGGACCCTTACTTCAATTGCACAGGTACAGCCATTAAATTATTTACATATCAAAAGCAAGTAGTAGATCTCTGATAATCTGTAATACAATTTACAACCATTAAAATTAAAGTATTTTTGCTGAGTAAAACTCAGTTTTTCTAACAATGGTGACCATTGAAAATTAATGTCGTTTTTGTATAACATTGTAAACTGTAGTAGTCATGTGTTGATTAAATAAACTGTAGGTTTTCTGATTTTTTGCATACAATTATTTAACTTACTTTATTGAATAAAATTGTAATTGCTTTAAGCCATGTATTAAATAAATTTTGAAATTCATCAATTGTATTATTTGTTATCCTCAAGATTTATTTCTAACATTTTGATATTGTAAGTAACGAAACTCATTCGGTACTATCAACCTAAAAATTAAGTCATGGCTTAAAATAATTACAACTTTATTCAATAAATATGTTCATGATTTACTTCAATTGCAAATTTTAAAAATATCCCTTTACTCTATTAAAATGGAGTTAATAGATGGCATCTGCGTTTTGATAATAAAACTTTAAAAATTAAAAGTACGATTTATTTTTAGTTAACTTTTTGTGATTAAATACTTGTTTTCTTACCAAATTATCAATTTAAGTATTTGGATCTTTTAGCTATAAGACTTTCAAATGACAAGGCTTTTGTATGAATACAAAATTTTACTTTTAATTGATTGGGTTATAAAATAATTTAATGCAGATTAGTTTACCTTTTATTTATTTTTCTAGTATCATGGCACATAGAGTACTATTTGACTATTTCAGTAAACGTAATTTTTTTATAAATATATTAAGTGGAATGTTAATTTGACATTTTGCCATAATCGATCACCAATAAATACAAATCAAACAATAACTTTATTATTGGACAAAATGAAATTTATGTTTGTACATTGATTTTAAATAGGTTTGCACACTTTTACAAAACCTGTGTAAACTGTTACAAATTTAAGAGTTGATCAACTAATCTTACGATATTGCTGCTTGTGTTATTGGACAAACTATAAAAGCTTAGCTGATTGGAGATACGTCATGTATTAATTATTTAAAAGGTACATCTAACTAGTGTTCCATTTGTGTGATACTATAATATATTACTAGCCCTAGATATGTTTTGGTGATTATTTTGTTTGGGATTTAGATTGATTGAAAATTAATTTTGATTTTGAATTTATTACATTGTCATGCTGGAAGGCGATACATGTGGAAGATGCCGGGAGACATCAAATAGATTACATTCTTGTTCGACAACGGTTTAGAAATGAAGTAAAAGACTGTAGAAGCTACCCAGAAACAGATATATACACTGACTACCATATAGTAATTATGAAAGCTGTGCTATAATCTGAAAAAAAGGGAACGGAAAAGGTAATTTGACTTTGAGAAACTAGAAGAATAAGACATCCACAAAAGATTTGAGAAAAAGTCTAAACGAATTGCTGAAAAACATCGGTTAATTTGTGATACTAAGGAAGTAGAAACGGAATGGAATAACGTTAAATCCAGGTCACAGATATTCTGGGGGTATAAATTAAAAGAAAATAAGAAACCATGCATAACAAAGGATATTCTGAATTTAATAGAATAAAGACAAAAATACAAAAATAGACCAGACAATTCAGGAAAGCAGAGATAAGCCATAAAATGGGAAATTATTTGCAAATGCAGGAAAGCTGAAGAGTAATGAATTGATGGAAAGTGCATAGAGATACAAACTAAGGTGGAAATAGGAAAGACCGACGAAGCGTACCAATTGGAATGAATTTTAGGGATATAAAACCATATCGCAAAAACCTCGTAGGAGGAGACGTCATTATAGCAAATGTAGAAAAGGTGATCAGATGGCAAGAACATATAGAGAATTTATATGCAGGATCGGAACTAGAAGCACTAGAACAGGAATCAGACATTGAAAAGGATCATTTGGTATTAGAACAGGTGCAGTTTTTACAAGAAAACCTTTAACTATACTTTGGTTCAATGAAAGCGTCATTATCATTGATGGTATTTTCAGCCGTGGAACATACATTCTTGTGCACAAGAAAATCCTCATTTAAGGATTACTTAATATAATTGTGATATGATTGGCACATTGCTGTCTCTCTGATGGTAGTGTGCTCAACAGGTACGTGGAGTCACATCCATCACGTGCTATTGTAATACCATTTTTTATTTGGGCTTCGTTTATAAAGACATTTAGCCACAAGATTACACATCAGTACAACAGTATGTATACATGTATTACACTGTAGTTAACTATCTAGCCTAACAAAACAAACAAGAGGGTGTACAATAAAATGCAAGGATGGAATAGGGGTGAGAAGCATTCACACCGTAGTAGCTCGTCATGATGACTAACACACAGAGAAAAAGAGCCAAGGAGAGAAGGACTTTTCCACAGATGTTAAAGAGGAGTATCAAAATTAACCTAACATTAAAGCTTTACTGGAGAAGGTGGCATTCCATAAATGAAATTATATAGAGAAGAAGAAGAATTTAGAGCAAGTAAGGAATTTAAGTTGAACGGAATTTACACTTTAAGTGCAAGAGGTTTTTTAAATAAACTGTTTCTTTGAACTGGAAACTCTTTGCATTACAGGAAGATGTGGTTCAAATTGCCTGGTTTATCGTAGAAAGTGCAAACTGAAGAGTCTGAAATGCCAATTTTATATAAATGTAAAGGTATTCTGCCGTGATTGGGTTTCATTCGAAAAATAATAGTGTCGTCATTGCGGCTAAAATTTGTATATGATCTGTGTATGTAGATATTTGTCTGTACTCTGTATGCTTAGGAATTTTAAAAGCATATCCTACTCATTCAGCAGATTTTGACCCATTTGTGAAGATCGTTGGAAAATCATGACATTCTAATGAAGATAAAAGATTCTTTTGAATTAGTATGACATTTTCTGAAAAGTAGGGCAAATTACATTAGGATTTGTTCTTCTGAGCGAACAAGAAAAACTTTTTACGGAGGTCATTCTCTATCTGTAGATCGACATGACTAGTATTGTAGAAAGCGTCACAGGTCGGCGAGGAAGTGCGTTTGCTCCAGTATTTATTCACCAGATTTTGAGTTGGAACTAAAATATTTTATAGGTATGATAATCCTAAAAATGCTCATATTTTTAATATGAATTTGGTTGCTAGAATCTGTCATCTAAATTTGAGCAAGCATTCTTTGGCTTCGACATAGATGGCAAGAGTAAGTGTTAACTTCATGCCACCTAGCCACGTTCTCAGAGCTTTACTAGCTAGAATATCTAGCTTACGGTAGACGTTGTTACTGGCGGAACCGTACACAGTACTGGCATTATCTACAACAGCTCTAAAAGGTGCCTTATAGAAGCTCAGAGAGGCAGAAACATCAGCTCCCCACCATTTTTTAGTACACAATCTAAGAAAAATGAGTATCCTTTCGCACTTACTTCAATTTTGTTAATGTGAATGATCTAAAAATACACCTAGGTAACGAATGTTTGAAACTACTTTATACAAATGACTACCAACAGTTAAACTTTCTGCTTGAGGCAGATTGTATCTTGTAAAAATGCAAGTGGCAGTTTTTCTTTAGAAATTATAAGAAATTTTTGTCATACCAATCTCTGTTTTCGTTTTTTAATTTCTTTAAGAAAGTTAGTACAACTTTTGAGTGTCTTTTCATTGCAATAAAAACAAAAGTCATCCACATATTTAACTACTTTAATGTGGTCAGCAAAAACATGATGAATGTTTTTTTGTATACACCTTAAGTAGAAGGTGGCTAAGTACGGAGCCCTGAGGAATACCTTGGTTAATAATTTTGGGACTGCTTTCACATCTTCTCAAAAATATTCTATTACCAAATAAATTAATGCTAGTTTAAGGCATTATTTAGGGGGATGCCGATTGCACTTAATTTAGCCAAAGGGAAGTGTAAATTAACACCTTCATAAACAGGCATAATGTCTAAGAAAGTTGTCCCTAAATAATTATTTCTAGAAAATGATAATTGAACATCGGAAACTAGTTAGACTATTGTGTTAGTAGTTCCTAGTCCTCAACGACAACCATACATCTCTCTAGGAAATATCTCGCATTTTTCAAAAAAATTTCAATTCGACATTTTATAAGACTTTTAAAAAACTTGTACAAACATGACATGGGAGCAATTGGTCGATACGAAGACACTTGGTTGGCATCCTTGTCCGGCTTTATTATAGGTACTACAACAATTTCACTAAATTATGGAATGACCAATTTGCTGTTCCAAATCTTATGGAGAGCATTTTTTACCAGAATGGGAAAAGTTTTTAATATTGGGTATCGAATATTATCTACACCAGGAAATGAATCGTTACGCAAGTCCATCAGAACTTTGTTGAGTTCGTTGGTTGAAAATGTACTGGACAAAATGGAGTTAATATTTTCAATAGTGGAAAATTGATATTTATCTTGTACGGTAGAAGGATCTATCAGGTCTAAAAATTCCTCACAACGAGTGTATTTACTATTTGGTGAAGTGTTATTGTTTATACAGTGTACATTTTTTTGCCAAACGATATATTTCTGTCACTGAAGTAATTTTATTTAATTTAGAACAGAACGACTTCCATAATAATTTGCCCTTTGTTTGAAACAGTCTTTTGGAACATGCTGTTGCTTTTTTATAGTTTAACCAGTTATCGAAGGTTGGATTATTGTCATATTCAGTTTCCGTCTTGATTCTTTCCTGTATTATTTTATCGCGATCATTGTCCCATCAAATAGTAGGCAGATAGTTTACCATTTCTGATGTATATTACTTCTTTATTTTCTTTCAAAGTAGTTTGTGCCACATATAACGAATCTATAAGGTATTTGTTTTTCTGTCTGGGCGTTTCAAAATGTGAAGGGTAGGTAAACCATAAATCGAATAACAACTAAAACAGATTCCAATCTTCATTCCTCATATTCTATGTAGAATTCCTTGTAAAGAGTTTGTCGTTGTATTTAAATGTCATTTGCACTGTAAGTAAATCACGTATTGATCTGACTCGAGGGTTTCGTTTGAAATCGACCATTCAATTAACTGGGCTATATTAGGGAAACTATAGTGAGGTCAACTGCTCAAAATTTGTACTGCAGGATCGTCTGGTAGATGAGTCATCATTAATTAAGACTAGGTTCAATAGCATTCAGTAGCATAATTTCATTGCTGTCATCATTCATTTATCTCCATAGTCTATTGCGAGTGTTAAAATCTGCATTGGGGTTAGTTTTGAAAATTTATTGGACCAATCTCTCGCACTATGATTAACCTTTATATGTCTGTAGATAGCAAACAAACTTATATTAATATTATTTTTACTACAAGTCAAAACTCTTGACTGTAATTTTTTGAGAATTTAATGATTTCGTAGTTAGGTTTGTTTAGTATCAAGTTAGCTATGCCTGGTTTCCATCAAAGCGATCTGTTCTAAATATATTGTACCTTTTATAACGAACAACAATACCAGGTGTGTACCACGTTTCACTTACAAGTGACTTTTAGATAACTAAAAAGTAATGTAAAGTAATCTTTTTTAAAACTTCTGCAGGACAAGTTTGTTATGTTAGCTTGGATTTAATTGACTTAATTCTGTTTTTGAATAGCTTTTTCAATTCACATACCCCATTAGAGTCTTCTTAACTATTTTTTATATCTTCATCCATGCAATGCTGATGTGGAGGCAGGGGTTTTAACGGGAGGATTTGTCTATCATATTCTCTTTGAAAGTGTTGATGTTTCGGTGTTAGTTGCGGAATTTTCTCCTTGTAGGTTATATGCATGTAAAAAAATGGAACATTTTCCTGTTATTTGTGTTTGCAGATTTTTTGTTTAAAGCGGGAAATTGATTGTCATAATTTAATTTTGTATAGAGCAGAATATTTGTTACCTAAGAATACAGCAGACGTCGAACCCTTTGACACTAATTCTTCTTCCTTAAAAAATAAATTCTGTACCACCATTATAGTTTCAATTTTTAATTGCTTCATAAATAGAGCAGCTACACAAAGTATTGCTGTGCATATTACACTTACATTTAATACAATAAAGTTTATTGATTGGTACAATTTTCACCATCAACATTGTAATACTATTGTAATATGTAATAATATTGTAATAGTGTAATACTTGATATTAATAGGAACTGTAATAAAAGTTGTAGAATTTGTGTCCTCTACTATCATCGTAGAGTCCCCCATCAAGAGAACTTTGCTGGATAAATACATTACACGGTGGGAATTGGTAATAATCATGTTGAAATAGGGCAGAAAAGGCAAAAAAAAAAAGGTTAGCAAAAACTTGATTATGATAGTTTGTTATCATTCACTATTCTCATACCATTTGAACATTATTGCTGTTAGAATGCACTGTGGTTATCATTAGTGCAACTAGTTTTTTAGAAATTTATATTTGAAACTTTTTATGGCTTCTGAGTAGTAGTATCAATGTTAAACATAGAATTTCTGAATCAGGCTCTAAATCTGGAAAAGTCTAAATTTGCTAAAACAAGTAAAATTTCCAGAACAGGTTATCAACAATAAAGGAATAAAACCTGATTTTAACATGATAGCTGCATCTGAATTAATCCTGTTAAGAATATTCAAGAAGTACAAAGATTTCTTGGAATAATAGGTTACTTAGCCAAGTTTATACCTGAGTTGTGAAAAGAAACAACTTCCCCAAGAAAACTTTTGTCAGGGAATCTAGATTGGCAATGTTTGCAAGATGAGCAACATTAGATTAACAAATTGAAGAAGACTCACTTCTGTACTTGTCTTACATTATTTTATAATTGCTGTCAAGCAGGATATTTATTTACAAAGAATTTAATTGTTTTAACAGGTGTCCAGCACATAAAATAATTTGTAACCACTATTTAAAGACATTTTTCTTTATAAAATGTTTTGTCTTATAACAAAAAAATTATTATCCTCAAACTTATGCAATAATTTTTGAACTTGTTTTATGTCACACCAAGTTCACCTTGGTACAAAACAGTCAATTCGGTATTTTGGCGTAACATTAAAGTATATTGAAAATACTGTATTGAGCTGTATTGCCCATCAAAAATATTAAACTTTAACATTAGCGAACCTCTGCAGTCACATGACATTCCACATCTCCAACGACAAAAGTTAAGATCAACTTTAAAAGTCTACAACCATTAAATTCTATAGGAATTTTGGATTTTTTAAAAATTAGTAAACAAGCTTACAAAATGAACTACTGAAAATGCCATGTATTAATGATAACCGTTTATGAATAATGGTTCACTTTTTAAATCAACGAAATTTGTAGCTTTTGCAAATGCATGTTATTAAACTGACAATTTCAAGCCATCGTTACCCTGTGTCTAATGACATGTTTGAACCCTTCAAATAATCGAGGCATTGATTATTAAGTTACGTTAAAACAATTCATAACTAATATAAATCCAAACCAAAGTTTACCACCTAGTTAATATGATAGAATATCCAAAAAGGTTGTCAGTTACATGAAAAATCAATCAATTTTATTATGTAATGGAACTCACTGCTAGAAACCTGATGTTGTACCTAATAAGTCGGAACATAATGGCTGTAGAAAATGATCGAAGAAATTGAAAATTATTGAGACCTGTAAATATTCCAGAGCTAAGTAATAACATAATGGCATTCTGTACTGAAATATTTGACATTAACAGGAACTAATAAAAGTTGTGAAATTCTAGTTTTCTCTATTTTCCTTGTTAAATGTGTCTCCTTTTTAGGTCAAGACATAGCAGGATAAATATAATACGTCATGTCAGTACAAAAAGAAAATATTTGTCTTGAAAAACCTGAGGTCATGATTTAGTTAAATTAGAGATGCTACATAGATTCTATATCGCTTTAATGCATATTTTTAACACTTGGTAAAGTTAATAAAATTTAGAAAATGTTTACTCTAGTGTCTGTAGGATAATATATTTTTATTCCAATAATTAATCTAAATGTTTTCTGCAATTCTCTGTATGTGATGTGTTATCACTGGAATTACTATAATTATCATCTTGATTGACAGAAGTTTTATCTGTATTGGTAGAGTAATCCATCACCATTCTGGATCTTGATTTGTTGCCAGTGGCAATGACAATGGAGTTTCATATTTAGATTCACACAAACTGTCGATGGTGGTGATGCAGGACCTATGTGATATATTTTTAAAGATCACTTTTCTACAAGTTTTTTTGATTTCTTCATTCTGAGTCAAAGGCCCTTTCTTTTTCCGACCTCTCAAGTATTAAGAGCATGTGCTATTATCACTTATAGAATTTCTTAGATAAAATAGGAGGTCCTTCAACTAAAGAGAAATATATAGTATTTGGTGTGGAGTGCATAATTGATATAATTAAACAATAATTACTGAAATATTTACTACTCTTACCATCAATCCGCAAGTCGACAAGCTGGATATGTTAAATGGACTGACTGTATGACGAAATCCTTCCATTAACACAATGTTAAGTCTATGCACTATAATTAATTGTTACTTTATTATTACACCCAAAGCATATTTGTCCACACTTCTATATGTGTATACACGTCTTCGCATCTCAACGACGAATGCACTTTCAACACATCCGTCGGTTTTTCGAAAGAAATAACACGAAAGCAAACTAACCGTCAGGTGTTTCCAGATACCGTCATTGTTCACAGATATAAAAGTTAACAATATAAAATTACATTGGTAAGCTCCAACATGTAGTTTATAACACTTTTATTACCATTTACTATATTTATACAAGGTACCCATGATAAGAACACACACCATGGACATCTTTGTAACGGCAACAGGTATAGAGTAAGTTAAATGGAGAAAATGTTGTGCAATTATAGCAGTATACGTTTAGCATTTACGTATGTAAATTTCTTTTTGCTTTTTTTTTTGTTATTTAGAAATACAAATTTTTGTATCTTAGAAAATCCTTTTTCCTGTGTTATAAATTAAAGTAGAAGAAAATAACTAATATTTTCACGTAGCACTTTCAGATGTATTATAATCTGACAGGATAAACGTTTCTGAGTCGGCGTATCCATGGGACCATTATCATCTTAATTTTTTAAATGTCAAACAAGGATTGTAATAACTATAAATAAAATTACCGCTAAAATATTAAGCAACACATGAAAACTCACTAGCACAAAAAATTGCATTTCTGTTAAAATTTAAAAATGTTCAAAATAAGAACCGTTATTTTTTTTCTAAACACGCAAGCAGTTTTTTGTTGTCAAGTTTAGGACATTTCAAAGTATTTATGGAGTAATTTCATTATTTGTAACACACTTTTTTTTGCAGCAATTCCAGATTTTAAAATGTTATTTTATACATCATAACCCCCAATTGGGTGCAGGTGTAAGAGATATAAATCTCGTTTTCTAAATTACAAAAACTTGCTTCCTTCCAAATAACTCAAACACGCAAAAAAGGAATTTAGATATGTAAATATCAAGAATGCTACTAAAATTGTAGTCTTCTTTATTTAACCTACTCTTCCATTACCAATACTTACATGCTGTTAATTCTTATCTTGGGCGTCTTGTATATTCATAACTAATTCCGATAAAATACCGAAAACCTCGACTACTAACAAGAATGGTTGTTGTCCAACTCAGTGGGACGGGTGGTGTACAAATGTGAAAAGGGTCCCAAAATGCTGTGAAATGTAAAAATGTCTTAATCGGGAATTATCTTGAAATACGAGGATTTCTAAAGAAAATCTGCAGAAGAAATAACAAGAGGATGCCAAAACCTGAGATCAGGAAAGTGATTCTGACCTAAACTTCACTCAAACAATAATAAGAGTAGACTCATACTAACCAACCTAAAATAACGTTAACTATAAAGATAATAATAATAATATATAATATATATATATATATATATATATATATATATATATATATATATATATATATATATACGTAAAATTGCTAGCTAAAACAAGGTTTTTCAAAATCAAATGTTAAATTACCTGAATATTAAACATGCCTCTAGGTTCTTGCAATATATTTAATTACAACAAAGCTGTAACTATTACCTATACATTAGCTCTGAAAAACACGAATATAGAACTGTTACACAATCGTTTTCATTACAAGTACATATAAATATGATTAAACAAAAAACAACCAAATATATGACAATTTACTTAGCTTAATGGAAAATGCTTTCGGCGAACTAAATTACTTTCTAGATTCTTAGCCTAATGATAAGAACATGCTGTGGGTACGCTTATAAATTTATAAGTTAAATAGAAAAAAGTCATTCATTTACAGTTACTATAGGTTATAGTTTCAGAAACTTGATCATAAACCTGTAGATCTCTCTGAAACAACTAATAGCCATTATCCCCAGGTCTTAATATGTTTTATCCAGATTTTACTGGGATCCAAAAAGAAAGCTAGGTGTTATGATTTTACATGAGTTTATCAACATGGAGTTGTCAATTTATGGAAACCCATTTGCTCCTAAAATTAAAAGTAACCAACCTGGTGAAGTATTATCCGAACTTCATTGACCAATTACATTAATCAGTTGGATACCTTCTTCAGGGCACCTACTCAGTCTTCATGTAATGTTATTCAAGACTATCACAAAGTGCTGCATAAAAATTATTTTCCCATCATACACGATTCGAATATCTTCCGAACAATCCGAACTGCAATTGAGATTACTTGTATTTTTTTTCTCTATCTAACATATGTAATAATATCTTACTGGACCTTTAAAAGCAGATGGAGCTTTTCATTTTTTGAATCGGCATAATTTTGTATGTGAACTTTTTTCATGTCAAGATGATGAGGTTATAGACATCAACATTATACCTTTTCAATTAAAACACATGTATCATAAAACTGTATCAATTTAGAGTGCAAAGTAACCATGCTATCATTTCCAAGTGTACAAACTGCCATAATGACTGCAACAACCTTTTGAGCATGAACAATATAAGATACAAAAGTAATCCTTTTGTAGATCAAGAATGTATGTAACCTAAAGATTATATTTTTTAAAGGAAATAATTCTTTTACCCTATTGGTGGGATTTACTAATACATAAACTATTACAATGAAATATACTCAGTAACATGGAAATTCCAACACCAACAAGGGTTGGGAATTTTTTGACCAAACTTGGCAGATATGTTTAACTACACAAAGGTAATAATTGATTAAAATTTCATTGCGATAGATCAAATGGTATTGGTATATGTCACCTCTGTCATTTTTTTTGAACATTATTATCTGACGATTTTCTTGCATGTTTTGATTAAATTTAGTGTTGTATCTATTAAACTTTAGTGGATATTCGTGTTTTGATGATTATTCCTAGAATGCGGTAACGTGGAAATTACCACCAGTTGAGCGAATTCAACAGAGGTCGAATTGTTGAGTTGCACGAAAGTGTTTTTTTGTTGTTCAGGGAAATAACAAATTGTCTTAAACAGAACCAATCCACAATTATGCATCGTTATCAATTATGGACTAGGGAGAGCCAGGATTGTCGTAAAAAGGGAACGGGCAGCCAGAGACAAACTAATAAGATGCAAAACTGCCATCTTCGCGTAATGGCTCTGAGAAACCGATTCTCCAGTATTAGGTCAATTGCTGATCACTGGTTAGGTTATGAAGGTCGTCCTGTAATCCTTTGAATGGTTTATCGTCGAATTAGGGCTTGTGGCTTGCAATGCTATCGACCACATCTTGTGTTACTGATGGTGACTCAACACGGACAGCAACATTTAGAGTGGTGCAGTTTGCAATTAAACTTGAACCTGGAGTGGCACGCGGTGGTATTCAATAATGAATCTCGATTTTGTTTTGGTATGTATGATGGCCGCATGAGAGTCGGACGAACACATTGGAAACGTGCCAATGTTAAATTTTCTGTTGAAAGGCATGTGTGAACCACGGGGGTTACGGTATGGGGTGTTATAACATATCGCAGAAGATCCTGTATGGTGTTCATCCAAGGCAATATGAATGCTATGTTAATGAAGTTGTGGAACCAACAGCATTAAGACCCACTTTTCGATCAGGATAGTGCCCATCCTCATGTAGTGAGTAACTGATTTAAAGATGCCCGTGTCAATATTTTATCATGGTCGCCCAGATCTCCCGATTGAACATATGTGGGACACAATATGCCAACAAGACTTCGACCACAAACTGGATTCGATGCCAAGAAGAGTGAGGGAGTGTGTAACAAATGGGTGGTTTTTTGTTTGAAATTTTAATTAGTTATTACCTTTGAGTTGCTGAACATATCTACTAAATTTGGTCACGTAATTCCCAACCCTTTTTGGTGTTGCAATTTCGATGTCACTGAGTATATGATTATAAATAAACATTTTAAAGGAATGTGCAAATATTTTAAGTAAAGGTTACATTTTAAATGGTTTTATGATACCTGTATTTCAGAAATTTTTTGAAAACGAGTATTTATCATTTTTAATAAGTATACCAAATTTCTACTATATTTAATTGAGAAGTGAACCAGTCTTGATTCAAATTCTTAATATTATAGGACGATGGGCAACAGGCAGACAAGGAAATTGTTGATTGACATATAGCTGTTGTAATAATTAAAATGTTTGGTATTTGTACGCACAATGTAATAAATACTGTTGGTAACTTGTCCATCAGTATTACTTAAATATTTAATTTATTTTTAAACATTATTTGCTTTTATAGCAATTTTTCCCCTCAATGTATGTATTTTCACATAAGCGTTAAAATTATGTGCAGATGATTGCTGTTCCTGATCAGATAGGTATTCGGTTTTCAATGTTTATGTATGCAGCAACTATATTCGAATTACTGTAGGATCTTGTTTTCTCCTGTTGAAGTGTTAACAAAATTCACATTTTCCATGTTTTATCATGTCTATTTGTAACCTTTGGCTTTTTACCGGAACCTTATAAAATATTATACTATTAGTTTAGTTTAGTCCATTGTATACTGTATGCTATATACTAGGGTTGTAACGATCATAATGTAGTGGTATAAATACTTACTTTTGCCATTCTGTTATAATCAAGCAAAAGAGTGTTAATGGAATATTATTTTCAAATCATTGAAATAAAATTAATTCCTTAGCATTTTTACTTGCCTTTAGATGCTTGACATCGTGTGTTGCACGGCTTGTGCTTATGGACAGCACATTTCTATTCATATTTCTAGTTTTAAAGAAATTAAAAATAAAAGTTTGTTATTTGTAGTTGTCTGAAATACAAAAAACAGCTTTTCTATGAATCTGGTTTATAACTTTATATCTAACATAGGGATAATCAGGATTAAATTTGTAAAATTCTAGCAGCTAAATTGATTAATTGATACAGAATGTGTTTACTGTTTTTTATTTTACCATTAGAGGTTAATCATTACTGTATTTGATAGCATCTAGGATTGCCTTTTTTAAGTATAATTGGACAAATCAAAGTAGTGTTTATGACCACATTTACAACTCATTTTGGAAATATTAATAATTATAAACTGATTGCATAACATGCTAGCTTAGTTGGTTTATACTTTTTTTTTTTTTGCTAAATGTTAGATCGCCAATATAAAACCTACGTTAGAAATAACTAGCTTATGGGATAATATGAACACTTTTACTATGTATTTAATTATCGTGCACATATGCAACAAGATACATTCTTGTTTTAGAAGATTGGACATGCTCGGGCGATGAGATTTTGGCCCAGGTACTCATGCACTATGTGTTCGCATGCTGCATCATCTTTGTCACTTGCTTAGAGTTTGCCAATGGTTTAAATGTCATTGCATTATTTATTCATCTGATTGCATATTACATTACTGTTTGAATATTGTCATTTTACTGAAAAAACTTTTTGTAAATAATTTTATTCTGAAACTTTTACAAAAAAATTTTAGATTTACGGTGTTCACAATTGTCATAACGTATTTATAAATATAAGTGAATCTTGTTTTGTTGTATAATTTACAATACTAGCACATTAATGATACCAGAATGTGCAAGATTTGGACACTTTTAACTTTTGGTTAAAAATCTGGGTGATGCTGATACTGCTGCTTCTCATTTGATTTAATATCTTAAAATTGATCCAAAAGTCATTTCCTATATATCATTTTATTTATTTGACTTACAAATGACATAAAACATTTTATATCAAGTGAATCAAAGGAAATTAATTTATTATTTTATATAAACTTGACTGTCTTTTTTTGTACTAATTAAAACTAACAAAAATTTAAAAAAAAATTTATTTCGTACCGTTTTTGATTTACAAATATTTAATGTTGCTTAAAAACATATTATTTAGGCGGAAATGGTTTTACGTGTAGGGACATCTCAGCTTAGGATAAAGCTAGGTGAGTGAAACAAACACCATTGTCTTCAGGATATTACAAGCTAGAAATTGATATATTATAAGGGTGTGTTTGAAATATTAATATTTTTCAGCTATCAGTCAAAATTTTTACAAAAAACAATAGGGACAAAAAATCTTCAACAAATTCTTAATGGTTTCTTATGTGTTTGTTTGCACACCTATAAAAATTCAAGTTGAGATATCAGTGGTTGGTTCCCGGTTAAAAAAAAATTTCATCAGAGGCATTAAGATTGGTTAGTTTGTTACTTTGCTAAAGTCATCACTATTAATTAACTTACTATTCCTCCATATGTGTTCAGAAGTATACAGCAAAATCTTGTAACAGCGAACAATTGTTTTTGTGGTAGGGTGTAAGTTCGTCCAGTTATAGCTGTTGGGTCTACTTTAGTTGTTATTTGATTCCTGTGCACTCTCAAAATGTCTGGGTTGCTTGGGAACATAAACCATGGAACTGGGCCCGAAGGATGCAAAACAGTTACCCCCACCTCTTCATTTTCACAGTACTGTGACAAAACATTTGCAAGCCACCAATGTCGACCATATAATCACACATTCTATAATTATTAATATCTTCCATTGTAAATGTTGTACCACCTTCAACTACTTGAACAGAACATTCATTACTCAATAAATAAATCTTGGTTTCTCACTTCCGTTTCACTGTGCGGAATTGAAGTGTGGTGCTGTTGTGCAAATTTTATTGGTTCAGTTTCTTGCAGGCAGTGTTGTAGTTAATTTTCTTCTTTAGTATAGTCTTTATCTATACAGTACACAAACGGAATGTTAGGCATATTTTCCTTACTACAGTTAAAAAGTTGTATTTATGTCTGTATTTGGTCCAAGTATGGGCTTTGCAGAATTGCTGTTGCTACAAGTCATTTGACCGTACCTTCAGACCAGCACATGCCCCTTTTCCATGAGCTGTGGCAAACAAGTGTCACTCAGTTTCTACTTTAAAACCACTTTCGCGATGGCAGATATTAATAAAGCTTTTTCTATGTTTGTACTGGGCCTCTGAACCATCGGAAACGTAAAATATTTCTAGAAGGAGGGCACGACATCAGCAGCTGTCAGATAGGAAATAACCATTTTTGAAATAAGTGAACAGCTGTTGTATCATGATTTAAGCATTCAGAAATAATTACAAAACTTAATATTTTAGAATTCCTTGCTCATTGTAGTATACTGCGTAGGGATATACAGTTACTTGATCGTTATTCCAATGAAAAAAAGTGGGCCTCCTTGTGGACAACAAGAGTCTTTAAAAAGTCTTGACAACAGCTTCATTTTCTTTTAATATTGCCTTTGAGGTGACTAGTATTTTGATTGTCGGTTGGGTATGAATGAGTATTTTATGTAGAATGAGCTGTTTACAAAATCTTCAACACTTTTGGTAGCAGTCTCAAAATTGCACCTGTCAAACGAAATTCACTGTTTATATGTAATATTTTCTGCCATAGCCTCTTCAAAGTTTTTCTTTTAATACATGTATTCCAGGGCAGTTTTCACAAACGTTAAGGAAAGTTTAGATTTTTAATTGAGCACATCTTCTGTGACAAACCTACTTTATAATCACTAAGATTGGTACAATCATCTACTTTTACCTCATTCAGGATTCCTCCAACAGCCATAAGTTTTATGTTTTGGTGTGCAGTACATAAACAAACGGGAGGGTTTTCAGTACCAACTGCTAGTATACAGTTTTTGGTCTCAGCTCAGCAACTCCAGAAAACTCTTTTGTCTGGTGAATATTCTTTCTTCAAAGGTTCGTATGTTTCTTTCAAATTCATTAAAACTAGTCACTTTTGAACATGAATTCTTTTACCATTGACTGTTGTTGACAAATAGTCTTTTTCATCAGGCATGACTCAGCTTACATCATGGTTATAAAATTGTTTAACTATATCAACTTCAGATTGCTGGAGTGTTTTGTCAGGATCAGGACTAGACATTATACCTTTTTCTTTAACAGAGATTTTAGTTTACCTGGCAACTCTATTGCTTACCTTGAACTTATCTTGTATAGTTTTACACGTTCAACTCTTAAGAATTGCAGTTAAAATACAGATATGCTTATTCCTACTTTCAGTATTTTTAAATTCTTCTTTTAGTAGTTTTAGAATTTTTTAATCTGGATCATCTCTTTTTCATTTTACACTTTCGCACCTACCAATTCCTGAGTTGGTTTTTGGTTATCTTGTGTAGTTTTCTTTCTCAATTACCTGGAAAGTATATTCACTTTGTTGTATCGGAGATTCTTCAGTATTTGTAAGAGGTTTGTTTAGGCAGTCGAGTGCTAAGTCTGGATTAGTTAAATCTATTATCCATCTGTGAAGGTTCTGTTTCTAAATTTCTTTTATCTTTTGAAAGTTGTTTTCTGTAACTGTCACAAATTCTCATTCCTGCTTTTATCTTAGAACTTACTTCAAACATACAGTCTTGCACCGGCCTAAGACTTTTTATGGATTGGTGAGCACTTCTTTCAAATGGGTTGCAATACTACACAACAAAAGTTGTGTTTATATTTGTACTACTTGTCCTAGCCATTTTTCTAGATAAAATAACTGTTTAAATATTTAAATATTTAAATTTAAAATAGACTGTTCTTAGCCAACGTGGATTTTCAGTTGCATAGTAATGCATACTATACCTATTAACTATTCGTTGCTTTTGAGCAATGCTTCATCACTAAACAAAATATTCCAAATATAATTTTCTCAACTACAATACTCGTTCCATTTGAAAATTGTGGACGAGTCTCAAAATCATCTCTATATAATTCCTGATGAAGTTCGATGTGGCAAGGGTGGAATCGATGCTTCAATATTAAGTTATTTATCCTGCTTTTTGAAATATCAATTTCTAGAGCAACTTCTCTGGTGCTCAGATTAGGATTTTCTTCTATCATCAGCAAAACTTTTAATTCGAATTCGTCTTCAACTCGCTTTGTATCATTTCACCCTTGGAATATGCAACGTTACCAGTAGCTCCAAATCTGTCTTGCAGTTTTCAAAAGCCGTAGCTCGTGATGTTCTCAATTTTTGATTATAAATTCGACTTGCCAATAATGAGTTTCGATCAGCTTCACCAATGCAGTAAACCATGTTAATCAATTCTCCGCGTGTGAAATTCATCGTTATAATAACAAATTAAACGGCAAATTTGCAAGATAATTATTCAATCTTATTGGTAATTTTTCTTATTTGATTTTGAAGAGTGTAAAACATTTATCGTTCTTGCAATTTACATAAAAATGTACTGGGCGCTTTTTTAGTTCATTTATTTGTCCTGATTTAACATTATATTGAGTAGCACCTTTATTAACAGTAACTCACTCGAGCCTCTAAAAAATTCTATTCTTTCTTATTAAAGCTCCTGCATTAGCTGAAATTAATAAATAAATGCTTTTCTATTTTCGAATGTATGCTTAATTAACGTGCAAGCGTTACAGGCTATTTACATTCCTATCATAAGTGATATTAAAATTTGTTAAAAAATAAGATGGTTTCGTTTACAGCTTTTACGTCTGAGGCAATGCGTCTCGTTTATTATATGTTCTTGAGGTTTTAATAATATTTAACTTTGACAAAAAAGTTTTTAATTTATTATTAAACATCATTATGTTTAATAATGAGTTTTTGTTAACCAGTACAAGTATTAAAAGATCCTAAACACAATTTTGTTTTGTGAATAAATTACGGATAAAATAATGCTCTTGGTAAGCAGAACCCATTAAGTACAATTGTTGTCTTGCATAGTCTATTACAAGAACAAAACCCATATGTTCTAGGATTTTTGTATTTTAACCTTTAAAAGTTGTAGCACCTGTGATTTGTGTCTATTTAAGGCTCCATCTTCTTCAGTAAGCCATGAAATGGGAGAACAGGTGCAAATTCATTCTTTTAGATTTGAATACATAGTATGTAATTTTCTAATACTTAGTTATTGTTTGGGTGGTTTTGTAGCTTGTGAAATATGACTTGTTCCTTAAGGAGGAGAGGAGCATTCAGATAAGAATAGTGTATTTAACCAACAATGTATATTTCTGGCTGTTTTTGCTTTTGGTAATATAAATCACTAGCCATTGTTTTAGTAAATTCTCTTTGATGTTATTTAAATGTAAGAGGTCAAATCATGCATTATACAAAAGTACTCTTCTCTTTGTTCATATTTTACTACTCTTGGTTATGTTTGATGCAGTACAATCATGTGCCAAAGTAGACACCCACACTTTTCTAATAAAAATAACTAGTATAATATAAGCAGTATCTTCAGAAATATAAATTTAAATGATTGTGAACAACTCTATCTAAAATTTTAGTGTGTACAATGTCAATTTAGAGCGTTTGTATTCAAACCCAACTAAACAACTTTTTGTACAAATAGGTAACACTTTCTTACTGTATGACTTCTGTAGAATATTATTAGCAGTGTGTCTTTTACATGTTAAGCTTGAAATTTGTATACAGTTATTTTCTGTTTTTGTTTGGGGTAAGTACATTGTAGTTGTTTATTGCAAGGTTTTCTAATTAGTTGAAACTACCAAATTGCTATAAATTCATGAAATGACAATGTTCAAACAAATGCTTTCTAAATGTTGTATTTCCTAAGGTGATTGTTTGTTTTTTGTCTTAGGACTAATTGGAGTTCCTCCTGGAGTAGTTTATGGAACACACGTCATACCTGGTGGACCAATGCTGATGCAACCACGCTTCAGATGATCGCCTGCATTCCTACTGCTTTCTCTCGCAAGTTTAAATTAAAATTATTAATATTAAGTTAACTAATTAGTATTGAATTCCGTATTTTATATTGAAACCTAGTGCAATCAACAACCTGCATGTTAATTTTTGGTTTATTTTTGGCTACATAAAATTGATTCTTTTTATTTTTGACAGGTTATACGGTAACCTCAAAATGGTATGTAGCTTTATGATATTTATGTCTAGTGACTGTTTAGTCAACACGTAAAAAGGTCAGTTTCTACCATTCAGAAATAAACAAATTATTCGTCAATTTATTTTACTATTCTGCTAAATTATTGCTTGAATTTTGAAATAAATTGGGGAATAACTTCTCCCTGATAAATATATCATGGAATTAAGGTTTGTACAATTGTTTTTTATTTTATTTTTTTGAGTCAATTCATAAATTATTAAAGGTAGGTTATTTATTTTTATTTATAATAGTGCTCAAATAATTTCTTAATTGCACATAATTCAAGTAACATTTTCTTCTTTAACATCAATTTTCTTTAAACGAAAGGTAGGTTTTTGTAGATCATGCTATTAAAAATATATCAGCATTCATTACTAAGTACATACACCATCCACGGTGCAGTTACATTAATTTTTATATAAGGTACGCCTGTTTTTTACTACATTAATTTTACAGGTGCAAGGTGTAACAAATATAAAGTTTCATACGTTTAACATTGTTTATTGTATATTATAAGGTTCTAATTTATTGGTACCTAGTGCATATAATGTATGAAATTTTATTATTATAACATAAATGGGCTGTTGTAGAGGCAGGCGACAATTGTCACAGCAGTTGCTGTTGGATTGAAGGCCCCCTGTTTAGAGTACTTTACAATTTTTGCTATTTAGTTTTGAAAATATAGCTTTTGTCAAACTATTTCAGCTTGTCTTTTTTTGAATTAGAAAAACTTCAAACTGCAGGAAAAATAGTAGCAACATTTAACTTTCTCAGCAATAGTCTAATGCTTTGACGGTAATTTTCAGGCATAAAATGTATTTTTATAATAATTTGGTATTATTTATAAAATTAGGTTATAAAGCTGATATTTGCAGTTGTTTCCATCTAATCATGTGATCTACTTCTACTATTTGAGTATCGCATACATAATTATGAAATTTTATCTCGTTTCGAGGAAGAGATGGTCAACTCGTTTTATTGGCGATTTAGTGAAATCTTTGCGATTTTGTCTCGCAAGCCTGACAATTTCTGTAGTCAAATATCTTAAGTACATTTTACCATAATTTTGTTACATAATGTAAATCTTAATGTGCCAAAGATGATTTTGTGGAACCATTGATGTATTGCATATTTCTAAACCAAAGCATCAGGAAGTAGTATCGATACTAATTTTATTAAAATGGTGTTTTATTCGTTAGTGTTTGATGACTATATATCTCTTTTCGAGATGCCGTATTTTGTTTGAGACTTTGTGTTTATTCATTTAAGAATGTTTAGAATAGGTTTTATCTTAGAGTAACCTGCAAATTCTGAAAATTGATCCATCTTTAAATACTCTTGAAGTAGCTTATACTTTCTCTTCCATAAATTCCGAAACGATATAATCGTGTGAATTCAGATTGGCGACCTTGCTGGTAATTGTGCATTATGAGCCATCTAATATAAATTCGGGTGGCTTACCATTGAAACCTCAAGGTTTCTATCATGTTAAAAGTTTTCCAAACTGTGCATATTCCTTTAATATTTTTCATTAGCAATCTAACTAAATGAATAGTTAAATCTGTAAAATTGTTTATCGAGGTTCTTAAACCCCCAAAAAGGCATGTGGTTCTTACATATTGTAGGTTCTAGAAAAATTACTAGGAAACGATTTAAACTAGTTTCATACAATTCGTTCCCTGAAAGAATAAAATACATTTGACCCCGATGCCCTATCAGCTCTCACCTGTTAAAATGAGCACGTCATGACTTATGGCACAACTATACCTGCAATTTGTAGTCTCCAGTTATACACAAAAACATCTTACTCTCATTTTGGTATTTTTCCAGTATAGCCTGTGCGTTTGATGGATTAATTCCATTGTATTACGTTTCTATTTTATCCTTTTCACTCACACATACTTTGCGGTATCAGCAATAGGCATATGTGGTAAAAACAATGTTTAGCTTTCTTCTTCCTTTACTTCTAACCTACAGGGTGTAGCATCAATTGAAGTAGCATTTTTTTTACTTGATTTTACATATGGTGACGTTTTGCCTCGAATTAGTAAACAAAAGTGTGTATATACTTCCTCAAAAAATTAGAAAATACAAAGGACATTCCTTCTCTCATAGTAAACCAGTTATATCTTAAGTAACAATCTCAGAACGATCATTTACAAACAAACAAACATGATTATGACACTTGTACTCCATATTAAAGTATTGCTATTAAAATGTACATTATTAACAGTGGGATCTTACAAGCCTTTTCTTTCATAACACTGATAAATTGCACTGGACACACGAATATGAAGTCTTGTTATTGTCTGTTATACCAAGACTTCTTAATTCAAGTATTAGAGGTTGCCTGCTATTCTCAGTTTCATGCTCATTTCACTTAATTAGCAGTTGTTCCCTAGAAATTACACCACAAAATCCTTATATTTTAATTAAGTGCAAGATATCAGAATCACCCAATATATGTTTAGAACTTGTCAGGTCTTATAGCACTGATCATAATAGAAATCATTAGAAAGGTCATTGAGCCATCGTACTACGATTGAACTTGGTCTTGGTTTTTTGCGTAATTAAAACAATAGTAATTGCACATATTTTCTCAGTTATTAATTTCACCCTGGACTTGCTGCTGAATTTTTCATACCTATGGCACTATTGTAAGAATGACATTTTATACTGTCATTATTTTATATTGTACGTGTGCTATTCTATTTTTCATTGCAGTTAGAAAAACCTATACTGTACAGCCCATGATTAAATTATGTTTAAAGGTCCAAATTTTGTTACATACAATTGTTGAGCTATTAGGTGAGGTATTTTTAAAGAATTTGGACGTACGAAACTAATAGTTTCCTAACTTTGCTTGTCTTTATAAATACAGAATTCCACATTGTGTTAACACATACTACAAAGATGTATTTCATTAATTTCAATATTATTTCTGTGATAGAAGTATGGTGTTTTCTTCCTAAAATATTAAATAGCAGTGAATTGTATGGTACTGAGAAACAGGTGATGCTGAAGGTCACAGCTTTAGGCACGTAAAATATATTGTATTAGTTGGGCCATGCTGTTGGGTCTCAGTCCCCTGCCATGTGCGATTGTGGCTTGGACAACAGGCGATCGGCAGGTCTTCTTACCCTGTTGATCACAGGATTTGCCTGTTGGACCTGAAGATTCAAGCTATCTAAAGCATATTGATACAAATGATCTTTATACAGCTTGCATTAAGGGTCCCCTGTTACACCGCTATATATGTATTTTGTTTTAAAATAATAAAATTAGTATTTGTCTATTATAATTGTTTCTGTATAAGGGTTCCTTTAATAAAAAAATAATTGAATTTTAGTATTTCATTTATTTTAGTTTATTTTATTGGTAGTTATGTATTTTTCGACTACAAAAGTTGGTGTCAAACTTGCACCAATGATTTTTGAAAAAGTTTGAAGGAACACCTCAATATTTCTGGCGATAATTTCATATGGTTTCTCATGGCTGACGAGAAAACATAGGTACCACATTTTTGTACAGTAAAGTGTTAGGTTATCATTATTTGTGCATTACATAATATTGCAGTCTGTGAATGCTTGTATCTGAAGGTTAACTTTGAAACCTGCAGTACTTAGGCTGCAGTTTTATCATAAGATGTTCATCAATTAAGTATTTTTATTCATAAAGTTGTTACGTGCCAAGGGTCACTTAAACATTGTTGGTAGTTTAGTTTTAATACACGGAAGTTTCGTGCCATAATTTCAAATACGCGGTGCGCGGGAATTTTAAATAGACTAGGCGGTACTTCCGTACGTCATAGTAGTGAGTTTGCGCAGATCGCACAACACTAGAGGGGTAGACCAAAACTAGACAAAAGAGTGGGGACGAGTTTTGGTGACGCTCGGAAACGGGGCGGTTTTCCTTTGATCTTCAAGTGAAGTAGTCGTGCCGGTATCGTATCTTATCTTATTATGTAGATTCCCTTGCCTTGCTTATCTCTGTTTTGTCTTTACCTAATTAACCTCTTCCTTATCGTTCCCCTGCATATAGAAATATGATACGACCCTGGAGCAGCCCACGACCTGAGATGACCCGGATGTCCATGCTCAGCCAACACCACCGGAGCCCGGAGCAATACCATCTTTATCGACCCGGAAGGATGATAGGCGTACCTGGGGAAAAACTGGACCTATCATGTGTCCTAATTTTATGTAAATTTTCCGAAGTATTGTGCAATGGGTGACGTCATGGTGGTTTGCAACGCGGAATCTGTAATAAGGTTTGTGCTTCCGGCCGCCAGGGCGTTGCATTGCTCTTTATCTATTGCGCTTGCGCGATGTATCTTATGAACTTTGGTAACTGTATTACCGACTTTTAGGAACTATCACCACATAAATGTATCACCCTCTAAAGTGCAATACTTTGTTAACTGTTTTATCGACCATATAAACTATCACCAATAAAAGTGTAATAAAGTCAAGGATAAAATTCTGCCAATTAACATTTTTTATTTAGGGATTTTTTACTAAACCGATATTCACATTACCTATAAATTATTTTTTTTCTTTGGTGAAACACTATTTGAAAGTGTTTTAGAGAAGCATTTTTGAAAACATTTGTTGCTTGAATTGTAGTTGCAAAATAAACAACGGAATTAATTCCGTAACACGTTGAAGACGGCATTGCAAATTCGTATTTCTCACATATGGACCGGCATTTTTTTTTATTGTCCATTACGTATATTATTTTTTTAATTTTTTTTTTGTGTACAATAATTTTAGGTAGACATTATTTAACCCCTAGATTTATTTCAATTAAAGTGCCCACGGGTGGTCACCTGGTCCCAACATGTAAATTTACTCTTGTGGACCGCGTGAGTCACCGGTGAGTCATTGTTTGTTTTGCACATTCTTCGGTTTTTATAGCTTTGACGAGTTAAAACTTGTGAAACATGTTTATATACGCAGTTATATTTGTACACTGGCATAAGATAAGATGTGCGTAATCCTGTGTTGTATTTGTAAAAATTATTATTATATATAATTGTTAATCAAAAATGTTAATTTGCATTTACAATCACACAAAGGAAATGATAATTTAAAGGAATATATCACCTACCTTTCACTGGTTGTAGTGGTTGATTGTACTTGCACTGCTATCAGATAATTATGGACTGTATGTATAATGTTCACTAATTGTTGCTAATTACTGATGCTCGATGCACCGAACTAAATCACGAACCAAAGCCAAGCGAGAACGAAGTTGAATAGTCGTCCACTCGTAAATTACCAACCCTTTTATGTCGTTGCACTAAAGGTAGGGATAATGGAGGGGTTCTAGCTGGGAAATAGGTTAAGGACTTAAATTAATTGTGATTGGCATACTACAACTACAAACAAAATACTTATAAAGCCTTAACATACCGCCCACCAAAATAAGTATTAGGAACTTATTTTCTAAGTGCGTCTAAACGAACAAAAAAAATATATAACCGTAAATTTAAAAGTTAACTTACCCTAATATACTAACTATAATACTAAGTTGCCTCTGGAATGGGGAGAGGGCACAATTTTACCACGGGCCTTTTAAATAGTCCCTGGGATGTTGCCACGGTAGCCACACGACAAACATTGTCATTTCCATAATGCAACGTATGTATACGTCCCATTTTCCACTGTAATGGAGACACTTGAGTATCTTTAATCAACACGAACGTTCCCACCAATAACGAATAATTAGCAGAAAACCATTTGGTTTTCTGTTGAAGTGTGTGCAGGTACTCCAAATGCCACCATTTCCAAAATGATTGCTGAATACGTTGAACCAGTTGCCAACGATTTAAGGAAGATAGTTTCAGATCTAAGACATTATGGTCGGGAATGACAGACACTGGTTCTACGTTCAGAAAATGACCAGGACTTAAGAATGAAAAATCAGTGGGATCGTTACTCATTGGACATAAAGGTCTGGAGTTTAAGATGGCTTCAATTTGAACTAGAATGGTGTTAAATTCTTCGACGAGAGAATTTGTTCGCCTACCACCTTCTTGAGATGGGACTTTACAGATTTTATCCCAGCTTCCCACATTCCCCAAAGTGAGGAGCCGACGGAGGATTAAAAACAAAGTGAATACCTTCCGTTTCAGATGACTGCTTCATATATTCGATTAGTTCCCGAGATGCTCCTATAAAATTTGTTCCACAGTCACTATGAATTTGCAAGCATTTACCTCTCATGCTACAAACCGCCGTAAAGCTGCAATAAAGGCTTTTTAGATAGGTTTGATGCCAACTCCAGATGTATCGCTTTTGTACTAAGACAAACAAATAAACAAACATAAGCTTTCAATGATTTGGCACCTCTAATACGATTCATGGTGATAGAAAAGGGTTCACCGTAGTCTACCCAGTATGTAGAAACGCTTTACCGGCAGTAAGTCTAGCGGGGGGCAAGTCGCCCATAGGAGGGCATAGCGAAATAGGTTTTTGACGAAAACATCGAATACAAGAGTTTAGGCACTGTTGAATAGCCCTTTTTGCAGACAGAATCCAAAAATTTTGCACTAACAAAAAATGAGTAGTTCTAAGTCCAGGGTGTAAATATTTCGTATGGCAATCTCGAATAATGAGCTCTGTCACCCGGTGTGACCGAGGAAGTAGCAAAGGAAATTTTGTATCATAAGATACGTCTGCATTTCGCAACCGGCCGCCCACCCTTAACAACCCATCACTGTCAAGGAAAGGACTGAGAAGTCGAAGTTGTTTATTACTAAGTTTTCCCTTTCGAATGATATCAATGTCCTGACTGAAAACTTGTTCTTGAACCCGTTTTATTAATAAATGAAGAGCATACTGTTCGGGGGATACCAATAATTGTTCTAAGTTTCCAATATCCAAATTTGCACGAACTTTCAAGTTACAAATGAACTGACAAATATATACCAGAATCCTGCATATTTTTCGCAAATCTGAAAATTGATTTACCATCGAGTCTACGAAATTATCTGCAACGTGTATATTAAGGGATAAAGTTCTTTTTTCAATGTGCATCTGAGTGTGATCTGTAAGAGTTGGTTCCATATGAGCAGGCCAATTCTCTTTAGGTAATAGTAACCATGATGGAGCCGTCCACCACAAAGGATGATTAACAAGCTCAGCAGCTAATAATCCTCTTGATGCACAGTCAGCAGGATTATCCTGTGATTTAATATGATGCCACGATGATGGAGCCACTCGTTCTTGGATATGCGAGACACGATTGCTAATAAAGGTCTTCCAATTATACGACGAAGATCGAATCCATGCTAATGCTACTGTGGAATCTGACCACGCAAATGTATCGTCCAATACTAAATTATTTCTATACGTATTTTGCACATAATCAACCAAGTTCGACAACAACACTGCACCACACAATTCTAATCGAGGTAATGATATACGATTGGTTGGTGCGACCTTAGATTTGGCACAGACCAATGATACTTGGATGTTCCCTTTCTCATCGACACAGCGGAGATAAAGTGCTGCTGCATATCCAGCTTCCGATGCATCACAAAATGCATGAATTTGTACAGTTTGATAGTTATCGCAAAGAATCCGTCGAGGAATTTCAATTTTTCAATAACTCGGGTAATTGTTGAAGATGCAGATTCCATTTTAAAACAATTTGTTGGGGAGGAAGTTCATCCCAACCAATTCCTAATATCCATACAGATTGAATCAAATGTTTTTGAAGAAGACCAATGGTGATAATAACCCCAGAGGATCAAAGATCCTTGCAATTTCAAACCATATTCCTTTTGGTACAAGGCCGATCAACGATATTAAGATTGTAAAACAACATATCACTCAAAGGTTGCCATTGCAGTCCTAAAATTTTTGAGACGTATTGTTTACCTCTTCAAACAAAATGCTTGCTGATACCGAACGGAATCAGGTAAATGGCCAATGACACTTGGCACATTGCTATTCCACTTTCGCAACATAAAACCACCTGATTGGCAAATTTGGTTTAATTCATACACGAGTCGCTTGCCATCCTCTATCGAATCACACCCTGTAATCAAATCATCCACGCACGTATCCGACGCTAAAATCTTGGAAGCAATAGAAAACGTAACGATTGACTTTTGCAAGTTCTTGAATTACACGCATGGCTAGAAATGGTGATGATGTGATGCCGTATGTAACAGTGTTTAGCTGATAATCGATAACAGACTCGAGGACTTAAATCTCCAAACTATACGTTGATAGTCTCGATGGCTAGTAGAAATAAGAATCTGTCTATACATTTGCTTAATGTCCGCAGTTAAAACTACAGAATGTAAACGAAAGTGTAATAACAACTCCATGATATCTTTTGAAGAGGGGGCCTGCAGTAAATGATCATTTAAAGACCCTCCACTTTGAGCGCTGGCTGAAGCATCAAATACGACACGAAGTTTTGTAGTTGTACTGTCTGGTTTGAACACGGCGTGATGTGGTATGTAATATACCGGCGATAATGTAGACGATCGAGTTGAATCCGATACAATACGAGACATGTGACCACTATCGATATAATCCTGCATAAATTCTCTGTACGAATTATACAGTTGAGGATTTATTTCAAACGGCGTTCTAGTGAAAGAAATCTTGAAGTGCTATTTCCGAGAGCCAGCAAATACCGGTTCAGGACCATTGAAAGGTAACAAAACAATAAACCGACCGGTGTCATCCTGCTTGTGAGTGTCCACAAAATGCCTTTCACAAATTTCCGCATGAGGAGATAATTTGTTAGAATCTGGAATATTTTCCAGTTCCCAAAATCGAGTAATGTTAGCATCTTCTACAAGTGCAGCTAATGATATACGAGATGTAACAGAAGAAAGAACCTTCCTGTTAATATCCACCCAAAGGTAGTGTGAATTGCCACGGGTTCTTCTGGTGACCCAATGCGAGTTGCGTTTAATAAAACACGCGCGAACAAATCCGCACCTAACAATAAATCGATATTGCTAGGTTTGTCAAGTCCGAATCTGCTAAATCTAATCCAACTATGTGAGGCCAACTATTTGGTGAGATCCTTGATGAAGGAAGGGTTCCACAAATGTCTGGTAAAACAAAACAATCAATACTGTACTCTGGAACAGTTTTACCTTGAGGACTAATTTTACACGATACTTGTCCATACGCATGGGAAGCAGATAGACCTAAGCCTTCAACCTTCATTGAAATATTCGATTTTCTTAAACCTAAGCGTCGACAACACTTATCAGTCATGAAATTTTCCATTGATGCACTATCTACAAGTGCTCTTACTGTCTGAACTTTACCAAACCCATCTGTAATTGAAATTCTTGCGGTGCCTAATAATGTCATTGTGTTGGACGATCTAGATGATAACAACGACTTGTAGTAGTGTTGCAGGTGGGTTCGGGAGGTTGATCTGTTGCCTGAGTGACTGCAGGTTTCTGTGCAACTGTAGGGTTTTCAAAGTGCAATAAAGTATGATGACCCTTGCACACTTTTTACAAACAAGTTTGGAAGAGCAGCGTGTAACCATATGAGAGTTGCGAAGACAATTAATGCATAAGTGTTTGTCTTTAACAAAGTTATAACGGTCTTGTGGCGATTTATTCAGAAACATTTCACATTGGTATAAGTTATGAGTACCACTGCAAAGACTGCATTTCTGAATGAACGGTTGTTACGAATGACTTTCGAACTTGGGGTTTTGAATATTCAAAGGAACGTTTAGAAGGTACACTAGATGATATGGCTTGTTTACTGGACGTATTAACTTTGAACGGTGTATCGGAAACAACCATATTGCTAATTTCTAATGCCTTGCAATGTTTTTCTAGAAATAATTTTAATTGATCATAAGATGGAATGTCTGATGTATTTTCTAACTCAAATGTTTTCAAAAGATTTGTATCTGCCTTTTTTGATAACAAATTAAACAATACGAAGTCGAGCAAATCAATCTTAGTTTGACGTAAGCTTGATATATTTTCCGTAAAGCAATTAAGCAATTCTCTTAAATCTGTATGTGAATTAAATTTTGCTTTTGGTGACGATTCTAAAGCATTCCAATGCGTGTTTGCAATTAAACGTTTTGAATTAAACCTCTCCACAATAATTGAATAAGCTAGCATATAATTATTATTCGAAATTTGCAAATGTCTAATGAGTTCTCTAGACTTAAAATCCAACGCATCAATTAAAAAATAGAACTTTTCGACCGGTAGCAATTGATTATTTTCATGAACTAAATTATTAAAAAATTGAATAAACTCTTGAAAATGTTCTATTTTTCCAGAAAATTTTTTCATTTCTATACGAGGGAGACGAATATTGCTAGACGAGCCAATGCCAGTAATATTTTCAGTCAAGCATTTTTCAGCAGTGGATATATTATCAAATTGCGCTTTAATAATTTTAATGTTTAACAAAGACCTATCTATTTCAATTCTTAGTGTTGTAATTTCATTTAATAATTCCGAGTTGTCCTCATCCAATATGCACGTTTTATAAGCAGTATCTACATCGTTTTTGATATCAAAGGCGCTTTCAGCCATAATATTAACAGAAATACAATTGCCTTTAATATGCTCCAATTTATTTATGGCATCAGATACATCAGATAATCTATCGAGTGCCGCCTTCAAATCTACAATCAACCTATCGGATGAAATATGTGCCATCCTAACGAACAAGGTTACTAATATCGATTTTATATTGATTTCAGCTACAAAAATGAAGGGTTTTGTTCACCTAATAATAGGATATACCAAGGGTAATGTTGAACTACCTGGCAAAGAATTTTTACTACAACGTGCCTAACGGGAGCTTGCAAGTTTCAATATGACAATGATCAAAGGGTTATGCTACCCGGTTTTGCAAATACCTGAATTCTCTAGCGAACTTGAATTACAAGTTTAAAATAACTGTACTGCTTAAACACCTTTTCTGACTACAAATTCTTACGCTACAGTATCCCTAAAATTTACAAAGATTTGTCATTTTTAAGGCTTTATAAGATTCTGTATCATTACAAAATTTCAAATTTAATGCGAGATTGCATCTACTATAAGTTAGTTTACACAATTGACTATGAAACTGGTGGTATGACTACAATTTTATTCTAAATGCGGTCAACCCCTAATTTAAACGAAGAGCAATTAACAATGTAGTTAAAATGAATGCCAAAAATGCCAATAATAAACCAATTAATAAGCAAAATATTTGCTCAAAGGACCAAAAATGTTAATCAAAAATGTTAATTTGCATTTACAATCACACAAAGGAAATGATAATTTAAAGGAATATATCACCTACCTTTCACTGGTTGTAGTGGTTGATTGTACTTGCACTGCTATCAGATAATTATGGACTGTATGTATAATGTTCACTAATTGTTGCTAATTACTGATGCTCGATGCACCGAACTAAATCACGAACCAAAGCCAAGCGAGAACGAAGTTGAATAGTCGTCCACTCGTAAATTACCAACCCTTTTATGTTGTTGCACTAAAGGTAGGGATAATGGAGGGGTTCTAGCTGGGAAATAGGTTAAGGACTTAAATTAATTGTGATTGGCATACTACAACTACAAACAAAATACTTATAAAGCCTTAACAATAATTATAAAAAAAATTATTAAAATGACAAAACGGGTGCTTACTGAGTGAACTTGAACGCGAAATTGAACATTTGTTTGATTCAGATGAAGAAAGTGTCACTGGTTTTTCTGACGATTCAGTTGGTGACAAGGATTATACAACAGGGTATACATCACCATCATCGGATTCTGCAAAAAGCATTGAAGCGTCTGCAAATTCATCAGACATATCAGATTCAGAAAATGAACCTTCATATGTTTTGTCAACGTGGGATCCTGTTACTGGTAGTAGAAAAACGTTTACAAAAACTCCTCAGAATCTCAAGGTGGATGACGATGTCGCAAAAAACTTACTGGGAAAGACCCCAATTGATTTCTACAATTACTTCATAGATGATGAAGTAATTGCCTTATTTGTGACAGAGACGAATAGGTTCGCTTTGCAAAATATAAAACCAAAGCCAAAGATAAAACCATGGTCAGATACTGACCCTGTGGAAATGAGAAAATTTATTGGAATGATACTATGGATGGGTCTTCTTCCGCTTCCAAAAATTCGAGATTACTGGTCCACAAATACATTATATGGAAATAACATATCCAAAATTATGACTAGGAATAGATTCGAACAATTATTGAATAACCTTCATTTTTGCGATAATATGCAAAGGGATGAAAACGACCGATTATACAAAATATCTGCTATACTTAATATGATTAATAAAAAATTTCAACAGGCCGTCGTTCCAGGAGAAGATATTCGTATTGATGAGAGCAACGTATCCTTCCGTGGGTGGATATATTTCAGACAATATATTCCAAACAAACGGCATAGATATGGAATAAAATCATTTAAGCTTTGTACTACTGGAGGATACACCTGGAAATACAAAGTATACACAGGAAAAGAAAAAGCAGATGGTGTTTCTGTTGGAGAAAAAGTGGTGATGGAATTAATGGATGGTCTACTAGATTCATGAAGAAGTCTCTACACAGATAATTGGTACACTAGCGTACCATTAGCAAAGACGCTGATAAACGAGACACGCATTTGGTTGGAACTTTACGTTCTAATAGAAAAGATATTCCTAAAGAAGTGATACAAAAAAAGCTAAAAAGGGAGAAATAATATCCCGACAAAATGAAGATAAAACTAGTATTAAAATGGAAAGACAAAAGGGACTTCTGATGTTAAGTACAAAGCACGATGACTCTATGATAAACTTAAATATTAAGGGCAAAAAAATCTGTAAACCAGCCATCGTGATAGGTTACAACAAAGGAAAGGCATTTATAGATTTGTCGAATCAAATGGCCGCATATACACCATATTTACGAAGAACTATAAAATGGTATAAACCACTGGTATTCCATATTATTACTGCTATAACTGTAGTGAATGCTCATTATTTGTATAAAAAAGTTTGCACCAAATTTAAAGAACTTCTTGTCCCTGCAATGACAATTACAGACTCATCACCGACAATTCCAACTCCCTCAACGTCTACTGTACACATCTTGAAAGAAGTTGAAGGGCAGAAAAGGCAAACAAGAAAACTATGGCGTCTTTGCTACAAGCAAATGTCAATTTCAAAAGGATCTGCATATGCTCGCAAGAATGCCAAAAAAGTTAATACAATTTGCGAAAAATGCAAAATACCAATTTGTATCGACTGTTTTCAAAAAAAATTCTAAAAATGTTGCATAAAAGATATTTAGTAAGTTGTATCACAAATATTGAATAAAATATATATTAAAAGTTGTTTTTTATTTTTATTTTACTTTGAAAATCTTATAAACACATCAATTTTGTTTGAATTTAAAAAAAAATCGTTTTAAAATGAGGCTATGTCAAATTAACTAAGTCCGCTATATACAGTATCTCTTCGAGGGACCGGCGAATCAACTGCTGTACATAAATTGTATTGAAATCATGCCCACCGGTGCACAAGCGGTCCTCAAGTAAAACATGTCGTGTGCCTACCCGTGAGCATGCGAGCCGGTAATGTTGTTGAAGGGTGACCCGCCGGTGGGCATGCGGTCTTTAACGTGTTAGTAAGTATTTCACCTTAAATCAAGACATTGTTTAGTATAAAAAAATATAATCAAATAGTATATGAAGAAATTTTATACTGGTTAAGTGAATTAACTTGTAACCTGTCTTTTCAATTATTGTATAACCAGTTTCCATTTTTTAATTGTTCATTAAATTTACTGTATTTAGTTTAAATATAGGGTAATCATCACGTTTCCTGGTTACATTGTAGGTTTAGAATGATAGTAAGTATAGATACGCTAAGATAATCTCTTGGACATTGTTCTCGGGTAAGGACTGAACACGTATTACTGCAGTGTTCAAGTTCTTTATTCCAATTGGTTGTAGAATATCGGTCAACTTGAATAAGCCAATTCCGAAAAAAGAATATAATGTTGAAACAGAGGTGATTTACTGGAACTAAAAGTGATCACTTCGCTTTGGGATTTGACGAGACGCAGTTGTGTTTCATCGGAGTGCCGTTCACGTGGGTGCCATCGATGTAGTGTTTGTTATTGTACCTCCATTTTGACCCTTTTTTAGGGCATAACAAACATCGGCCAGCATCACGACAAAGAAAATCTGCATGAAACTGGTCTGCACAGATAACGCCGAGAAAAGCATGTCATTGAAGACAACTGTGTGTTATAACTTTAAAACTATATAGAAAATTGCATTATTCGAATCTTAATATTTAATTAAATAAGGGTACGTAATAATTAGCAACCACATTCGGAGCGTAATAAGCTATAAAAACTATTATTGTTAATTGTATATTTGAGTCCATGGAAATGGATCTATTTACCGTTTTACATATCCTTGTTGATGACATACAGCATGTACTAAAACTTAATATTAACACTTACTGATTTATCATTTACAATGACGTACTATAGGCCATAAACCATTCCAAACAAAATGTTCATAGACGACTATAATGAAGACGTGCGATGTTTTTTCTCACACACCCGCACAGTATGATGAAACTGTGAACGTGCGTTCTTTGAATGTGAATGCACATCAGCTTGAACAGAGTCTTAAACACCACTCCTGACCGTTATTATACCATGATGCACCCTGACGATTTTTACACCAATGAGTGGTTTAATTCCCAAAAAAGATTAAGAAGAACAAGACATATGCTATTTCCCTGTATACAGTAAGGGAAAGGGACATGTAGGCAGCACATAGAATGTTGAAGGGTTAATAGTAAAGGAAATCTTAAAATGCTCCAATATACTGCCCACCAAAAGATGTCGTATGTGGGCAGAAGTCCCTTTAATTTAAAATTTCCATGGCAAACTTTAATGAGTATTTTTAAGGTGTAGAAGGTGTAACGAGATTTAGGAAACCAAAGCAAAGGAGACCTACCCGGAATAACATTCCATATAGTGGATATATTGAGGGAATTGCTGAGACAAAATGATTTGGCGCCCTTAATTACGACAATAGAAAAAAACCTTTCAAGGTAAGTAATATAGTTTTGTATTTTACCCATTTCAAATGCTTATTTTTATTATTTTTCTGTAGGAACCCACAGTTGGTGCACCCATAAAATTGTTATGGTGTTCCTGTCCTTTCAGGGTAAATCTAAATTTATAACGTAATGCTGATTTTATCCATAACAAAATTATAGTAACTCCAAATGGACGGTTTTAGTGCTTTAACAAACTAAGGTAGGCCTTTGGTAGTTTAAGATCGTCGATTTCGACTCATTGTAATGGCAAGAGGATCACCAGCATGCAAAAATGCCCTTCCGGGGTTTACCCTTGAAGTTGATAAATTACCCATGGGAGAGCAGTAAGTAATTGAATTTATGCAAAAACAATGGGTGTGCATAAGAGACACAATTAGTTGAGTTTCCTAATGATTTAATATAAAACCACGATTCCGGAGGAATGTGATATGTTATTACTAACTAACGTTTTCAAATTATGCGATGATTAAATCCAAACTAACATAGTAGTCCAGGTCTGACAGCAGTAATGTACAACACAACTTCAAACGAGGCAACGAAATACTATTAGTAATAGCAACTCTAGGTTTAGCACAGACCAATGAAGTGGTAATATTTCCATATACGCTGACGACTCGAAAATAAACCGTGGCTGCATAACCTGTTTTCGTAGCATCACAGAAATGATGAATTTGTGTTTTTGTTGTCGACATTTAAGGTCCATCCACGTATCTTAAGTTTCGATAATTCTGACAATTGTTCCAAATAGTTTTTCCATTTTGATGCAACATGTAATAGAAGACTTTTGCTCCGATCCAAATCCAATATCTACAAATGTTGAATTAAATGTGTTGTGTTGGAAATACCAAAGGCATAATTAGCCTCAACAAATCCAAAAATTCTAGCTACTTCAGAAATCATACTTTTACAATTCTTCGATATAGAATCAATGTGATAAAAAAAGTAGTCTTGTATGGGTTTCTACTGCAAACCTAAAATCTTTTGTGACAAGTTATTTCAGTCTTAAAAAGAAAGTTGTTTTATAACAAGACGACTTCGGTAATCCTTCAAGAACTTGGCTGATTGCCATTCCACTTACGTAAAGTCTAGCTCTACAAATTTGAATTGTATTCAAAGATTGAGCATTTTGCTTCTTCTACAGAATCACTACCACTTAACTACATCTTTAACATAGTGGTTCTGATGCCTAAACTTCAGTAGTATCAGAAAATGTGTGTAACTCCACGTAATCTAGTTCTTGAATAGCCCTTCATGTTAAAAATGGAGAGGATGTCATTCCATGGAGTACAGATGTTGTTCCATGCGTGACTGTGTTTAACCGATAATTCATCATAAGACTCGACGAATTAAATCTCCAAACAATTGGTGATGATTCGGGTGCTACCAAAATCTGCCCATGTATCAGTGAATACCAGAGGATGTACGAAGGTATAGCCGCAACATCATGTCTTTCTGCAATGGAGGATCAACTAACAAATGTCCATTTAATGCACTACCAATAGGTGCAAAGGCCCAAGCATCAAAAACCACTCGTGAGTTTGGTTGTGCTTTGGTTTGACAACAGCTTGTTGAGGTATAGGTAGTTTCTGACAAAACATCAATTGAGTTTTCACACAATGATGAACAAAGAATCATGACCACTCCTAATGTAATCCTGCCTAAAGTCACAATAAGTATATAAATGGCAATGCTTTTCCAAAAACAGGCTCTGGGCCTTTGAATGGCAACATGATCACAAAACTACCATCCTATATTCCTGTCTAGAACGAGTCGCCACAAAATGCATATTACATGCTTCTTCCGCAGAGGTTAACTTAGAAGAGTAAGAAATGTTTTCTAGCACGTAAAAGTGACGTAAATTAGAATTCAATGGTTTCACAATTGCATCTAATAAAGTGTATGAAGAGACAGGACATGTTTTCCTGCCCGTATCCAAGCTAATGTTTTTATAGCAACAGGTTCATTCAGCCAGCCCACACAAGATTTGTCAAAATATGCGCAAAAATGTTTGTACCTAGCAGCATATCTATTTTGCCGGGTCTACCAAAATCTTCATTTGCTAATTTTGATTTGGACATATAGGACCAACTATTCGATGGCAACTGTACAGTGGATAATTTTCCACAAATTTTCTGAAGAATAAAAATAACCACATTTTATTGAGGATTTCTCTCTCCTCTCAGACAAATTTTACATGACACTGCATTTGTAATCTGTAGTGTTCCAAACCGTCCACCTTTACCAAGACTTTTGATTTAGTCAAAGACACACGTTGGCAACATGTATGTTATAAAACTCTCCATGCTGCCATTACCCAAAAGCGCTCTTACAGTTTGAAATCTTCCAAACCTATCATAAACAGATACTTTAGCCGTAGCTAACAAAATGACCGAATTTGTCGTTCTTGCCTATAATAAATTACTAAGGTAGTAGAGCTAGCCCGCAATATAGACATCGATGAAGATGATATGGTGATGATGAAACCATAGGCACAGAAAGAATAATTTTAGTCTGCACTGCAGATTTTCCTAAATACAACAACATATTTTGAACATTGCAAAAACTTCTTTGATTTACAATTGCTCGCATGTGCGAGTTCGTGCAATAATCAATGCATAACCCTTTTCCTTTAATAAAAGTATAATGCCCCAAATTCTTAAATTTCTATCTCCTTTGAACAAAAACCCTCCTTGGAAGTTTCAAAAACCTAACCTCAAAGTAAAGTTGCACATGGTAAAAAAAATTTTTGTCTTGTTTTTTAGAAACCATTTTACGTTATGTTTTGGCACTGAGTTTGCTATTTAACAATATCTTTTGCCTCTTAGTAGTGCTCTAATTTAAAGCTTTCGGAAGCTTAAAAAATGTAAATTTAACCTTAAATCTCATTATCTAATTTGCTAAACAAATAAAATTAATGCATATTAATCTAAAATTTGCGTATTTATAAACTCAATTCCGAAACGCCTTGATTTTCATATATTTTTAATATTCATTGTTTATTGTATTCATTTGTACCCATAAAATTGATAGTATGAAAGATTTTGCAAAACGTATCACTAAGTAAGTTTAACAAGTCTTAAATTAATACAAAGTAAAAAAAAATTAATGGCAAGTGACTCAAATTCAGCTACGATGGCAATCTGTCGACGTGTTTCACTGTAATTGGGGCTCATAAAGAACAGAAGTAGCAAAGTTGTAATATTAATACATACACATTATGGGAAGTACAGCATCACCTAGCTCACAAATTGTGTATTCGTGTCGTTTCACCTGACATCGTAGGTTTTTGCAACAGTCGCACGGAGGAGATCCGGCTCAAATACCTTTTTCCATAGCTAAAAGTTATAACTTAAAAGAGAAGTAAATTTAATGAGTCTTAAATTAATACAAAGTAAAAAAGAATTAATGGCAAGTAACTCAAAAGTCCTACACGTTCGATCTAGCTTAATACATGTAAAACAGCATCTCGACCTATTTTCAACTTCTAATCCTGATAAATTTGATAAAATTAAAAGTGAAATCATGTCCAATTTGTTCCTTAGCGAAGGTTTTGTTCTGAAAAAATTAGATGTTACTTCCGAACTGATAATTATCTCTACTTTAAGTAACCTATCGTTCCCTGTAGAAAGTTAGTTTCTAACTCAGTACCGGTTTATAAATGGAATCTTACTTTCTCTAGATATAACTCAAAAATCTCTTTAGCCTCTTTTTTTGAACAGATAGACGATTTTAAAGTCTCACAACATTGCACAGATGAAGACAGTGCGGTCGAACTTGTTTCCGACAGCGCTTTAGCATGGTTTTGAAACATCAAACACCAAATTCACTTTTGGCCTGAGGTGGTCGATCTCTTAAAAATATTTTTTTATTTCTGACAATGACTATGAAATCCTATCTCAAATCTGTGGTCGTTTTCAGTCTCTTGATGTTAATGTTTTGTCGTATATTATCGATACACAAATGTTATTTAATAGATTAAATAAAAAGGGCGATGAACCAGAAATCTTGACCCAACTTTTTCGAAACCTTATTGCCTATTACTCCGAAAACACCTCGCTTTACAGAAAAGTTTATTACCTCTTCCTTATTCAAAGCTGCAAATTTACCTGAATGGAAATTAGTAGTACATACCCCTAATCAACCTGTAGTTTTAAAAATGTTTCACGATCCTACCTACGTACATTTAGGTACAACAAAAACACAAATATCTGAATAGTTATTACTGGCCTAACTTAGTACAATCTATTTGTCGTTACATTAAAGACATTAAAGCTTGTAATGTACAAAAAAGTTCACAAGAAGCTGGTTCTGGTCTAATGGGTACGTTTAAAAAATTAGCATACCCTTTTCAATTAATTTCTTTCGATTTATTAGGACCCCTTCCTCCATTTAAGAAAGATAATCAATATTTGTTGGTTGTAATTGGTTGGTTTTCCAAATTTGTTTTCGTCTACCTCCTACTAAAAGCTATGTCTTCGACAATCATAAAATTTTTAGAGCAACAATTCCTTCTTACCTTCGGCATATTTTAAATTATTCTTTGGGACAATGGTCCACAATTCCTTTCAAAAAATTTCAACATTTCGTAAAAAAGGTATAAAGTTTAGAAGATCCAGTTTAATATCTAATATAACCCCCAAGCAAACTCAACCAAACATGTTAATTGTGTGACTATTACCGCTATCTTCGTATATCGAGTCTGATTATTCTAAATGGAATAAAAATATATTTCAAATTGCACAAGCATTACGAACTTCTAAGCACGAATCTACCCTTTCCTCCCTATCATTTTTAGTCTTTGGCTGTTATACTCCAATTGATGGTAGTTATTAGGTTCTGTTCCCGACAATACGGATGTTATTGAATTTGATAAAAAATACGTTGGGACAAAGATCAACAATTACCCTCTATCTCTACCGATGTTAGAAAAAATATATTTGAAGTCTATGAATGGAGTAAAAATTATATCTTGTAAAAGAGATATTTCATTTACCATGTGCGAACAAATATGGAAGGAAAATCATGATTTATCTGATAGCATTAAAAGGTTTTCCGTTAAGCTAGCTACTAAATTTATCTTATTGCAATCACCCGTGTAATCTCTGTATTAATATATGAAGTACAATATTTAAATGGCAAATCTGAAGGATGTTGGCATTTTAAAGACTTAAAACCGTTTTCATCTGCCCCTAATGAGTAGTATATACTAACGTTTGTGAGCATACCTTCATCTAAATATATTTCTCTTTGGTTTTCCACCTTTGTCTCGACCGAATTTTTTAACTTTATTTTCTGCACCCAAACATTATCTAGTTATAGGACTCTTCTGTATCTAAATAATTATTAACCCTTTAATCTAGAAGTTCATTGTTATGTTTTCTGATTTTAAAAGATAGTCCTCCCATACATAAGGTATATAAATCCATTTCAAATGGTTACTATCTGCAAGTGTACCAAATTTTCCTTTAAATTTTTATGTTCTATTTTGTAATTATGCCACAAACTAATACAGTTGTTATCGTAATTGACTTATTTTTGTCTGAACAACCTAGCAAATCTTTACAACTTGTCCTAAGCTGATGTCTGAAGTGACACTTTACTCGGATACTCCTAGAAACTCAACCTATGCCTCTGTAGTAAAAAGTCAGTTTCCACTGTTGCGAATATAAGGAATTTCTATTCGATGTATAATCGTACCCATATACTTCAATCGGTTTTTTATAATTTCGATTATCAATCATTTTAAATTATATAAATGCTAATGCATTTTTCTATTTCCTGAACGTATTGGTGAGAAGCTATGGCCTTGTCCTATTAAATAGTATTCTTTATGTCGTTGCTGTATCGAAATTCCCTATTTTTATCTTTATTTAACAGTCTATAGTACAATTATTGTTGTGTCCATGGCAATCATGTCTTTGAAATTATCGTGTGGGTATATTTGTCTTTTATGTTACCTTTGTTTGATCTTCTTATCGCAGCAGATGTGTTCGGTAGGAAGATGATTTGTCTGAGTTTTATTTGGAAACTATATGTTTTCGAGTACATATATGATGACACAAGTTTTATCTTATCATTAATATCGCACGCGGTTCTTTAGACCAATCTGTCTTAATTGGGACATTCTCTTTTCTCTACTTTTTCACTAGGGTGCTTATCCAAAAACTCTACTTGTTTCTTATCCCGCTATCTTCATCTTAAACCTTAAGTTTTCCTTTGGTGGACTTAATTTAATATATTTCGAAAATGGAAAGCTCTACAGAGCTTAACCAAGAGTACTTTTTTGTGGCAAGTTGCACGAGGAATAATTATGAGTTTTAATTTTTATGAAATATAGGTCGTGCAAAAAGTGCAGGTCAAATTTGTTTGATAACCCCCCTTATTCTACGTCAATGAATTATCTATCCTATTTTGTGGAAATGAAGTGTAATAATCCGTATTAGTAAACAACTACCGTGTACCTAATTTCAAGTTAAAGTATCTAGCCTAAATGGAACTATTCTAAAAAACATGTATTTTTCAATATCACTTTATCATCCTGTATAATGGAAACAGGTGGATTTCCAGGAAACTGTTATCTAGCTTGTCTTGATAACTCTTCAAAATCTATATTCCCCAATTTACGGTACTTTATTCTGAAACACTCTGTGTAGATCCCAGTGAGTAGGATAAAAGGTACACATTAATCAACTTTGTTACCACGCACCCAAATACTATGGCAATAAGTAAACAACAAATTTTTAAAAATACTGTCACAATTGCACATAAAGCTTCTGTGAAGATATATTCTAATTTATGCTGGTAGTCGGTCATTCTATATATCTGCATTGTATGATTTTTTAGTCAGTCAGGTTGCTGGCATCTATCTTGGTAAGTGATTTAGAGTGGAGAAAGATAGTTGTTATTTGGCATTTTGGAATATGACACTTAAATCGAAGGCATGTAGGTCTAAGATAAATTTATAATAACTTAGAAAGTTTATAGCTTTAATAAATAAATACAATATTACCATTCTTTAGTATATATAACTTTTTCTATTTTACCTAGTGGATGGTTTGTTACATGATTACACAAATATCTTGAGCAGTGTTTATGGCTACATCTGACGCCTTAATATCTCTCGGAAACCTATTAGCATAGCTGTAATACCCACCACTGTAAAATTCGTTTACCTCGGACCATATGGATAATACTTTTGACTTCCAAGTAGCAATAGTAGCTATAAATTATTCGATGATTAACCTTCGTCTTTAGACATTAATAATATAATGCCATAAGCCTAAACTTTGTAGTTTTGAGTTGGGTTATGCATATTGTTCTGTTTGCAATTATAGTTAAAATTAATTTTGATTATCGTTTAAGATGTAGCTTGCAGATCAATTCCTTCCGTCGGGTATATAGTTTAATGGTTTTACGGCGAGTAACTTTCAAGTACTTAGTGTTAAAGTCTGCCGCGACAGTTGCAGAAAGACTGGTGTGATCGTAGCTAAATATATTAACGTTTGAGTTTCGCCAAAGGTCGACAGTTTCTTGTCTTGCCGACGCAGTTTAAATTGGAAGTTATTATTGGTAAGTACTTGAAAGTTCCGCTTTTATAAACTTTGCTCATATTTACATGTCCTTTCTCTTCATAATCTGTGGTTATCGAAGTTGACGCAATACATTGAGCCTTTGCGAGTCGGGTCTGAATATTGTACCTACAAGCTACTTCAGTAATCACTGCATTATTTGCCAAAAGAACTCGCCGCTTATGAAGTTATATCGCTTGCCATTTTATTGTAGCCTGGCGGATATTCGTTTTGTATATTAAGTGTAGTTCATTCAATTTTATCATTCCAAAGTATTCGTTAAAAAGTTTTAATAAGGTTCAAGTAACTAATAATTGTTCGCTTTACATTTAACCTTTTGCTTTATTTGAGTTGTTTGCAGACTTAGTTAACGTCGCTTTCAATCGGTAGTTTATTAATAGTGAGAATTACACTCTCATTTTTAATAAATATTGGTATACTGGTAGGCTTGTTTTCGTAATAGCATCTGTGTGCATTAGCTTATATAATTAGTTATGAGGGAGAAACTAAAACGCATGCAGTGTTTACGCAACATTGCAATAAATTTGCTTCAAGACATCTTTAATATTGCGCACAAAGGTGAAAAGATCCAAGCCTGTTAGATCTGTTTTGAGCCCAATATACTGCGATTGACGAGTTATGAGAAAGCATATTTGTTCAACATAATATCATAATTGGTGAAATCGCATTGGCTACTGACGCCGATGACCAATTTGAAAGGAAGCACGCGATTCGTAAACAATTCGATACTAATCTTTTTCTAATATAATTGCTCTATTTGAAACTTTGTTCGAATAAACCTGTCTCGTGCCGAGCTAGTTTACCTGTTCTCTTGATACGTTTAAGTCAAAAGTGTCTCTACCGCCGCTTACCTTCCCTAATTTTGAAGGAGATGGTTGCCTATTTAAAAGTTGTATTAACCGCTTTGATAGTTTAGTCCATCTCCATATCGTAATCTTCGCCGTATTACATCTGCACTTCGGGAAAACATTTCTAAATTTCCGAAGTTGAATTCTGATCATCCGTCAGACTCACAAAAATTAGTGGACACCTTTGTCTATAACTTGCAGACGCTTAAGAAATTTGATCTACCTCTAGAAGAATGGAATTTCATTCTGGTATACATAATTCTAGACCGCCTTGTGCACATACGACTCGCAATTTTGAATTGCATCAGAATCCCACCTCCGTCCCAACCAATACAGAGTTAATTGTTTACTTAGAAAAGACTTGTAAATCCTTATCAAATTTGTCTATCAATCGTAAAGTTGTGGCTTAGGCTTCATGCGCTCCGCGATTATGATTGGCGTTATAACTATTTTGCTCAAACTCATAAGTGCTTTCTCGCCTATTGTTGATTTCGAAGCTGCCGTACTTCCCTTTGCGAAAATTTACCTTCTACTAATATTTATTCTGACAATTTCGTTCATTCAGTAATCTCAAACTGGCTGATCCGCTCTTTTCTCAATCTGGACCTATCGATTTATTGACGCAGATATAATCTATAAAGTTTTATTAAATGACCGTTTTCAAGGTTCGAGTGATCAACCTATTGCTCTTAACACTATCTTTGATTATGTTATAATAGGAGTCATACCGGACTCGCACGCTTCTGAAGACACTAGCTTGATTTTTATCACTGAGTCTGCTTTTCCTTGGAAAACATTGTTGCAAAATTATGGCAAGTTGAAAATATCCTAACGCTCAACCTTTTAAACCTGATGAATTCTTAGTTGAAATATATTACGTTGACACTCTTTGTTACAACGAGCAGTATGTTGTCTCTCTGCGCTTCAAGGATCCAAAACCTTTGTTTCCCTGTAGTCGTTATTTTGCTCTATAGCGCTTGGTTTCTGTAGAAAATCGTAACTAAACAACCTTTGATTTATGAACACGTTTCGTTCATGCGAGACTATTTAAATTCCAAACACATGGGACCTGTTCAAGTTGGTTCCATTTCTGACTTTCCTTATTATATCCCGCATCCTTGTGTTGTGATACCAGTAAATGTAAGTACCATACTACGTGTAGTTTTCAACACCTTCGATTGTCTTTAAATGATCATTTGTTTGTTGGGCCCAAGCTTCAACGAGATATTACTGCAATTTTGATACAATTTCGTTTTTATTCCTGTGCTATTGCTGCAGATATTCGTCGGATATACACAAATCCTTTTTAATCCTGATCAGTGTGATCATCGAATTGTTTGGCTTTCGTCTCCTGATGAATCTATTCAGGATTTTAAGTTGAATACCGTTACCTATGACGTAATTTCCACCCATTTTCTTGCGATACGCATTCTCCTGCGGTTGGTAGAAAACGAAGGCATTCTTTGCTCTTCGCAACTATATCTATATTGATGATATCGTTTCGGGTGAAGGCTCTATGGAGTCAACCTTGGCTTTACGGAATTAACTAAGCGCTCTTTTAAAACTTAGTGGTTTTGAACTGCATAAGTGGTCTAGTAATTGCCCAGAAGTACTAAAAGATCCTCCTGCTTTACAAGAATTCGCACTACCTTGCTCCTTTGAGAATCCTAACACTCAGCCTCTAAAAATTCTAGGTATTCAATGGAATCCTACCTCAGATACCTTTTGTTTTCTAATCCAGCCACAGTGTACCGTCTGTACCAAGTGCAACTTATTTTCCAACTTATCCCATACGTTCGGCTCTATAGGAATTTTATCCCCTTTAACATTTTTTGTAAAACATTTAATTCAACGTCTGTGATCTTTGAAGTTAGACTGAGATGATACCCCTTCCCCTGACTTACTCCGTCTGTAGGAGAGATATCTGCATGAATTACAAATTCTTTCCAATTTGCTTTACCACGCTTGTTACTTCCACAATTTTCTATGCGTGAAGTTCATGGTTTTGAGAACGCTTTCGACCGCGGCTATTGTGCTATCTTAATCTTTGTTTTCATACCTCTTACTCCGTTGAGGTTCGCTTAGTTTGTACCAAATTCAAAGTTGCTCCGCTACGTTCCCTCTCATTGCTCAGACTCGAACTGCTAGCCGCCGCAATTATTAACCTTTACCCTCAAAACCTTTGTTCCCTTTATTACCTTTGAAAAGTATTTTTTGGTCTAACTCCATGGTTGTTCTTTCTTGGATTTTTCTCCATCGCAGCGTCACCAATCGAGCTTCCTATATTTAGGAAAATACTTCTTGCGTTTCTTAGCATCATATTCCTTCCACTAAGAATCATGCCGATGTCTGATTATATGGTTTGCTACCTTCTGACTCGTGTCATCGTCTTTTATGGTAGGAGGCATCGCTGCCTTGTATCGCTCCTTTAACATTTACAGTCTAATCATTCCGCCTTTTAATTCTTCGGAAGTTCTCATCGAGGAACGTTATATTGTTTTGACCGCTGTCGTATCTCCTTGTTGGATTGAAACGGTTTCGGAAGGTCATTCATCTTTTCAATTTATCATTTGCATGTCGCTTGGATTCTTCGTTTCGTTTATAACATACAAAATCCGTTGACAAAATACACGGACTTTTGTCCTGTATAGAGTTCTATAGCGCTTTGAACCCTTTGATTAAATATACTCAACAGATTCACTTTTTTATTCAGTTGGACGCCATCTAGTCCGGATCAGTTCTATAAAGACTTTTCGTAAATTGTCCCGTTTTTTTACTGAAGGAAACTTACGGGTTGTTGTTCGCCTATCTCACGCGCCCTTACCCTCCGACATGAACTATTTCGCTCTTTTGTCTAGTAAAAGTCGCTTTACAAATTTGTATATCAACTTTGTTCATCTAAGATACTTCCACGCTGGTGTTCAAGTTGTTGATTTTATCGTTCGTCAACGTTTTTGGATTGTTACAAGTAAACAGTTCTTTCATCGAGTTTTGAGTCATTGCGCGACTTGTTGGAAGATTAATCCTACCTTACATGTGATTTTCCAATGCTCCACCCGAAGGTACTACATTGGTCAGGAAGCTAGTTTTTTTTTACCTGGAAAATTTTGAATTTTGCCAACCCCTTGCTGTTCCAAGCAAGGTAGGGATCTTTAACGTGCGTGACAACACTCACACACGGGACCTCCATTTTACCTCTCATCCGAACGAGGGTGTATTTTTGCGAAAAATGCTCGCCTAACATTTTTCAAGCGGACCGTGTCGGGATTCGAACCCGGGACCTTGGACGTAGTAGTCACACACATACCACTACGCCACGGAGCCGCCTAGACTAATCCTATCGCATTGCAATCTCCTATGGGTCAACTTCCTCCATGCCGAGTTACCCAAGCTAAACCCTTTTTGAGTTTGGGTGTTGATTTTGCCGGCCCCTCCTCTAACTATCATGTCGTGAGTATGGGGGGCTATAATGTTGAAAGCATATTTATGTCTCTTTATATGCATCTCTACCGAGGTACTTCATCTTGAATTAGTTTCGGATCTGTCAATCGATGCCTTTCTAGCTGTTCTACGCTAATTTATTGCCAGGCGTGGCCGCTGTAATCATCTCTATAGTGATCGTGGCACAAATTTTGAAGATATTCATAGACAGTTAGTTTCTCTCCCAAAACCAACTACCGCGATAGAACATATTCTTTGGCACTTTACACCGCCCTCTGCGCCTCATTTTGGTAGTTTTTAGAAAGCGGGTGTGAAGTCAGTTAAAATTTTGCTTCTTGATACCATAGGTGAGCAATTTCTTCTTCTTATCAGAAACTATAGTAGTACAAAAGGTGCCATTGAACAAGTATCGCCTTTTTTCAATTAAAACGTCGTGCTACTTCACCAAGACTGTAGACAGAAAATTTTTTGAAAAGGGGTCTATACAAAATATCCTAGATTAAGTTACCTTACAAAGAGATGTATGCTTTATGGAACAAATGGTAAAAACAATTCGACATAAGATATACTTCAAAATTTCAACTATAAACAAATATCTTTACTAGAGGCAGTATAGTCTTTACGACAACATCGAAGGTGTATAAATTGGGACATTTTATAAAGAAAATCTATCGATTACTTCTTCAAATGGTACTTCAATTTCCTTATGAATACTCAAAAAAGCAAGTCTAGTTAATCTCTTACTTTTCATTGAATTTCTAAGACAACTTTTAATACGTTTAATAGTTGAGTTGCAGTAGATACAAGCGAGGCACAAAAAACTTTCGCAAAGTGTAAATATTTGGAAATATTGTCTGGTTGCACAATTTTATTGCGTCTACAGAATTTTCTAGAAGATCTTCATTGTGTTCCAAATATTTAGTTCATCAAGTAAAACATCTTTATCAAAAAATTTGCAAATATATTTCTAACCGTTCCATAATATCATCATTAACGTCTAAGTTTAAACATTGTTAGGCAAAATGCAACTTAAAGCTTTAGTAACATTTTTATGATTTAAAAACTATGAATCTAATTGCGTTAAAAAGTCATCAAGAAAAAGGATTTCAACTGATATTCTGTAATAACGTACTGAACTTGAAAAAACTACATTTACACGTTTTTTTTTGTTTTGACGTTAATCTAAGGATAGTTATGTCAGAGCGTGTCACAGTCAATATTTTCTAATAGAAGCTCCGACTCCGAGAAAATTTTTGCGAATGTCGAATCTATGTTTCTTCCAGATGTTAATGTAGTTTTTTTTATATCCTCAATATAGCCGAGCGCGGCAGACAAATCGCATTCCACTGTTTGCAAAACTTTGCAAAAGGTTATTTTGTGTGAAAATATCTAGTCTGAAACACATACAGTGACTGCAAATTTTCCCGTGGTTATGCATTTTAAATATTGCACAGCCCTTGAAGAAACTTCAAGATCTGCCACTTCGGCAATTTCTTCAAGTGAGTTCACGATCAGTTGATATATTTGTTTAAAACGTAGAAGGCCGTTAACGTTTTCAACCCACCTGGTACCACACATAACGGTAAGTTTTTGGCATTTAGAATTTGGCAAATATTTTCTTATATTTGTTTTTAAAATTTCAGTTCTCTTAGGTGAATCTCCAAAAAAAAAAAGGCTTACGGACTTAACTGTTTCTATACAATTTCTAATATATTGATTTTGATAAGACTGAGCTATTGCTAAATTTAATGAGTGAACACAACAAAAAACATATAGAGCTGTCGGGTACTCTCTTTTAATAATTGACTGTACTCCTTTAAAACTGCCTGACATGGCCGCCACTCCATTGTAGCCTTGTTCAGCAAGATAATTTACATTGGTTCCTAAAGTTTTCAACGAAATAATTATAACCGCAACCAAATGGTCACCCGTTGTTTCTTTTACTGAAACAAATTCCAAAAATGTTCTAGTATTGATAGATTTTCATCCAAATACCGCACGCAAAGTGATAATTGTTCTGTTCGTGAAACATCAAGGGTTTCATAGGCTAAAATAGAAAATCCTTTAGAGTTATTGATTTGTTTTACGAGCCTGTCCTGAATTATATTTCCCCATAACAAAGTTATGCAACTTTGTATTTGAGGGCAGAGTCGGATTTACCATATGTCATGGTGAGATGTAGCCCCGGGTCAAAAGGGGCCCCCGAGTAATTCAATATTTCAACATTTAATTTTAGACAATTCAACATCTAGTGCAGTGCAATTAAATATATTTCTAAATTTTTACACTGATACGTTTGTTTTACGATGGTCAGTTAAAATCTACCCCTTTTTGATATTATTCATTTACTTAGATTCTGCTCAAATCCTCCAACAACACCCGGTATATTAGACCTTTCTACAGTAAGCCCGCTTGCTAATAATTTTCAACTCAAATCTATTTACTTTAAAACGAAAAGTTTATTCTATAAATTAAATAGTCAATACCCTGTTTTAGGTATCCGTGAACTTACTACACATTACGATAGTGTATAATTACTTTCTTGATTACTTCAATCTAAAGACTCGTTGAAATAATGAATCCTACTTCACGGATGAAGTTTGCTTCGAATCGCTAATCACACCTGTGTTTGATAACGCCGGCATGGATGTGAATTCGTGCTATCAAAAGAATTAACATTAATTTTTCTTTTCTGCAGACGACTGAGAATGGTCGTTGCAGATTTCGTTATTTTATAAAATTTTCGTGCACACACTGTGTGCTAACTCCGGTGGACATGATAGTCTCTTGAATTGCCGCTCTTTTGGGTATAGAAGGCTGTACCAGTTACGCGGTCTCTAATCTATCTGGCCCGCTCCGGCCCTAGGAGCAAATGAGAGATCTAACAGCGTAGACACGTGGGTGAGTGTTTCTTTCCTGTTTGTGTCGAGACTCTGTCCACTTAGATTTTACTGTTTGGGGCTCATACATGTCTCGAATTAATTGTATGTACGAAAATGATTGAACTATTTTGGAATCTATTGCCATGGGATTAATATATTTCGATTGACTTTAAAAAGAAAAAAAAACAAGAAATATACTATCTATTAATGCGTGAATGGGTTAAAAACTTGCTGGCACATTGGAAGACGTTATCGCCATTGTATTTTGTTACAGGCGGAAAAGCTACTAAGTATGTATTTTCCAGTAAAATTATAAAATGGGGGCGGCCTGTAAAACAAAAATTAAAGGGAGGTCACCGGCACTAGCTAGCGGAAGGTCGTGGATCATATAGAGGGTTAAAATTTTGCAGAAAGGGTAAATTAATTTATAATATACTACAAAAAAATTTGGCACTTACATTTCAGAAATATCGTGACTTAATGACAATTACCAAGGGCGCCAGACAAGTCGAGAATGTCCAAATGTTCGTGCAATACCTTGAGAGACTTGTCAAGGAGGACAATTGTTTCTTTTAATCAACTTTTATCTTTTTGAATACTTATGCAACTTCCATGATAAAAAAATAATAAAAAAAACTATTGACTTAATCAACGGCAAACAAAACTATTTAATTAACAGAGCAATAAACGTGAACCTCTTACATTCATTGATTTTTAATTTAGAGATTTAATTGAATAGGTGAATATGGAATTATGAAAATTTTGCGTACATAAGTAATTCCCAAACACTTGTATATGAAAGAAAATTTATATTATACATCTTACACTAAATTAATCCTACGGTTTATGGCCAAAACGTCCTAACAAATAAACTAACTAAAAATTGGTCATGCTACTTAACTATAAAAACTTACTTACTAAAAATCGTCCATTGTTTGATGGCTTGCCTTCCAACGTAGAACAGCTCTTAAATTGGGGGAGAGAATCTCGCTTGTTGCTTTTGTTTGTAATTTTTAAATAATTGAGTGGCAGACGAACCCGGCAGGATCTGATTGACAATATCATTTAACTTGTGCGTCACACGCCTACAAACTTTTTATTATCTACCTTGTATCACTATAAATCCGCGAGCATACGGGCGTAACCCTCACGAACTGGAAGAGTTAATTACTCCTTTCCAAATTTTACTATCGTGATACTAAGTGAAATATTATATCTGTGATGCCGGAGAACGCTACCCGCGAACTACGTTTCTTTCTACTTCTTGACCACGGACAGCCCCATTGGAAAAACTCTCAGTCTTTTGGCTAAAGCCTTAAGTTATATAGATTAATTCCTACTCTAACCATTATTTACGTCATATTTCTGTTATCTAATGACTGAACAGAACCTCCCCAAAACAAGATTTCAGAAACCAAATCCAACCTCTTTTGAGTTGAAGATCACGGAAGCAATTATTTTTCTAAGCGTTTAAAGATATTGTATCTTCTCGAAATTTTAATTATTGAAATGTGGACCATACCACTCGTTGGCGACAGTAGTCTGCCATTAACAAAAGACCGGTTAACCCACTTGAGCCGAAATGGATTTTAACTACAATGGATGTCTCCAGACTACTTAAAATTACTTGCAATCTTTGAACAAATCAAATTGGAAATAGTTTTCGCTATTTATAATGTTTTGTTTTCTATAACACGCCGTCAATCAAAGAAATTATTAAGCAAATTAAGCTTTTCAACAGAAAATTGCTTTTCTTTATTTACGTTAAAAGGTACTATTCCATTTTAATTTTATCAGATTCGTCAATCTGTAACCGACCTAAGCTTTAAGAGGTTTATTGTATTAGATTTACAATGGTAGAGCTTTAAATTATGATGACCTGCCGCTGGAATTTCTAATAGTTTAGCCTTAAGCTATTTGTAAACCTGGTGTTTTATTATAAGGGAGCCTAACTAAAATATGAAAGTAATTTATTGTGGAATTTTTGTCTATAAGTTATTCAAGTTACTGAATTTTAATTAATTAATTAATTTGTTTATTAGTTAACATTACAAAATAATGTTACAATTTGTAACTGTATGTTATATGTTAACATTATTAGAGCCTAAGTGAGGTATCATAATATTATGATTACTAAACTAGATTGTGAAATCTGGCATATAAATACACTAGATAGCAAATACTAAAATAGATTGTTTATTTTCACTTACTCAAACCGGATTAATGCCCGTTGTAACGTATCCAAATACTGGGCAGTAAGAATCTAGAAAACGTTACACAGTATAGTCATTATTTTTAAAAATTGTTAGTTACCCGACAGGGATTGTAATGTTTTTTTTCCTTTTTTTGCTAATTAGAGTTCTTTTGTTAATGTGTTATTTCCTTGTTTTTTTTTTGTATAGTGGTATAACTTCAGGTGGGGATTTCTCCTACAGGTTATACTGAACGGTTAATAATTTTTTTTATTCCAGGGTTTCCTTTATTTTTGTATTTGTAGTACCTTGCCCACTCGCCAACTGAGCCCGGGAATTTTTTTTCTTCGTCTTTTAGGCTACGACAATGTACGTAGCAATGTTACAAACTTTATGCACGGGTCGTATATCGTATGACTTTTCAACCCGTTTATTTTAGGAGAGCGGCATTTCATTTAAGTACATATCTAAAAGAATTTATTTTTTCGGTTCATGCGGCGATAAGAATGCGAAGTGCGGAATTGCTTTTATTTATGCAGTGCCGCAGTCTATCGTATATTAGTGCTCGTGCACAGACTCTGCAATGAACTAGAAAAAAGAATGGAAAATATATCTTTCTGGAAGAACTATTTAGCTTTTTGAGAAACTTAAATGATTTAAGTGACGATGTTATCAAAGACAAAGCGACAGCGTTAAGGCAAATATATAAATATGATCTCAATGATGAATTTTCTGAGGATTGCATCTCCTTTAAGTCATTTATAGGGACGAATGAGAACAAGCCAAACCTAAAGTCAGCTCAAGACATTTGAAAATATATCCATAATAAGAACCTGATTCTTACGTTGTCAAATGTTTTTATAGTACTACAAATTTTCTTGATTATTCCCGTAACTAACTCCTGAAGGAAAAGGTCCCTTTCTACCTTGAAATAAATCAAGGCATACTTACGGAACTCATTGGAAAATGGACGTCTAACAGATCTCACCTTATTGTTAATTGAGGGTAATTTTCTCAACGATGACGACGCAGAAGTGATCATTTCCAAATTTTTAAATTGTCACGGAAGAAGATGGAAAACTTAGGTATTGTAATGTACTAGGTTTGTAACGTTCCAAAATTCCCGTAAGCAATTTTTGAACCGTTGACCGAAATTCAACCCCAATTAAATAACTATAAAATAAATTCTATCTATAATTATTTACCACGTATATATTAAAATACAAGTTATCATTTCCATATTGCAACACCTGTACATATTTGTATAAAAATTCCTTAACTTGTATCTTTTTAAAAAAAAAGATACATAGAGGCTTGCCTTGAGCAAGCATACACTTATCGCAAATGTAATAGCCTTGCTTCACGACATATTAACTGCAAGTATCAATAGCAAGCACAAATTTTTCCAACGGGCTATCTTATTTGTGTATTATAATAAAGACAATTGGTCTTTAACCCTGGACGAGTGTTGTCGCCTCTGATGTCTTCGCCCCCCAACTGGCGTATCGCAATATAATTAAAAATGTAAAACTACGGATTTGCGATTCCTCACAAAATACGAGAGCACGTGAGTACCAAGTTGAAACCAATTCTGATCTTAAAAGTTTAATATTTACACGATTCTCGGTGAATAACTAATATAAACTTATTTTTATTCTAAATTTTATTCCGATACAGAGAAAACTTTTATTTTTTCTCCCCTTATTACCCAATTAAATTTGCATAGTTCAAACTTATAACAATGGTTTAGTATAATATCCAAGAAATTCATAATTAAAGCGATGCCTTATTTCTTTATGTTTGGTTATCATCTATTGTAGCGTTGTACATATGGTAAATGTATTGATGCTTATTTGGAAGAGATGGCGTATTTCTCGTTTCGTATGGAAACCGCACGTGATTGTCTAAATTCCTGTAACCCCGTACGTCAGTCTATTTAGTTAGTGATGACTAAATTACTCTCAAATGATATTGTTTATTTAAATATTCCACTGTAAGTGTACCACTCTTACAGACTCTTGGTGTTTACACATTACCTTAAATGTCAATTTTGTTGAAAATAATTGAAGTCAGTGTTGGCACTAAAATTTTGTTTGTAGAAATTATTGCATATATATTTTTATAAAGTTTAATATATACTGTCGGAAAATCTAATAGTAATAATTTTTTATTTTTATTAAGAGACTGTATTATAAATACACAGAAATTTTTTATAATGTTCAATATGTACTATCATAAAATCTAACGATAATATCTTTTACAATTTTTTAAGCAACTGCTCAATGTGCAACATTATTTTTTATAAAGTTTATTAGGTGTTGTCATAAAATGTAACAGTAATATTTTTCATAATTTTCATTGTGAGATTGTAATAAAAATATAGATTTATTTTTCTATAACGTTCTGAGAACGACAAGATAGTTTAGCTAATTTTAATTAAAACATTTGAGAATTGGTTACCTTATAAATATAACACATCCATAATAGATCTATTACAGCAGGGATCATACCTTATGTAAACGTAATATTTTATTTTAACAAGAAAATATTGTTATGATTATTTCTGATATATAAAATGTAGATATTTTTGTTTATGCTCTAAGAAGAAAGAATTTAAGTTAATAGAAACCTTTGCAATTTATTAGGTTATTATTTTTGGAAAGAGTATAATATCTGGTGTGAATTAAAACATTGGAGGGATTTATATAAAATAAGCTCAAACCGAGTCTGAGGCTGTTCTATAACAGTTTGTTACAGATCCTAGGCGAGACGTTGCAGTACAGTGTTCACTTGAACAATCTGTAAGTATTTTGTATCTTTACAAAGTGTCTTGTATTTTTTGTTGTGTTTGATTTAGTCGCCTTGAGGTCTCTATACCCGCCCCTAAGAGGTCAGTTACTTCTCAATCATATGACAAGGTATAGTGGCGCCCTATATGTCATCTATCGTTCATTGAGTTTTGAAATCAAAAGCTTTTACTATTCTATTATGCACGAAGGAGATACAACAATTTGATAAGTTTTGGCAGTACTTACTGCCTGCTGGCACTTCCAGTCACAATAAGTAAAATAATACATAAACCTTGAACCTATGCGCTTTTATAATGTGAAAGAAGCATTGTGCTCTTTGAAATATCGAAACTAACAAACATTTTCTTAGTAATTTAGTAACAATAGCTACAGCAGAATATTTTACGAAAATACTCAGAACTTAAAATGGTTATAAAACTACAACAACACACCACTACTAAACTACTAAACTAAAACTAATCCTACATAATCCTTTTCGAATCGATTGATAGGTTTTGAATATCGACAAATCTATTCAAAAAATATGTTATTTTAAAGCCTTTAAAGATTTAAGTAAAAGCATTGAATAAAGTACACTATTGTAAAATATTTATTAAGAAGGAAATATATTACACATGACATACCTATCATCCACCAACTGACCAGTCCACATGACTTTCATGACTCATTTATAATGACATTTTAATATTTATTATGTTTGACTGACTTCATGTTTGTTGTGTAAGCAACTACGTTGGACTAGCAATTATTCATCATTAATTACCTGATGGCGCCTATTTTGAAATAATTAGCGCGCAAAACTTGTGTAAAATAATTAAATGTACTGATCTGAAGAATATTAAACCCCATTGCCTTTATTTTCTTGCACACATTCTTTTTAAATTTTGAAAGGCCTCGAAAATATTAGTTTCCACAGGCCTCGCGCTTCCTCTGTAAGGTTTTGTAAACAAATCATACTTAATTACTACGTATTCACGTATGCTTTATTAACTCTAAAATCTTAATAATTCTGAATGAGATGCTGTATACATTTTGAATATTTTAGCAGCAACTTCTAATTTGTTTAAAAAATGATGTCTTTGGTTTGTAGATTTTTGGGAGGGGTCTGATCCCAGAATCTCCCTCACCCCATATGGCCTTGTACTTCACAAATATCCGTGCGGCCGCTCCTTAAAACTGAAACGCAAATATAGCAAAAGGCGTGTTAGGTATTGATTATTTTGCTTTGAGCTTACAATTATTCACAACGTTGGATTTTAATGTTAATTTACTTTGAAAAGTGGTAAGTGGCTCTGTTATGTATAAATCAATAAATCAGATAAGTATATCTGTATCAGTATAATGTTTATGCATTTATACTAATTCAGTTTCTGTGTTTGAAAAGTAGATCAGATAAGAGAATTATTGTTTTTACGCCAATTGTAGTTACTCATCACCATTAAAAATGCTATGTTAATAGGGATCGAATTGAAAACTAGTACTTGCATGAATTGGATATGTCTCGGGCGAGGAACGTATGCCTGTTTGTAGGGCATAGTTATCTAGGCAATATCGGGATACTTCTGTGTTTTATGTATAATAGATAATTGCTTAGGAAATATTTGCATCTATCTATTCTTGCATTCATTATTTTTGCTCTCCAAATTTATATACTTTGGAGACAATACAACAAGTTAAAGAAATGCATATTTTAAAACAGTGGCTAGTTGTCAATTTGATAAATATTCATAATTTGTTTAATATGCTCTATAAATCTTACTAGCTTGGCAACTTATTTCTCTTGTTATTTTTTAGTAAGTAGGCCACCTTCGTACGAGCACAAAAACGTTCATTTTACATCTACTTTCCCATAAGAAAATCTAAGGTGCATTTATATAATGTATATAATTTATATAATGTACAAAGCGTTTATAATGTTGTTGAATAGAACCACTTTTATAAAATTGAATTAATTTCTCCAAAAAAATTATAACTCCCTTTAATTGATCAAAAAGCCAGGAAAAATCACCCGTTTTATTATTACTTGAAGTCCTATGAACGTTCATCAATCTTCCTTAAATTTTTACGTAAATTATAACGTATGTCAAAACGATTTTTGTTGACCCTCACATAAATTTTCGTGAATGCAATATTTTTAAATATTCTGAAATAAAATTATCAATGCAACAAAACATTTATAATGGCTAACCTGTTGTCCATTTTTGGGTTAGCCAATGTAGTACCTTCGGGTGGAGCATTGGAAAATCACATATAATGTCCCTTTTGGGTCCATCCAATGTAGTACCTTTGCGTGGAGCATTGGGGACGTGGCCGCAAACATAGTGGCCCTTAGTTAAATTATAATGTCCCTTTTTGGCGTGTCTTGTTCCCCCAATTCAGACAGTTTCTGCTCCTGTTATTTCCAGGTATATTTTCTCTTGCTTCACGTATGTTTCTTATTTGCTGGTTCAATTTCAATTTATAGTTTTTCCTTGAGTTACCCAAATAGGATTTAGAAATTCTGCGGCATGTGAAGTTCTAGGTATTTATTTAAATACTCCAAATCGAATCCAGAAATTGTTTGGACATGCTTGTTCAACTTCTTCAGGTCGGATCCAGAAATTATTTGGACATGCTTGTTTAGCTTCTTCAGGTCGGATCCAGAAATTGTTTGGACATGCTTGTTCAACTTCTTTAGGTCGGATCCAGAAATTATTTGGACATGCTTGTTCAACTTCTCCAAGTCGGATTCAAAAATTGTTTGGAATCCTTTGTTAATATAAAACTTAAATCCTATTTAAAGCAACCTTTTATAATTTACGTTTTTAAGAATTAAACGAGGAACCTTGTTTGATTATTCACTTATTTAACTATAACCACATTTATATTATTAATTATTAAATCACTTGCAATTATTTCACGTAAATATTTTATATCAAGTGATGTCTAACATGCCTTCATTAGAGTCAAACTGATTTGTTTATCAAATCTTGTGGTTTTAAAGAAAACGCTTATCTGTTTGTAATTGGTGGGTCAAGCGCATCATTCGTTGATTACCGCCTTGTACCTTGCTTTTCACATGCAGGCTTGGGTATTCCTATGAAATTTCCATGTATAACGAAGTCGAGACGCTCTTCTTTGCACGTAGGATTACAGGTTATTTGTATAAATTAGTTGGAATTTAACATCTTTTATAGTCTTTTAAATCACGCAAGCTTTGTTTGTACAGCAAATTTATTGAACTTTGCTTTATCCTAATGCTGTTATTATTTCCAAATTATCAAGGTGTTAAATTTTTATACTTTTGGTTACGTAGCTTTGTATTTATTGATGTACGATAATAAATGCGTTTATTCGTTTTACGTATTGACAAACCTGCTCGTTTAAATGGAATTCCTTGTATAACAATAATGCACTACTCCTGCGTATTGTTTTATAGCTTCTGTCCATGTGGTTTTATGACTTGCAAAGTTGTTTATTTAGTTGAATCTTTACGAATACTCTTCCTTTCTTTAAATATATTTATAATCGTAGTTTATGTACAGGGCGTTGGTATTTGCCTTTTTGCCTAATCGTCGACTTTTGCATTTTTCCTTGGTAAAATATCTAGTTTTCTGGACTCTCATGATGTTTATATAAAGGGTACTATCCTAGTGACCTTATATACCCCTGTGATATTTGAGGGTTATAACAGCATTAGTATTCAATTTGTTAATTATTTCAGGTTTAAGCATACAAAATACAAATAACAAATGAAATGCTTTCCTATAGAGTAAAAATGAATAATTTTACGAAATAATTTCAGTAAGCTAAAAGTTAATTTAGCATTATCCTTTAACTATGAATACTAATTAAAAATAGTGTATGTTATATCATAAACATATTTTACCGTTGTATTTAAGAAGCGTAATACATTGTAAATTTCATATTATGAACCAAGATAATTTTCAGAGTTTAATTATAGCAAAGGGGATGTATATTTTCTAAAAAGCTTGAGCATTTTAAATCTATGTAGTTCTGCGTAATGTTTATAACAGTAAAGGTGGCAGTTATATTTGAACAAAACTTTCTGAGTATCGTTAAAAGATAAGACGACACAAATAACAGGCAATTCTAAGTAGGGTTGCTCGGCGCTGTCAATTAAAACTGAATTTATAGTTTTGGAATGGGTATTTAGTCGGTAACAAATACTGCTTGACAACAGCGAAACAAAGAAGGGTTATTTGTTAAAAATGGGTAGAAGATAGAAACAACACGTGTTAACATAAACATAGTTTAAACTTAAGAGGAGAGGCTGATTTTGTCAGTTACAATAGCACTTGCAAACCAGTAAATAAAGAGAGATTGTTTGATAGAATGGGTATGAGTGAGAGAAGCAGAGATGGAACTTTAACGTTCATGGACAACGGGGATGACAGACAAAGTAGACAGGTGATTTAGCGCGTATGTATTGAAGCGGAATAATTATAACGAGTATTATTAGAGGCATGTTTTAAACGTTAACTTTTGTCAGTAGGACCCAATTTTCAAGGAAATGTTTTGAAAAGTGTTGTCAGTTAGAACGAATACAGGGAGGTGATGTTAGTACGTGCGTTGTTGTAAGCTTAAACTTATGTTTTCGTAGAAAATCGGTTTCGGTTTCTTTGGCTTGTTTGTACAGAATCCTTTATTTATTTTTATGTGTTAATAGATAATTGTGGCGCAGTGCTTTTTTTGTTTTTTTTTGGTATATAGTTAAATTCCCCACTCTCCGCGTGTGGTAGTTAGCCAGGGATTTACGTTTCTTTGGGCTACGTCTAGGTACGTAGCACAGTTACTATCTTAAACATTAGAAATTTAAACACATTGCCAAATATTCTAACGTCCAATTCATAATTTATTTCTGAAGTGAAATTTCTGATAATAGTATTAAAGAAAATATAGTTTTTATACTTTAATATACTAGAAATGGCCTAATTAACAGAAAATAATTAGAGCATTAATATCTACATTATTATTATATTATAATTCATCCATTTCATCTTGCTGCTGCGTCCCTTCTTTCAGATTGTAGTAAAAGAAAATGGCAGGCCTCCTTTATGATACCTTTCTGGTAAAGCTCATGCAAGCCAACTAGTTTGTTTTATCCACAGGAAGGGGTCCTGTTATTTTTGCGTCAATTTAACGTCTTCTATAGCAAAAGACCAGGCCTTTCGTCTTTGAATTTTAAATTTAAAAAATTTTCTGTTTTATAAACGTATTTGAAGTGAATATGTTCGGGATCTACCTTTTCATAGTGCATTCAAACTATATCCAACCATCTAACACTATTTTCATCACAATCAATTTTGCGATTTTTTACTACCACACCTGTAAATTCTTTAAAGTCTAAGATATTATTTTTACTAATTTCAGTAACCCGATATTTTTCTCGTTTTGAAGCCATTCTTATAGCTATATACCCCCTAGATGGATCAAATATTTCTAGATTCTGCTTGCTTTTCGATATGTGCACGTACCGAATCACACTCCATTTGGGAAAGACCTGGTTCAAAAAACATGTAGTCTATGGTTGGAATTTGAAGTACTTGTACAGTGTATAGAAATGTAGCAGTTATGATCATATTTCTATTTTGACCTTTGCAAATGTCCGACATAAAACAAGAAACTTTTCCATCTGATGACTCTTTCACGAATTTAAACAAACACGAAACAACTTTCGATGCACCTCGTCTGCTAATGCCTCATGTCATACAAAATGTTCAGCCCCTGTTGAGGCAATATTGTACACAGTAAAGTTTAGTACTACGAAGCGGTTTTTATAAAATATGTTTTATTTTTATTTCAGGACAGTAACGTATCGCCTCTCAATCAAATTCGCAGAAGTGAAGTTGTTTGTTAATTGCGTTTTCTTTATAAAGGTTCGTAAATTCACGAGTGCCTTCCTTCCTTTGTAAATACTGTTCGCGATTTTCTGCATGCGCATTAAAACTCATTTGTCGCAAGCATCTTTTCTGGGAACGTAAAATGCAATATTAAAGTGAGCGTTAAAGATATTGCGATAAAACCAAAGATCTTCGGGTTTAATGCCTTTTTTCTGGCATTTCTCGACATACATCTTGTACATTTTGTCATGGTGTAAATCTCCAGGTGAAAACTTTTTTGAACAAGCTTTCCTGGTATAATGAGAAGGGAGTCTCTCAAAAGAACTGATGTGATTATTTACATAAATTCGAGAATGTTCTGGCAACTTTCCATATGGAATATGCTTCCACGTCTGATCACTCTACACAATACTTTGATTTTTTCGTTTTTTAATGATGTTTTGAATTACAGTGATAGAGATATAATAGGTCGTAAGAAAAATTTATGACAGACTGGTGTATTTTGATGGTCTTTTACTAAATGGAAAATTCTATCCTTTGCTTCTTGGAAACTTTTGCTGTAGTTCGAGTAGAAAACTTGTCTTTTACATCTATTAGCCCGCTAAGATATTGGCTTTGCAAATCAAGATTTCCCAACTTCTAATACTTTCTGTTTAATGTATTCCGTTCTTCCTAGGTGAATTTGTTATTACATTTCCGTGGGCATCTTGAACAATCATCTGACAGTATCGTTTTATCTACAATAATTCTATGGCTACTAACAGACGTATGTTTTTGTTCACTCTGTATTTTCTTCTTACTCTGATTGCGAGACCACCGATTCGAAGCTGCTATTTTTAGTCTTCTTACTTGTGTATTTTTATTAGTTTGATCGGCACTTGTGTTTTCTTTGCTTTCTTTTTCTTGCTCATCTGCTTTTGCAGCATTTGTTTGCTCTGTTAGCTCTTTTGGCAGGTGGAGTAATGGAGTGAAGGTATGATACGTTTTTTTTCCGGTTCAACTAATAATTAAAAGTATTTCAATAATGATATAAATATTTGCTATTTCAACAACTCACCTTAACCGTCAGTTGTTCGTCCTTTTGACTCGGATCAGATTACAACGGTTCATAATCAGGATTAGCTATTTAATCATAAAAGGAATAGCCTTTTATTTCAGCATTGTTGGTCTGAAAGTAGTGAAAATAATAAAACTGATTCAATCAAGAGATGAGTGTGTATCTTCATCAGTTGCGTAATTATTTAGAACTTGTTTTAATTAAAAACTCTGGTTTTACTTGTGCACTAGAAAATGCTATACCAATCCTATATACAAAGTGTAGAAACTTAAGTATTAGAAAATTTAGGATTGTCTTTGGCTTTGGATCGATTTATTTACAGAATGGGGTACTCAATATATATATATATATATATATATATATATATATATATTGTTGTGATAAGGGGTTGTTTAAGGATGTATTTTATAGCAATGGTCATGTAGTAATCAAAAATTATAATAGGAAGCAGAAAACTGCATTTATTTAGTAGAAAATTGAGTAATTGGGATAGTTTGTAAATAGTAAGGATTGAACACCCGGTATATAGAGTATAAGTAGTTTTAAGCGACGCAAATAGACACAATAAGACGCATAGTTAGCATAAGAATAAGTAATTCATGCATTAGGTAAATAACAAATATTTAACACCCGGTATATAGAGCTTCAGTAATTTTAAGTAATGCAAACAGCGATATTTTTCAGTAGAAGCACGCGTATTTAGAAGTAAGCATAGTTCATATAATTAAACACGCATTGAAAAGGATTCGAATTAATCATAACATAATACGGAGATAAGAGATAAAACTTAAAGAAGCGTAGTGTAAATGCGTACAAACAATTAACAATTTTTAATAGTCAAGGTAATTAAAAATGCATAAATAGATAAACGTACATGAAAATTGAAATTCAAATTGCATCAGGTATTTTGGTATAAAATGGAAAAGCGATTATTTTCTCAAAACACCGCATGGTCTAATAACAAAGCATCTGTCAGCAAACAACAATTACTCAACAAGCCAACAATGTTACATCGGAAAACCACTTTAAGTGTAGGAAATAGAAAGACCTCATTGGTTAAGATTAGTAAGCTAAACCCACAGACAAAGGGGGACATACTCATATATTAACAGCATGCAATGATAACGGGGCTCAGTTTTCAACTATACAAGGCCAAGCTGTGTTACTCTGAATCAAAGAGTAACGCGTAATAATAATATTTTTAAATAGTGAAAATTGTTTAGTGACAGTGCTACGAGGATGAAAATTTCTATTGCCGATTAACGTAAGTAGAATTTGGGGAATTTATTTAAACTAAAATATAATAATAATAATAAGGCTCTAAGTTTGGTGAGAATAATTCTAAGTCGGATGACGATAATAAATCTAAGTGTGATAATAATAATTCGAAGGCTGACGACAATAATTCAAGTAATATAATAATTCAAGATGTTAACGATCCAAAGGGGTGCATAATTCAGTAGATAATATTTCAAATGGGTATATAATAATTCCGAATTGGTGGAGAATAATTTCGAACACGATGTTAATGATCCAAATGGATGGTATAATAATGCATGGAAAATTGTAATTGATGTGGGTTGATAATGGATGCGTCGATAGTTTTGGTACAATTTTGAGTTGAGTTGAGTTGAGAAAGAAATAAAGAAGCACGAAGTAAACAGACCAGGTTAGAACTTTTTAGTTTTAAGACATTTTTTTTTATTTGAATTTGAATATTGAATTTGCTTAATTAATATAAACTAGTGTAACTGAGTCAGTAACGAACTTTGCATACGTTGAAAGTACGTAATATAATAAAGGGGTTTTGAATGTTTCTATGGCTTCTTTGATAAAAAAAGAATAGTTTTTGGTGACTTTAGATTGATTGCAAAGCATATGATTTTTGAGATAAATAAAACTTACAATATTGATTGATTGAAAAGTGTATTTTAATCATTTTCAAAACCTGTACATAATATTTGTTTTCATTATATGGAATTAATTAACTTCATTTTATAATTCAAAATCCAAGCTAGTCGAGGCAGAATAATAAAATTAGTGGGAGTGAAATTTGATAATTTAAACAGAGAGGTGGAGTCAAGTAAGAATGCGCGATTGATACCGAGTACGGCGTTATCATATTAAGTATTTATTGGACGGCACAAAGTCGGCGAACGAGAGTTCCAGTTAATTCATAGCATATTTATATGCGGCCCAACGTCGGCGCACGATAGTTCCAGGAGTTCATAGCAATATATATTGCAGTGGATTTCTCTAAACTCGATTCTCGCCACACGGATTGGGCGTCATAAAAATGCTGTGGATTACTCTAGAACAATCGAGCCCCAGCGTTGGGCTGCATAAAAGTCCAGTGGATTCCTCTAAAAATATCAGGATCGCCGTCGAGTCCCAGCGTTATTGGGCCGTTAAAAATTTAATAAAAAACCAAATACCTCTGAAATGCCTCCTTATTTCTGCACACACTGGCTAGCTCTAAAGTCTGCTTCTTCTTGGATACCTACCATCCTAAGTTCATTCTTTCTCACATATACAGTCAAATGAAATTACCACTCAAATAATGCAACAAGACACAACTTTTTTATTTACACATATTAAAAAGTTTCCATTAGCAAGAAAATATTTACACATTTGTATATACAGTTTCCTAAAATGTTACCATCTCAATCCATAAACGTTTTAAAATTTCATGATTACTATTTATTTCAACAATTTTCTTTTAGACGAGTAGATGGGTCCGTCGTGCAACCCTAAATTGATTTTTATATTGGTCTTATGGTGAGCTCAGTATAACCCAGTTACTCTAAATGCTTTTAAACATCGCATTTTTGTTTAAAACAAACCTAAAGACCCGTTTACTCCTTACAACAAAATTTTTATGACATTTACTAATATATTTAAATAATAAATATCAATTGTCCTGTACATATGCCCCTTCAAATGAGTTTTTAAAGTATTTGGAGTATAATAGTCAAAGTATAAGTGCCAAGACGTAAAACAATGACTTGATGACGTGAGAAAGCACAGTATTCAAGGATTTACACTGAGTTGTATGTAAATGAGCCATAGAATGTACATTTGCTGATTGAAAAACCGGATGCGTCTGTAGAAGTACACTATTAACCACACAGATCCAGGTTTATATGTGAAACATTTCGGCACTTATTTTAGTAGAATCAACCTTTGGACAAACCTGTAATATCTAAATTATAAGTAAAAACATTGTCAAATAAGATTGAAGGGTGATGCAGTATTAGGAACCAATGATTGAACATTTAGATATGAAATAGTAAAGTGTAAAAGAACGATTATAAGGTATTAGTGACACGAACTTGTTGGGATGATTTTATTGGATGGAAAATGTATAAAATGTATTAAAGAGTAGGCATATTTTAATTATAATAATCACCTAGGAAAAGTAAATAGAGGGTCGATTTATAAACATTTTGGTAGTAAGACGTGTTCTTGTAAACTGCGCTAAGTTTTGAATATAAAGAGTTAATAAATGATTTTGAAAAGTTTAAGAGTTTAATTTATATAAAGAAGAGTACAGATAAGCGAGAGTAATAAAAATAATTAATAGTAACGACGAGTGAAAAGTGATAAGAGTGTAATAGAGCGAGATTGAAACAGGCGGAATAGATAGTTGGATATTGGAACGAGTTGACTAAAGGCAGAAAGGTATTGGATAGGATTTATGAGATTGAAGGAGATATTATTGGAATTGATTTGGATATAGTATTATGGATAGAATGGTATTGAGTGGAAATTAGAAGAAAGCATTGAATTAGAACGAGCGGATTAAGAAAAAGGAAAGCATTGGCGTAGCAGCAGCAGTACGAGTAAAGAAGATATAACATCAGGAAAATTAGCGCAGGGGAAGTAAAATTAAAAGGTAGTCAAAATTCTAAATTTGGTCATATTTATTTTAGATTTGGGGGATATCAAAATTAATTTAAAGAAACCTGGAGTCTGGACAGCAGATTATTCGTAGTGATAGTGCCACGCATTGTAAAGACGCATACGGCGAGTAAGATTTTAAGCCAGTTTTCATAGAGGCCGACAGCGACGTTTTAAATCAGGTGAGTACTGTGTGTTTTGAACGTCAAAGTCTAAATTGGTAATATTAATTTATTTGGCACAAGGCTACGTGGATCTGTTATAAAATTTTGGCATATACAAGTAAAAGATTACAGGTACAAAAATAAAGGTAGTGCAGTTTGGTTGGTGCATAGCACATCTACTTACCACTGAACCCACGGTAAGTAGGTGGACACCCTGGGAAGGCGAGTTTTCAAATAGTCGAGGCATATTAATACAGTTTTGTTTTGATAAACCGACCAAACGTAGATAAAGCACGAAATAAAAAGTAAATATTTTCATATCATATATAAAATTAAAATTAAATTTATAAAATAAAAAGCAGGGGTGGAGCATAAAAAGGTGTTGGTAATAAAATACACCCACAATAAATCAAAACACTCAAGCACAAAATACCAACACAAATGTTCAAGCAAAAGCAAGAAATTAATTTCTTTACCTGGAATAATCTTCTTCCATCGTTACCTCTAAAGATGTGTTCCAAAACCCTCGTCGTTGTGTCCATACATTTCGTTGTTATACAAAGATTCAACTCATTTTCACTCGCTATCCAAATCTCTGCAACCGCCTTCAATGTTTCTACCCCGATAATTGTCTCGACCAAGCTTAACTTTCCGTAATCACTACACTTCACGCATTCTAGTTTCAAACTTCTCGACTCGCTTACCCTAGTACCATCCTATCATTAGTTCATGGCGTGTAGTAACATCACCGTCTATAAGCCAGCACTCACTTGTGCAAATCACACTTTTAATAAATTATCGATGTACGTTACTAACAGCGTTTTACACACTTTTAATTTAGGATATCATATTATAAGTCACACAAATAAGCGACGTACGGGAATCAATAAAAAGTAAGAGCAATTAAGTAAGAATAAGTAAGAGAGCTTTAATACCTCTTCTAGTGTATTTATATGATTTTGTACACTCATCACGGACCCTATTTCCGTCGAAAAGCTTATTTTTCAAAACAGATTCTACAAATTTTGTACGTAACGAACTTCTATGTCCAAAAAATTCCCAGTTTACCGTGCTTTTACATTGAAATCTGTTCAAGTACATCTAACCGTTGCGAGCTTCTTGAAATTTTTAGCATTCGACCAATTATATTACTTTCCCCCGTTTTTAGCGTCCAACCCCAAGCTACCTTTCCTCGTTTAACCCATATTTACTGTCTCTTTTAGAATCCCACTCAAGAACAGAAAATCGATATTGTGGTTGACCTCCAAATCTACCGCGTACTTTAGACGAGTATTTTAACCAACGTTTTATTATACGTGTTCTCTGTCCGTTTTACATTATGGATATTCCATTTCACTTTGTTTTCAAAGCATTTGTTATTTTAGTAGCTTGTCGCATCGACCGTTACATACAATTCTATAGAATTTTGTGCCAACGTTCATTTCAGTTCTTTGAACTTGACATTTTAACTATCAGGTGTTTCTAGGAAGCAAACTGTCTGTTTGAAATTATAATTCCGAGTTTTAGCATTTCTTAGGATTTGTGTAGCGAACGTTAAGTGCAGTTAAATGGAAATATACGTGTAAATTATTTATTTTCTATACCAAAAAGCTCAGTTTCTTCTCCGATGCTCTTGATTTAAAGCTATTAAAACTAATTATGCGTATCCTTGGGTTTTATGTACTCTAAAGCTTCTACACGTTATGCAAATTTAACATTCTGATTTAAAAATACAAAAATATGCCATGATCCGTCCGTTTTCAAGGTCACAACTAATTCATTTGGCACGTAAATAAATTGTTCCTATTTCCTATATACATAGTCGTTAAAAATTTATTATCTAGACCTATTTATCCTTCTTAACCTATAATTTCCACGACAATACATATTATATATATATATATATATATGTATATATATATATATATATATGTATTAATTTTGCTATGATATTGTCGTACTTTGATGTATTTAACATTCAGTTGCCTGCTACTCGCCACCGCTCTGTGTCTCTAAATAACCTAAGATAAATTTTAGATTTCACAAAAATTCGTTTTATATGCCTCGACTAGCTCAGTTCAACCTCACACAGAGTGCACGACGATACGATAACAGAGAAGCTTTTGTCTCCCTTTTTATCTAACACTTCCCACCTGAATGAAGTAAACAAAATTAACCAAAATTTATACAATAACCAAAATATGTACAATTTTATCTCCACAACCTTTATAATATTATTCACTATGTAAGAAAACCCCTGAATCAAAGTAACAATATAAATCAGTTTATCCCCAAATTATGACTCCCTTAAATCCGTTTAAAATCAGCAAAAATAACTCTGTATACTACTGGAAGTACGTTGAACGTTCATGACCTTCTTCCCTTTTTCGTAATTTCTACTTATCAATCAAAAAATTTTTGATAACCTTTACATAAATATCTCAGTACATACAAAAATTAAAATCTTCAAAAAGAAATTAATATCTTAAGCTATTAATGAATTTTATCTTTGACCTGTTGTTTGTCCTTGTTGAACTCTGTTGTGAATACGCGTCTCTGCATGCACCCCAATTCTTAGAACTGACGCTGCGTCCTGTTGACCAGTGCCCTTGGATTGTCATCGGTTAGATTTTCTTATTGATTTTGTTTGGTAGTTGTTTATGAAGCGCGCAACACAGCTTGGTTAAACGCCCAGTTTAACACTTAATCGTTTACTTAGTTGACATTAGTTCAACCCTTAGTTCAATAGTTAGTTTTCTACTTGGTGTAATACCTGGTGTAGTACTTGGTTCAAGACTTGGTTCAATACTTGGTGCCCTAAGTTAATAAAATATTAAAAATTATGTTTAATTAGAATTTTGGACTTACGTTTTAAATGTCAAACGGCAAATTTCTGTTGTACATTTGCACTTGCACTATTATTTGAAAATTTTCAATCACCAACCTTTACTTAAATTATTATTTAATTTGATATTTTAACTTCGCGTGTTATTTTGGTTCAGACAAATACAGAATGTGTTTTGGTCGTAGAAAGACTGACTATTTATCAACTCGTGCGCTATTTAAAGGTACGCCTATTTACCTGTTATAATTGGTTTACCAAATTTATCTTGTTGATTGAGGGGTTTCACTTGCCTTATCGTGCCAACCTTCGGATTTCCATGTAATTACCATCCTAATTTTTCATCGCAATGCCTTAGTACATTACGTAGACATTAAAAGTTTACACTGTGGATTGCGTTGACCATGATACCTTGTACTTTCTCAAGTCACGTCCTCTTATTTGTATTGGAATTTATTCAATTTTTTCGTTTAATTTCGCACGTAGTCAAACTTATGTTTCCTTATTTTTGTTTACAAATGTGCTGGATTTTATTGGAATTTTGTCAAGTTTCCAATTAAAAGATCACGTAGTCAAATTTATAATGGGATTCTTTAACAGAAGACGTAAATTAGATGCGTTTTTATTGACTTTTTACGTTCTGTAATTTGCTTGTTTTGCAAGACCCGTTTGTTATGGGCACGCATAATTAATGCGTGAGTTTAAAAAAATTCGTTTAATGTTTGTTTGAATTTCGGTGTTCCTGATGCGTATTTATTTAAAGTTTATGAATTCATTGCTATTCTTAAAAATGAATTGGATTGCGTACAAAGTTATTTATCTTGAAGAATGAGCTTCCTTTCATTGATTAGAGTTGGTTGTGAATTTTATACAGTGTGTTTGTGTAATTGGCAAATTGCTTACTCTTTATGATAAAAGTGTTTAATTTTCTAGACTTTGGTGTTATTTACATAAAGTGTACAACCCTTGTAACCCTATATACCCCTAAATAACCCTAGTATCATAGCATTTATATATATATATATATATATTGATGTGATAAAGAGGTTAGAAGAAGTCAGTGAACACTCAAATTCTATGAAAAGTCCCTCCCCCAAATGAAGAAAACGGGAAAAATTAAAATTTTTCAATATTTAATTTCTCTACCCTGTATAAAAATAAACGTATTTCATTACCATTCAAACACAAAGCCAGCCATTTTATTCGCGTCATTACAAGACATAAGAAAAAGCACTTATTATGTAATTAAATTCTCTGTATATTAAATTCTAGCCGTGTGTATAAGTAATTATGCTTGAGAAATACCTTGAAAACGAGTTTCATTTTAAGATATAAATATAAAGCCATTCATTTCATTACCATTAAAATAAAAAGCATATTTCCGTGTGTAGATTTTAAAAATATTCATTCCTACTGAAAATACCTTAAAACGCGTTTTAAAATACTACAAATAACTAGAAATAACTTCTTTAAAATATGCACCCGTACCCTGTTAAAATACAAATCAATGCAATTTTATTGCATTTACAAAGTATGAACAAGTTTTTATTAATTATATAATTAATTTTCATGTGTAGATGATTAAAAACCCATGAAAAATAGATAAGTAAGTTTAATAGCTTTACTTATTACAATATAAAAGAAGAAGACAACATATTAACTTCATGCGCTAAAAAGGGTTATACAACGCTTCGGTACAATCATAAATCATGACAAACCGCGGTAGCTTGACACTAATTAGATTGTTAAAGCGCAAAATTGATGTAAATTCTTACATCAGCACGTGACTAATTTTTGAAAATACACTAGAATGGATTGGAAAAAATGACGTAGTTAGAATTTTTGTATATAAACGGATGTAATTAAAATTCGGGATGGATTCATTTTCCGAGATCGACCATGTAAATTTGAATAAAGATTAATAGGTAATTCGAGATTTGTTTTGATATTCGTCATGTAAGTGAACCGGCATACATGAAAATTATACGTTTCGAGTAGCAATGAAATCTATTTTATTGACGTTCCACAAGAAACAGAGTTTCAAACTGCAATTATATGATGCAGAATTATTGTTTTGTAAAATACTATGAAGATTGAACTTTTTTCAGTACAAAAGCTACGGCTGAGTTTATATGATGAAAAATAGAAAATGCATTTCTGTAAACTTATATTTCAAATAAAAATTGGAAATCAGAACAGGAAGTATTAAAGAATGATGGAAATAAAATTTTGAGAATCGCTATTTTACCATCGTAAGTATAAATTTTGATTTTTGTTAGTAAATGATAAGAACATTTAAATATGCGTTAGAATAAGTTCTTAATCTTATAAGAAATTTTTATTTGTAATAAAGATAATTTCCACCAAATTCTGAGACCAGAGTTCGGAGCATCTTGATTTTAATAAATTATCTGTGAAGCGTTATTGGCCAATCACACTCACGAACGGTGTAATAAAAGATAGACAAATATCCACTTCTAAATTAAAAAGAATTTTGTACCTGTTAACCAAGATTAGGTAAGGATTATTTTAGTAACAATTTAAGAATAATTTAAATATGAACTTAAGCTGTAAACTGTTCTATATTCTTTTGTATGAAAGAAAATTGTTTTTAAATGCATGAATGTATCTTGAGATTTCTGTGCTTCATTTTATTTTGGTAAATTTTACACCATAATTTCTGATGAGCTAGTCTGGCACTAAGATAGTGATTCCATATTTTCTAGTTTCAACATCATTAATGTAATTTAATCTTCCCAACACAGAGGCTTGTCACATGTATATATATATATATATATATATATATATATATATATAGAAATTAATAAGATGAAATAATAACTTAGACTTTTTAAGTAAAGCCCAAATGATTATTTCAAATCGAGCTAGTAATTGAAAGAAGGAAAATATAAGGCCTTGGACAGGATTTGAACCTGCATCTCAGTTTTGCCGGAACTGTGCGTTATCCAATTACGCTACCGAGGCTTCTAAGAGTAGATTTGTGTTAAAAAGGGTGTATGCCAAACGACATAATTCATATATAAGATCCAGTAATTCAAAAACTATATTTTGCCGTACTTTACATATGCTAAAGTATTTACCAATTTAGTTTGAAACCTATGTGCCAAAAGGTAAACAAGATGACTTAATGACGTTGATACAATGCACGGTACTCAAGGTTTTATACTAAGTTGAAATTTTATAAGCCATTGAAAGTACATTTGCCGTCGGAAAACCGGACGCGTCTACGGATATCTACAATCAACCAAGCGTCCAGGTCTTGTGTGAATTATTTTGGCTTTTCATTTAAGTAGAATCAACTTTTGGACGAATTGTAAATTCAAAATTATAAGTGAATAGTAATATCAAAGATATAATTGGAGAATTGTGAAGTGTTTAGGACCAATGGTAGAAATTAGGATTGTATGTAAAGACTATAGTTAAGGTATTTGTGACACTAGAGAAAAGAAAAGTTGTTATTGGATAGCTTTATGCTTTTAAAATGTGATTAAGTAAGCTAGTTTTGTTGTGCTTATTGCCTAGCGAAGTAAATAAGGGGATTCTATTTCGACTACTTTTAGTAAAAGACGTGTTTTGCAAACCTGCGTTAAAGTTGTATAAAATTTGGATAAAATAAATGTTTTTGAGTTTAAATAGTATGATTATTAAAGTGAAGGTATAAAAGCGACGATTATAGAAGAATATTTAAAGTGAAGTGCGACGGGAAAGCAACGGATATTTAATTAGAATTGAGTGAGATTGTTATTGGAATTGGAACGATTTTGGTTAAAAGGCAGTAGGAGATTCGAGTGGTTATACAAAGCGACGGCGAAGCAACGACGATATTAAGAATTTTGGAGTGATTTGGATAAAGATTAACGGCTGTAGGACATAGAGTGGACATTGAAGTATAGCAGGGCATAGATTGAATTGGAACAGGACGGCAGGTTGGTTTGGGATTGACTACGGAAAGGCGAAAGGATTAATTGGAGCACGCAGAGAGAAAACAGGAGAGCAGCAAAGTACAGGGGAAGAATCAACGCAGAAATCAAGGGAACACGGAAGGATTAACGCAGGGGAAGTAAATACTACGGTTTATTCAAAATTTTAAAATCAGGGTAAATTATTTCAGATTTGGGGTCATCAAAATTATATCAAGACAACTGGAGGCGATACGCAAGTTCATCAGTGATTGTGAATCCTTGTAAAGGCGCGTACGGCTAATAAGAACTTAAGCCAGCAACATTTAAAGAAGGTATCAGCGCAGTATAATTCAGGTGAGTACCGTGAAATATCTTAAAACGTCAGATAAGTCATAAATTTGTGGTAGTAATTTAATTTGGCACAAGGCAACGTTGATCGTAATAAAATTTTGGCATATACAAAAGTAGATTAAAAATTTAGTACTAAAACAAAAGAGTGTGCAGTTTGGTTGGGCATTGCACATCTACTTATAACGGAACTCACTATAGGTAGGTGAACACCCTGAGATAAAGGTTTCATATAGTCGAGGCATTGTAATAAACAGTTAAATAGATAACCAACCAAACTTTGCTAAAACACATCATATAGGAGTCATTTATTGAATACTAAAAATAGGGGCGACGACAAAAGTCGTGTATCAGAATTTATAAATAAATATAAGTAAAATTAAATTATAAAAAAAAAAATAAATATTAGGGCGGAAAGGTGGAGTAATAGCAGCATAAGAATATATATATATATATATATATATATAATATATATATATATATATATATATAATTTGGGTTTCAATAACCTCTCGTGACCTCTTTATCACATCAATATATATATATATATATATATATATATTCTATAAATGAAATTTGCCCAATAAAAGAAGTAAACGGAAAAAATTGAAATTTCCAAATATTAAACTTTTCCAACCTGTATAAATATAAGCTTATTGCATGTAGAATGCTATTCATTGCACTTGCGTTATTATGAAACATAAAAGAAACCCTTATTTAATTATGTTGTCAAATTCCGTACAGAGTGTATAAAAAAGATATATTCTTTTTGCATTTGTAAAACCATAAAGAAAGCAATCGCGAGCTTTAACTATTTTTACGTGTGTGTATAATTTAAAACAAAATTATATTCATTCTTGTTAAAGATGCCTTGAAATGCCTTTAAAATAGTATATAAATCTATCATTAAGAAAGCAAAGCGAAGTATATTTTTCGTGCATAAAGATGCGTTAGAATACGTTTAATTACCGTAAAAGCATTTTTTTTGCATTTTACGATTGTTAAACTGCTTTTGCAAAGCATAAAATAATTACGTTCTAGAATTTTCAAATACATCGTCAATTACTAAGAAATCTTGTATGAATAGCAAATTATGAATAAACACCCTATTAAAATGCAATAAAATAAAACCGAGATATATAAGAACTAATTTATGGTTTTCCTGGTTTCAATAATGACGGAGGCGTGATCATTAGCCCCGTGCGTTAGAAAAGGATCGATAACGCTTTGTGATGCTCGCAAGTCATATCGACCGCGGTAGCTTGACGCTAAATATATCATAAAGCGCGCCATTCGCGGAAATATTACATCATTCAACGGTGACCAAGATGCGTGAATACAATGGAATAATAACGTATTAGGATTATTTTTATATAAACGGAAGTATTTAACGTTCAACATTCGTTTTTTACGAAATTGACCATGTTAGTTTGAGTAAAGATTCATTCGCGTTTAATTCATTCTTTCTTAAGCAAACTAATAATATGTATTATTCGCGAAGACTTCCATTTACAAGATCAATCATGCAGAGTTACAATGAAACTTATAGGTTTGAGAAATTTCAAGCATAGAAGTAATCAAATGCAATTGTTTGATGAAGCATCATTTGTTTTGTAATATACTGAGAAAATTGAATTTTCTTGGATACAAGAGCTACTCTAAAGTTGCACTTTTTCAAACTAATAAACTCATGGAGATTTAAGATGGAAGTGGGGAGCTTTTAATACAGTTAATTACGTTGGAAATGAGATTTTAATAAGTGCTATATGAGAATAAAAATTGCAAGTATAAATTTTAGATTTCTTTGTTTGTAACTGATAAAATCATTCAAATATTTGTAAGCTAGATTAAGTGTTAATCATATAATTTTGTTTGTAAGCGGATAACTACCAGAAAATTTCGAGGTCGAAGTTCGAAGCATTTTGACTTTTAATAAATTATCTGTTAAAAGTTATTGACCTTTCACCCTTACAAGCGTGGTAATAAAAGATAAGCGAGTTACCCACGTAGAAATTCCGCAAATCTCAAAGGCCAAACGTACTTTTATAGCCATCTATAGAATTTATTATGTAGTTTCGATTCAATTCTGTACTTCCACACTTAGTAGTGTTGGTGTTTTATCACCTGATGGCGGTTTTATTTACTTTTGCCATAGTACAGAGATTGTTTCGAAATTATATCAGTATAATAGCTTCGATTACTTCATAGGGTTGGAAACTAATCTGCTCTGATGAGGCTTAACACGCCAAAACCGTCGGTCAGTGGATGTTTCCTCCCCTGTGAAGTAATAAAGCTAATGTTTTGTTAATGGCTATATAACTACTATCCCGATTTGTATCTGTCAATAGCTCTTATTATTTTCATAAGAGTTTGTTTTTACAGATACATCTGATTTTATATATATATATATATATATATATTGTCGTGGAAATTATAGGTTAAGAAGGGTAAATAGGTCTAGATAATAAAATTTTAAGAACTGTATATATAGGAAATATGAACAATTTATTTACGCGCTAAATTAATCAGTTTAGATAGTGAAAACGGACGGTTATTAAGATATTTTTGTATTTCTAAATCAGAAGGTTAAAATTGCATAACGGGTAGAAGCTTTAGGGTGCATGAAAACTTAAGGATATGCACAATTAGTTGTAATATTTTAAATCAAGCGCATGGGATAAGAAACGGAGCTTTCAAGTATAAAAAAATCAATAATTTAAACACATATCTCCAACAAAACGTTCGTTATACAAATCCTAAGAAGTGTTAAAACTCGGAATTATTATTTTAAACGGACAAGTTGCTTCAAGGAAACACCTGTTAGTTAAATGTCAAGTTCAAAGAACTGAAATATACGTTGAGACAAAATTCTATAGAATTGTTTGTAACGGTCAATCCGACAATCTGCTAAAATAACAAGTGCTTTAAAGACTAAGTGAAATGAAAGATCTATAATGTAAAACAGACAGAGAACACGTATAAGAAAACGTTGGTTACAACACATGTCTAAATTACACGGGAGATTTGAAGGCCAACAACAATATCGATTTTCTGTAGATTGAGAGGGGTTCTAAAAGAGACAATAAATATGGGTAAAATGAAGAAAGGTGGCTAGGAGGTTGGACGTTATAACGGGGGAAAGCAATATCATTGGTCGAAGGCTAGCAGTTTCGAGAAGCTCGCCCCCGTTAGATGTTGCTGTACAAATTTCATAGTAACAGCACGGTAAACTTGGAATTTTTCAGACGTTGAAGTTCGTTACATACAAAATTTTGAGAATCGGTTTTAGAAAATAAGCTTTTCGATGAAAAGAGGTTCCGTGAGAGGTATTGAAAAGCGTATAAATACACTGGGAGAGATATTAAAGCTCACTTGCTCTTAGATCTTATATCGCTTAGATCTCTTACGTATTTTCTATTACGTGCTCTTACGTTGTCGCTTATCAGTTGAATTATTATATCACATCCTATTTTAAAGTGTGTAAAACTGTTAGTAACGTACCGGAAATGTATTAAAAGTGTGATTTGCACAAGTGGTTGATGGCTTACAAAACGTGCTGTTACTACACGATACAATTTAGTGATAGGATGGTACTTGGGTAAGCGAATCGAAAAGTTAGAAACAAGTATGCGTGAAGTGTAGCGAGTTTGGAAGGTTTAGCTTGGTCGAGACCATTATCCAGGTAGAAATACTAAAGGTGGTTGCAAAGATTTGGATAGCTAGTGGACTGGTGTTGGATCTAGATATAATCACGAAGTGTATGGACACAACGACGAGGGTTTTGGTATACATCTTTAGAGGTAACGATGGACGAAGCTTACTTTAGGTAAAGAAAATTAATTTCTTGCTTTTGCTTGAACATTTGTGCTGATATTTTATTACCATAAAAACTCATTTTAAGGGGTATATGTACAAGACAATTAATATTGATTATTTAAAAATGTTTATTGATGATATGAAAATGTTGTTGTAAGGAGTAAACGGGTCTTTAGCTTTATTTTAAATAAAAATACGAGGTTTATATTAAAATCATGAAATTTTAAAAGATTTAAAGATTGAGATAGTAACAGTTTTTATCAAACTGTATATACTATTGTGTAAATATTTTCTTACTAATGGAAACTTGTTAATATGTGTAAATAAAAAGGTATGTCTTGTTGCATTATTTGAGTGGTAATTTCATTTGACTGTGTTTGTGAGAAAGGAATGTACTTAGGATGGTAGGTATTCAAGAAGAAGCAGATTTCTGAGCTAACCAGGGTGTGCAGAAATAAGGAGGCGTTCCAAAGGTATTGTAAGAATTATTTTATTTTTATTTTCAGAAAATTTTATGTCGGCTCAAACGAAAGCGATCTCGAACTGGTTTAGAGGAATTCCACTGCACTTTTATTTTGGTCCAAGCGTGGGGCTTAATTGGTTTTTAGGAAGAGCTCGAGTGTTATTAACTTCCACAGCAATTTTATGACGGCCCAATCCGTGGAGCAAGAAACGATTTTTGAAAAATCCACTGCAATTTTATACGGCCCAACGAAGGCGATCTCGAATTGGTTTAGAGGAATTCCACTGCACTTTTATGACGCCCAATTCGAGGGGCGAGAATTTTTTGTAAGATCCACTACAATATATATATATATATATATATATATATATATATATATAAATCGAGCTAGTAATTGAAAGATGGAAAATATATGGTTTTGGATAGGACTTGAATTTGAAATGATCATTTGGGCTTTGCATAGAAGTCTAAGTTACACAAGGTAAGTTGATAAATACTAACGTATTAAAGTGAATAAGATGAAATAATAACTTAGACTTTTATGCAAAGCCCAAATGATCATTTCAAATCGAGCTAGTAATTGAAAGATGGAAATATAAGGTCTTGGACAGGACTTGAACCTGTATCCTGGTTTGCCGGAACCATGCGTTTACCAATTAGGTTGTTGTATCGTCGTGTACACGATTTAAATTTGTAAATTTCCCAATTGTTTCATCGGTCTCGGTGGCGTAATTGGTAAATGCATGGTTGCGGCAAAACCAGGATACAGGTTCAAGTTTTGTCCAAGACCTTATATTTTCCATCTTTCAATTACTAGCTCGATTTGAAATGATCATTTGGGCTTTGCATAAAAGTCTAAGTTATTATTTCATCTTATTCACTATAATATATATATATATATATATATATATATATATATATATATATATATATATATATATATTATTATTATTTGCAATTTCATAAATTTATGACGAACGAAAGAATGCATATTAACTATTCTGAAAAATGATATAAAAAATTTACTTTTACTACTATTATGCTTTTCTTGACGACTGTAGAAAAAACACCTGTCAAAAATTTTAATGAGATACACACTCACTAGTAGTCACAACTCAAATAAAGATAACCTATGGCAATAGAGAATTGTATTGGCAAATGACCACCTGGTGTTTATTTAGTGGCATGACCAACAGAGGTCTACACTATGTCTAAACAGAAATATTCAATTGTGTTATGGCGACCCATGTCACATAGAGACTTACCCTACCCTATAAGTTCAAAAAAATAAAAATCGAATTGTTTAACAAAGAAAATCGTAAGGTGGTTAAAATTTAATTTTTATAGTTATTTAATTCAGAATAGACAAGCTAATATTTTATTCCAAAGTTAGAAAATAATAATAATAAACTTACTATTTTATTTGAATTTATATGATCAGTAATTTACAAGGAATGCAACTTCATACTCCGCTCACAGAAACAAGTTTAGAAATATTTTTAGCATCAAACATCATCTGAATTCAGTGCATAGGGTACGAACAAAATACCAATTTTAATTTAAAATGCTATAGCTTTTACAAGCTAGCGTTTGTACAAGAATCTCATGAAAACGGCACAAATTGACAAGAAAAAGACACCGACGTGATGCGTACCGATGACTTGTGCTAGGAAAGTTCTTTTTGCCTTGAATCATAAGAAAATAAATTAGAAATTTTAGAATAATATAATATTTTTTATGCGTAAGCATAAATATGTAATCCAATTATTACAATTTACGTTAAATGTATTAATTTTTTGTCTTAATTAAATTAAATCATGAAAAGAAAACGTGCACGGTGGCCAGGAGGCTGTGATGGCCCCTTGCATATGCCGCCTGCATGCATTGCACACTTTGCACATGTTTAAAGAGGTTCTGCCCTATAGCTTCAAACAATACACAATTTTTCTGCATTCTTCAGGTTTTTATATCTCTTTCAGAGTTTCAATACCTTATATAGACTTGTGTGTAATCTGTGTAAAAGATAATTAGAGCAGGGAATGTGTAGATTAACTGTTCCTAGAAGCAAATAATAGAAACTCCTAATCTATACAAAACGCTCAACAATACCATGACACTAATACACTGCAATGTACGGTTATCATGAAATGGTTTCAAAAGATTAATACCGAATAGATAAGAGATAATCAATTTTTTCAGTGTTTATCACGTTCCATGACAGGTAAGCAAAAAAATACAATAGTGCGCGCGTTCAAGCACATGCGAGGCGTACTTCGGCTTTGGTCACTTTTTACAGGTTTAAGTTTTTAAATTAAGTTTGTTCGCAGTAACTTATAACAATGCCGCGTCCATTGGTACTTAAAATCACTTCCAATACTTCAGAACCAAATAAGAGGGCAACAGGAACTATTGACGTCACATTATTTAGAGAAAATGCGTCTAGGACAATTGAACATCCACCTGTTTTATATTCTTCAGTAAGTCTTGAAGAACAACCAGGATTAGTTCGAAATCTGGTAAACAAGTACGAGCCACCAGGGTCTCATTCAACTTTATTGAAATATAAATCCAAATCAATGATGGATTTAAATGATCAGTACAAACCTCGTGCAAATGATGATTTCGACGTTGATGATGAAATTTCTGAAGAACGTCGTAATAATTTTCAACAAAGTTTGAGGAGGTTTCGCAATCCCCCCGGAAGTAATACGTTAATCCACAGTGACAATACTGAAGTGTTTGGACATGACATACGAGGGAGAGCCAGAAAACTATTGGAAGCGACAAAACACGACTATTTTTGGTTTAATGAAGTGGTAGAACTGTTAAAGCAAATTGTAAATGAAGACGAACAACAAACAGCACAAGTAAACGAAGGACAAGTTTTAAACGAAAACAGCTCGGAAATTGCAAATGATTTCACGAATGTTACAAGAAGCAGAACTGTAAGTGTTGCATCGACAAATAGTCATGACGATAGTGAGCTTAGCGACTTAGCCTTTTCGGAATGTGGTCTTAAGGTAAACAAGATGAAACAGATATACGAGGAGAGAGTTTTGCAAAAACCACACCTGTTTGTGGAACTTACTAAAAATTCGGACGGTGAACATCAATCTGAAAAGGAAACGCAAGAGCAAAAACCCGAAAAAAAATTAAAAGTGCCACTCAAATATTTTGGAAAACAAGATGAAGAAAGCGACTATTCCACACCTACATATACCGACGAAACTCAAACAGAAGATGATTGCGGTATCTCAACACAGCAAGCACCTACAACTTCAAACGAACTAGCGGAAACAGGTTAGATCTTAAATTTAAGGTTAACTTTTACATATTTATGTGTTTTAGCATTATCAAATGGACATAGTCAACACGATTACAACTACGAAAGCCAAGGCTCTAACGTGCACAACGAAATTGAGGAAACGTCAACATTACATGTCGAAGCAAATGAAGAAGCGACAAACGTTTCGAACACAGGCGAGGAACTTGATGAGACATCAGCCTTCCCAACCGAAGTAAATGAAGAAGCAGTTTTAACTCAAATTTCCGACTTAGGTGATCAACTTGAGGGCGTGTCCTTATTAAATATCAAATCAAACGAAGAAGAAAAGGCTTGTGCGTCTAATTTACTGAAAGAAGCGTCAACTTTATACGTAGAAGCACCTGAAGAAGCAGCAAAAACAAACGTTTGTGAATTAGATGTTGAAGAAAGCAGTGAAGCAGAAGTAAACTATTTCCGATTTGCCTAATAAGCTAGAAAATTCTTCAACATTACAAACGGAATCAAATGAAGAAGATGTACAACTTGCCTCTTCAAATATGCACAAGGAGCTAGAAAATATTGACAATCATTCAACATTACAAACAGAATCAAATGATGAAGTTGTAACACTTACCACTTCTAATTTGTACAAACAGCCTGAAGACCTTGATAATTATTTGAAATTACAAACTGAATCAAATGAAGAAGATGTACAACTTGCTTCTTCAAATATGCACAAGGAGCAAGAAAATCTTGACAATCATTCAACATTACGAACAGAATCAGATGATGAAGTTGTACAACTTACCACTTCTAATTTCAACAAAGAGCCTGAAGACCTTGATAATTATTTGAAATTACAAAGTGAACCAAATAAAGAAGCTGCACAACTCACCGCTTCCAGTTTGCACAAGGAGCCTAAAAACTCAACATCATCGACTGCTGAAGCAAATGAAGAAGCCGTAAGAACGATAGAAGAAATAATGACAACAATTGAAGAATGTGACAAAACGATAGACACCATTTCCAAGGACAATAAAATGGACGCTAACTACTTGAATGATATATTAATTCAAATGTTAATGAGACTTGATGATTTAAAAATTTACGACGATGGGGTTATTCTAACAATAAGGAGGAAAGCATTTGCCTTTGCCGAAGGTTGCATTAGAAAGCTAAAGGCTAAAGTTTTTAATGATGATCACAAGATTCTTAACCATTGAATATGAATGCTTTGATTTACTTTGCAACCTATTGTTTTTAATTGTTATTTTTAAAAAAATAGTTTTATATTTTGATTATAATACATATTTTAAAAATCGTTACTTATTTTTATTTTTGTTTCATTCCTTTATTAATTTTTATAATATTCGAAAGGATTTTATTTTCAGGTTTTAAGAAACATAAATTATTCGATGTATAGTTTAATTACTTCCAAGCTGATTTTCAACAAATAAAAGGACATTTCTTTTTTGTATTCCCAAGATTAAAATTAATCGGGTTTTAACAATAGTGAACCTATTCATGACGAGGAGATCCTAAATACATATTGTAAAAATGCAACAACTTACAAACTAATTAAATACTGTATGGAACTTACCTCAAGGCAAACTTAACCTTCTTTTGATCATTCCACACGATATACATTCTGGTTTTTGACAAAACGAGTTAATTATTGAGACGTTAAAGCGCAAGTTTCATAGCTTCACATCGTGGGTTAAGCCCCATGACCAATGACAGCACTTTGAACTCTGCGGACAAACACCGATCCTACAGATACATGAGATACATCTACATCCAACGATGTCTAGAGATGCACTGTCCTTATCGTCTCTTTATACTCGCGCATCGGTTTTTGCAACGTTCCAAAGGTGTGCCACAATTTGTCAGTGCTATTGTTGATTTAAGAAAGGGTAGATGACGGAAAATATTACAAATTATATTAGCATACACGAACAGAAACCTACGTTAATGTATGAATGGGTCTTTTGATAATCTGAGAGGAAAATATGAATGCCTATTTAAGGTATGAAAATATATCAATAACGTAGTTTTCAAATAACAAATACTGTCACAGTCCATTATCTTCAAGTAAGGATTAAAATTAATTGGATTGGGTACACAATAGTGAAGTTATTTCAACGTCCGATAAGTATTTGAAAGACTTCATTATTGGACTTAAGTATGAATAGGTTGGAACTAGCTTCAACAATATTTCAATTATTTAAACGTAAAACTATAAATATTTAACAAACTGATCAAAACCGTCTAGATTAAATTTACAGAAATAAATATTATTTCAAATTATAAGCGTCTGATTGCTACCCTATATCAAAGTACACGTGCCGAACATAGAACAAGGGTCTAGAAAATCGGGATCTCCAACTCATTTTTTGTGCTACTCTAAAAGTAGCTAATTTATTGTACGCCCATTCCACTAACCTTTTTTCAATATACCTTGCATAGAGTAAAAAAGCATATAAATTTGATTGCGAATCCTGCAAAATACAGTACTTTTAGTGCTCACCACAGCCTGAGGACTCAACTACAGTGCTCACCATAGCCTGTGCACTATCTCAACCAGCAGTGCTTCCCATAGCCTGCTTAAGAATCAGAATAGCCACGCTGCCCGCCGCTACACCTGGGGCACCTACCGCAGTGCTCTCCATAGCCTGCCTAAACTTCTGACCCGCTAAGCTGCCCGACGCCGTACCTGGGGCTCGTATAGCAGTGCTCTTCATAGCCTGCTCAATACCTGACCAGTTATGTTGCCCGGCGCCGTACCTGGAGCACGCCGCATTTAATTCGTCGATAATAATCTATTTCGGATGGGCAGGAAACTCCATTCGAACCACCAGGTTTGCCGGAAGAAATTGCAGAACGCTCTCCGGCGTGCCTTCCGAGTCACCCTACCGATGCCGAAGCTGTTGTTACCCCTGCCGCCGTCACCAGAGCAGTTTCAGCACTCACAAGGGCTGCGGCAAGAATTCATCCCAGCCACCCCCACAGTAATAACGTCTCGAGAGGTCATCTATTGCGGTGACGCTGAATGTATCTGTGTGCTGTACCTCCAAGATATCACCCCCATGGAATTCAGTGGCAACATGCTCGACGAGGTCTAGAGCACCACGACTTCCGAAGAGTCCCGAAGACGTCTGGATCTCTTCAAACAATAAATACTTCCATATCTTCGTTATTCAAGCTCTTACTCAGCCCCACAAGTAAAATCCGAAGATTACCGAAGAAGTCCGAAGACTACCAAAGACCTTTGGACCTCTCCGAACACTGTCTATACCTGTTTACTTTGTATTTAAGTTCCTACTTGGTTCCACGAGCAACTACGAAGCCTTCCAAAGATTGCCGAAGACTTCCAAAGTGCATAAACTGTTCATTTTGACTTTTTACTTGTATATTTGTGTACTTATAAACTTTCTTTATTTTCTTTTGCTTGTGAACATTAAAAATAACAGTGCTAAGTCTACATACTTTTAGACGCCACCCACCCCGACGATAACATGATTATATAGCAAATAAACTGGCGTGTACACATAATAGAAATTTTCTTGAAAATGTTAAAACTGTGAAATACTTTTATTTAAAATTTTGGGGTGTAGAAATTAAGAAGAAAAGGCATGTTCCAAAGAACTGTTTTGACAACGTTACGCATTTAATTGGTATAGTTAGGTCAGATAGTGGAGGCAATATAGAACTTAGATGTATGGTGGGGGGGAGCTAAAATTGATTTCTTAACAGAGATTATTAATGGGTAATATATGGGTATTATATCCGGCTTTGTGAGGCGCTGGTCTGCAGACGATGATTTGAAAAACTGTACCATATATTTCAAATCGAGCTAGTAATTGAAAGATGGATAATATAAGGTTTTGGACAGGACTTGAACCTGTATTTTAGTTGAAAAACGCATGGTCCTAGAAAGATTAAGATACAGCTTCAAGTCCTGTCCAAAACCTTATATTTTCTCTCTTTCAATTACTAGCTCGATTTAAAATGACTATTTGGGCTTTGCATAAAAGTTATTATTTCATCTTATTAACTGTAATACGATAGTATTTATCAACTTACCCTTTATAATTAATTTACCTAAACTATTTATATATTTAATACTTGGTTTATAGCCGTAATTTTCAGCGTTGCTTTCTGTCTATAACTGGCATAAGTAAAAAACTTGACAATGTCAGATATGATTGACGAAAATGCCAAACGTAATTGAAAGTTAGGTTGATGTATGGTTGTGTACATGATTTAGATTTGTAAATTTTCTAATTGAAATAGTCTCGGTGGCGTAATTGGAAAACGCATAATCCGCGAAAGACCAAGACACAGGTTCGAGTCCTGTCCGTGCCCATATATTTTCTATCTTTCAATTACTAGCTCGATTTGAAATGACCATTTGGACTGGTCATTACTTCATCTTATTAGCTATAACATAGAAAAAATATTTAGAAGATTTATATAAGGGAGACGATATGGATGAGTTAAAGAACGACCAAGAAGAAAATGTAGAAATTTCAATATTAAGAGGGTAGTTTGATAGAGCTATTAGGGATCTTAAACTAAGTAAAGCGCCGGGGATAGACGATATTTCCGCAGAATTAATAAAAAATGAAAGTCAGAAAACTCTAGACAAATTATATGAACTAGTAAAAGTAACATACTAACAATAATAATTAGAAATAGAGTAGAAGCTTTGACTGAGAATTATTTAGGCGAAGACCAATAGGGTTTTCGTAAAGACAGAGGGACTAGAGAACCGATACTAATGATTAGGGTAATTATCGAAAAAAGGTTACAAAAACATAAAAAAGCTCACTTCGCATTTGTAGATTTAGAAAAAGCATTTGATAGGGTTAATTGGATTGTTATGTTCAGGGTTTTGCGAAAAATATGAATCTCTCACAGGTATAGAAAAATTATTTACAGTCTATATAAAAACCAAAGCGCAGTAATTAGATTTAATGAAATAGAAAAGGAAGTTAAGATTAGAAATGGTGTTAGACAGGGCTGTATACAATCTCCCTTGATTTTTAATGTTTATATTGAGGAAGCTCAAAACTTAGTTAGAGAGAGAGAAAAGGTATAGGTGTTAGTGTACAGGGACAGAAAATAGACATGTTACGTTTTACGGATGATATAGCCATTATAGCAGAGTCTAGAAAAGAGTTAGGAGAGTTTTTAAATATTTTAGATGAGATACTACAGAGTAACTATAGTGTGAGAATTAACTCAGGAAGGACAGAGATAATGACAAGTGAGTTACAGCCTAGTTTTAAACCAAAATTAAAAATAGGTAATTCCGAGTTAGATGAGGTAGATGAATTTTGCTATTTAGGTAGTATAATTACAAAGGACGGACGCAGCAGAAGGGATATAATAGCCAGAATAGCTCAAGCTAGAAAAATGTTTTTAAAAAAGAAAGACTTACTAATAGCTAATAGAATTAGATTAGATAATAGAAAAAGTTTCTTAAAGTCGTACGTAAGGAGCGTTCTATTATACGGTAGTGAGACTTGGACAATTAAAGGGGTAGAGAAAAAAGATTAGTTGGACAGATAGAGTAACAAATGAGGAACTTTATAGAAGGATAGATGAGGAACCCTGTATGTGGAAACAATTAAAGATCAGGAGAGATAGAATGATAGAGCACCAGTTAAGACATGAGGGACTATTTAGTAAGGTCTTAGATTATAGACTACCAAATAAAAATAGAGTAAGAAGCCCTAGACAAAGCAATATTAGTCAAATTATTAGAGATTTAGGTTGTGAAGGATATGTAGACCTTTTTAGACTAGCTCAGAATAGAAAAGAATTTAGAACTGCGTCAAACCGACCTTAAGTAAGTTCGAAAACAAACAAAAAAAAAATAAATAGAAATCAGTTAACTAAATGTCACCATGACATGGCTCACAATTAGTTAGCGGTCTGGCATGTTTTGCAGCGATTCGCTGCTTAAACCATACCAAAACATATAATTTAACACATTTCCTTTTTTGGAGGGGATAATCAGGGAATATTTCATTTTCTTATATATGGGAATCATGTAACTATGTTGGAGTTCTTTAACATACATCAGGTTACTAATATCTATGTAAAGCCAGGTAGATAGGAAAAAGATAGAAGAGTATAGGAAGACATAGGCCAAGCTATAGTAGTCAAATTGTTAGAAATTTAGGTTGTGACGGATATGTAGAACTTTTTAGATTAGCACAAAATGAAAAGAAGTTAGAGCTGCGTTAAATCAACCTTAAATAAAGCTGAAAACAAAATTGAAAAGATAAAGAGGTTACAAGAGGTCATGGACATGAATACCCAAAGTCTATAAACAAAATCCACCTAAACAGAGGGGAACCGAAAAATTGAAATTGCCGAATATTCAATGGTTCTACCCTGTATAAAATAAGTGTACTTATTTGCCATTAAAAGACAAAACCCTTACTAATTATGTGATTATATTTTCGTGTATTACATTATGGCGGACCATACAACGAATATAAAGCTTTAAACCTTGTGCAAATTAATCGTTGAGAAATATCGTAAAAACGAGTATTCACTACTAAGATATAAAATACAAAGCTATTTAATACATCCGCATAAAAACAATATCAAGTTATTACATTTATCAACGAAGCTCTCATTAATTAAAATACTAAGTTAATTTTCTAGTGTAAAATATGGATTAGAACACATTTGTTTTACAATTGTTAAGAATACGAATCTTATTGCATTTGCAAAGTATAAACAAGCCCTATCTTTCAGTCATATGCATAAATAATTACTTTTGAGAAATACCTTGTGTGAATCAAATCATTCTATACTTAGTAAAACCAAGTTTCAATCTTTAAGATATAAAGCCATTGGTTTTCACTTTATCATCATCACTAAGTCTTCAGTCATGCAACTGGTTGGACGCGTACCCTCATTGTTTCCTATTCGAACGAACCTACACATTTCCCTGCAATTTGCATAGTCTGCATCTATCACTATCTGCGTGCGATAATCTGATCTAGGTCTACCTCTACCTCCTTTTTTCTATCTTTGCTTATAATATATCCCGTACTATTGCCCAAAAATGCCATAGAACATATCCTGCCCTTCTATTTCTCCTATTTTTTTTGTTTTCCATAGATATCTTTCTTCCTTTAATATTGCTATAATCTATTTATTATTAAGCTTGTTTGTCCATGCTATCATCCTCATACATCTGAAACACAACATTCCAGAAGGCTTCTATCTCTTTCTGTCTGCTTTTCCTACTGCCTCTATTTCATAGACGTTCTGTGTATATGTATATGTTTATGCTCTCAATAATTTTCTTCTTGATTTTATGTTTGTTGTCTTTCCTCATAGGCGCTGTTCTTTCTTGTTAGATGCCGTTCGGTCTTCTTCTATTGTTCTACAATTATATACCATATTTTCCCGATATTTAGTGGTGTGTGAAAGGAGGAGGCGGCTCCGTGGCGTAGTTGGTATGTGTGTGACTACTACGCCCAAGATCCCGGGTTCAAATACTGACACGGTCCGCTTGAAAAATGTTAGGCGAGCATTTTTCACAAAAATACATCCTCGTTCGGATGAGAGGTAAAATGAAGGTCCCGTGTGTGTGTTGTCACGCACGTTAAAGATACCTACCTAACTTGGAACAGCAAGGGTTCGGCAAAATTCCAAATTTTCCAGGTAAAAAACTCGCTTCCTAGCCAATGTAGTACCTTCAGGTGCAGCATTGGAAAAATCACATGTAGGTATGTAAAGGGGGGCGGCTTCGTGGCGTAGTTGGTATGCATTGGATGTCCAAAGTCCCGGGTTTAAATCCCGACATGGTCCGCTTGTAAAATGTTAGGTGAGCATTTTTCATAAAAATACGTCTTCGTTCGGATGAGGTAAAATGGATTGCCCATGTGGGAGTGTTGTCAGGCGCGTTAAAGATCCATACCTTGCTTGCAACAGTAAGGGTTCATCAAAATTCAAAATTTCCAAGTAAAAAAACTCGCTTCCTGGCCAATGTAGTGCCTTCTGGTAAAGCACTGGAATAATCAAATGTGAAGGGGGGTAAGCAGCCTGTGGTTGCCAAGTTCCGCTAGCACTTGAACATTTGCCGAATTAATAGTTTTACTAATATATTCTTTCGCACAATCAACATTAGTTGAAAATATTTTAAAAACAACATCGGTATTTGTTTATAATAATCATCAGATTTAAGTGCACTTTCGTCATTAGGTATTCCGTCTTAAAGCTGGTTGGACGCGTACCTCCACTTATTTATATTCTGAGCTAGACTACACTATTCCTTAAAATTCCCTCTAGGACAGCCTATATACAGCTCGATTCTCCTTCTATTGTTTTCCAATTATAAGCCCTATTTCACCGAGATTCAGTGGTATGTGAATGGGGTTAAGCAGCTTGTGGATGCCAAGATACCCATATTTAGACATTTGCGGAATTAATAGTTTTCCAGTAAATCCTTTCGCACAATTAACATTATTCGCGAATATTGCAAATCCAATACCTGTACTTGCTTATAATAATGATTATGTTTAAGTAAAGTTATTTTTTTCGTCATTAGTTTTTCCATCTTGTGACTGGTTCGACGCGTACTTCCATTGATTTCTATTCTGAGCTAGCCTACACATTTCCCTAAAATTCTCACAGCCTACATATTTCACTATCTATGTGATATAGTCTAACCTAGGTCTACCTCGACTTCTTTTTTTCCTATCTTTGCTGCTAATATATTCTGTACTATTCCCTCATGCTTTAGTATGTGGCATATCATTCTATCTCTCTTATGTTTTACTGTATTCCACATATTTCTTTCTTCCCCTACCATTTCTAGTGCCTTTTTGTTCTTAACTTTGTCTGTCCATGATGTCTTCACCATACGTTTGAATCACCACATTTCAAAGACTTCTATCTTTTTCTTGCCTGTTTCTCCAACTGTCCAGGCTTTACAGCCGTACAGTGCTGTGCTCCACACATATGTTTCAAACAATCTTTTCTTTGTTATTTATTGTAAAAATATACCTGTAGTGCATAAAATATTCACTTTATTTATCGTAACAATACAATATCAATTTATTGCGTTTACAAAGCATAGGGAGCGCACTTGGGAACTCAATTTCAAAACTTTTGTGATTAATATAAAAAATACGTTATCTGTACTAAGAAATACTATTAAAAACCAATAAATAACTAATTATTGAATAAACACGGGTGCGAGATACTCGCGAGAACATTAAAATGTCATAAAAGATAGATCAAAATCATTTATAATTTACGGTGTCACAATAAAAAGAGGGAAGCAGCATATTAACTTCATACGTTAGAAAAAATTGACAACGCCTTGCTATGCTCGTAAACCAAACCGGTCGCGGTGGTTTAACACTAATTAGGTCGTTAGAACATTGAATTCGCAGAAATATTACATCACCTGGTGTATTATGTTTCAAGCGGGGCAGGAAGAATCCCGAACGATGACGTATTGAGATAAATTTTAAATATAAGCGAAAATAATCCACATTCATTATTCTTTCGCTCCTAAACCAAGCAATATGTAACGTTGAATAAATAATTTAATTTACGAAATCGACCATGCAGAGTTCCCATGAAACGTATATGTTTGAGTAAGTTGGAAACACAGAAGTTATCAAATGCAATTATTTGATGAAGTATCATTTGTTTTGTAGAAATACAATAAAGATTCGATGCTCTTCGACACAAAAATAGAAAATGCACTTTGAAAATTAATATTCTAAATGGAGATTTAAAAGAATATGGATAATCTTGTACACTGATATTTTAACATCGGTGTAAAATGGAATCGGAAAGTATTTAGTATCATTAATTACGTTAGAGATAAGATAATGATAAGCGTTTTTTTAAGATTATAGCCAAAATATTGTAACGGGCTACTACTACCGCGTTTCTTTAATTTAAAACAAGTAATAATAATGGTCTTTATTACTCACTGTTCACAAGTCTAATTAACAGTAAATGCCTTATTTATAGATGTTTTCAGTTCACTTAACAATGAAGCACTATTAACCTAATGAATTTACAAGCACTAATATCTTCTTAAACTAACTTCTTTACCATAGGTTCATTAACAACACTAACACAACTATTTGTTTATACACTTCTATTTATTTATGTATACTACAAGCTGCATGTACATTAGACACAGCATATCACATTTATGTATACTTCTAAAAGCTCAAAACTACTATTACTTTACAACGTTATAATTTATATACGACATTCTAGTATAGACTGACTATTGCATTTTTAAGCGGTCTTATATATACTCAGAGTTAAAGATATGATTCATCCTCTGGTACTTACTAGAAGCTTTCCGGTCCATGCGAGAATAAACAGTGCTGGCGGCGTTTTGTGTGATTGATTGCTAGAAGCATTCTAGAATCCTGCAAACTATGCAGACCCTACAACGCTTGTGTGTTTGACGGGTTGCCTAATAGTAGCTCGCAACAATATAAAATTTTGGAATTCTTTGTTTGTTAATTGCTAAGGATATTTTAGTTTTTTGAATTTAAAGTAGAATAAGTTCTCATTTTATATTTTTGTTAGAATAATTTACAGCAAAATTTTGAAATCGAAGTTTGAGGTATTTTAACCATTACTAAATAGAATATGTCAAAGGTTATTGACAAATTACTCTTACAAGCATGGTAATAATGAATGGGCAAATTATCCAGCTATTAATTAAAATAGATTGAATATCTGTTAGCATATATTAGGTAAGAATTTCAATTATTTTCTGTATAAACTAGAGCTGTGAATTGTTTTATAAACTCTTTTGTATCAAAGAAGAATGTTTTTGAATGTATAGATGTTTTCTTGAGATTGTTGTTTTATTTCATTGTAAATTCCGTGGTATAACTTCCGTTGAGCTAACCAGGCAAAGAAAAGAAAAGGAAGGTAAGATAATAATTTCAAATTTTCCATAGTCACAGTACTATTTTAGCTTCTACTCCAAAGAGAGACTGTCACAGCACTCTCTTAGCAGCCATCCAACGTGCGGCCGTTGTTACAGCAACACACACACACACACATATATATATATATATATATATATATATATATATATATATAGATATATTGCCGAGGAACCCTGATAAAGACCTCGCCAGAGTAAAAAATAACATTCGAGCCCTAACGTTGGGCCGTATAAATTGCGGTGGAATGTGCCTTTTGGTCACAGAAACTAGTACTTTAAAAAAAACACAGATTGGGCGGTCATAAATTGCCGTGAAATGTCTCTAATTTCTGACAGGACCTCACCAGTTTTCAAAAAGAAATTTATTTTCAAACATATAAAAATTCTACAAAACTTTCTCACCCATAATCTGCTTCATCGAATTATTTTCTTCAGTCGCTTCCCTGGCTAGCTCAGCTGTGCTTCTTCTCGTATACCTAAATTTACTCTCATTCTCTTTACCGTTCACACACTATACAATAAAATCACAAAATAATACAACAATCATACAATATTTATTAACCACTATTTACAAATAATAATTCAGAGTTATTTACAGTTAGGTGCTCAAGTTACACCTCAATACATGCTATTTTTGTAAAGTCCAAGTCTTTGTAAAATGAAAATTTCTAACACATATAAAGCAACAGGAGTAAATGGGCCCCAAATAATACCTGACCTTGGTTTCTTACTACACACTGGAGTATGGTGAGCTCAGGATAACCCAGTTTATCAATGTATGCTTTCAACTTGGCACACTATTACTACAAACTTTTAAAAAAACCCATGTACTCTTAACAATTAAATTTAAATTCATCAAGCAATTCAAATAAGCTTTACGCACACCTTTTGTTTTATATTCAAAATACCATATTAATAGTCAGTTATATGTATCCTTTTCAATACGTAAAATAACGAAAAATACCATCACACTTCACTCTCACATATCACAAAATTTTCAACAGTTTATAAAAACAGCAAATTTTAATGCGTTACCTGGAACAACTTGAAGATTCCATCTCCGTTGACGATGTATTATGTTCCTGAACCCCTCGGTCTACTGGTTCTACGTGCGTCTCCACTAGATGTTAAAGATGAACACCATCTAAGCTGCGCTTCCTGCTACCCATCCAATATCAATCTCAATATCCAAACCCATGTATATTACACTTGTTATTTATCGCTTTATTAATTTACGAGCTTGTTAAAATATTCTTTGAACCTTAGTTACATTTAAATAAACTCGACACAATACGCGTTTCTAACGATAAGGCCACAACAATCTAATATTGTACTCTTGAATTTACAAAGTTTTATTATACTTACAAGCCTCGTCAGTGGATTTTTGTACGTTGTAAGCGATGCAAAATAAAAGAAATAAAAGACGTAACTATGAATTTCCTTAGCTTATTTATATTATAAACCAGGCCCCTCTCGGCCACACTTCACTCGAAATCCTAATTGCAAACTAACATTTCCGCAAATTTTGGTGTAACCGTTCTTAAACTTCTAGAAAAATATTGGTTGTCAACACGCTACAAACAACAAAACTATCACATCTTCCTCTGTTCTAAAACTACCTATTTTGACCAATCATACATTTCAGTGACATCTTAGAACCCCGCCTGTAATATCTCTATTCCTGTCTTATGCATATTGGATGTCGCGCTCTAATCTTACTTGAGTGGTAGAAAATTGATATAGCTGCTCGCGTCTTATGTCTACCCCACGTGGATTGAATATATTCCTACTAAAGGCATACTTCTATGCCCGTCTCATTCTGTAGATATTATTAATTGTAAATCCTTCCTGCTCTTGTTAGTGTTTATTACGAAACCCACCGACGATTAAACAATATTTCCTTGAAGCTTGCGCTGCTATCTACAGAAATAAGCGGAAAGTGACCTTTTCAACGTGCAGCTGTGCCTAATTAATGATCGTTTAAAATAACATTTCCAGGAGTTTACGTTTCATGGTATTCTATATAACGGACGTCTGTCTGTTTGTTATGCAAAGCTTTTCGCCTTGAGATTATTGATTTTTCATGCTTTTATGCATTTTCTGACGTTATAATCCCTTAAATTAAAATAAATTAAATTAATTAATAATTTCTATTGGCGTATACAATTGATTTTCTTTATGAATCTATTACCTTCTAATCCCTAGTTATAAAATTATGTCAATACTTGTAAATTTAAATTAAATAAATGAAATTAATTTTGCGCGTATATAAATAGTTCTTTTCTCTATACAGAGTGTTAGGAAATTGCTTTGTTGACCCCAAATTTAACCCTTTAAAACCACTACAATATATATATATATATATATATATATATATATGTATATATATAGACACACGCGCATTCACACATATTTACAGCACACGCAAACGCACAGGCACACGCATACTCTTTTTAGAAGAGGCGATACATATTGACGAAAAGTCGAGCGAGCAAAGAGACGTGTTAGGGACAAAACCCGAAAGACCCAGCAAAGGTATGAAGAACAAATTAGAAGGAGACTCTTTGTACAGAATAAAATAATTAATAGGGCCTTCTATTTAAACAACAAAGATAGCATCAAAAATTTCTTTTAAAGTCAAAACAGAACGACGACGAAAAATAACTACGCCATAATATATTGTTGTACTGCAGATGAGTTATTACAGAACATTATTCATACGAAGGCTACATAAAGTCACCATTTATTAAAATTCCGGTTGTAAAATACTGTTTGCGTGATTTTTACTTCTTTATAAAATTTAAATGTTTACAAGTTCTATTTAAAAACGGTTTAGGGAATTTATCAAATTGAAACATAAATCAAAATATAAACTCTACCAAGAACCAACTAACTGGATATGAAATGTTCAGTCGATTAAATTCCTGGTATGCGTTAGCAGTGATATGCAGGTGGACGGGATTTCCAGTTCGAGTATAATAACAAACAACATTTCATTTATATAATTTCGGTGTATTCATTAATTATATCACGTCTTGAAGTCGTGTGTTAAACCAGACGAGGCAGATATGAATTGCAGTATTTCTAGAGTTTATAACAAAACTGATAGCTAGGTTTGAAAACGATGATCTTTGTTGATGTCCAAGTCCTTTTAAAAATATAAATTGAAAGGAGATTCGAGGTTGGGGTTCTTGATTGTGAATTGGTTCGTACGAAGGCGTAGAAGGGCCACAAAAAATCGCTCTACTTATTTTAGTTAAATTTCGACTTCGATTTTGAAATTTAATAAATTTCGACTTTGATGTCGAAATTTACTTAAATTTCGACTTCGATCTCGAAAATTAATAAATTTCGACTTCGATGTCGAAATTTACTTAAATTTCGACTTCGATCTCGAAATTTAATAAATTTCGACTTCGATTTCGAAATTTATTTAAATTTCGACTTCGATGTCGAAATTTAGTTAAATTTCGACTTCGATCTTGAAATTTAGTTAAATTTCGAATTCAATCTCGAAATTTAGTTAAATTTCGACTTCGATGTCTAAATTTAGTTAAATTTCGACTTCGATCTCGAATTTTGCTTGGATTTTTAATTTACAGTCAAAGTTTATGCTTGTTGGTATTTCGAGATCGAAGTCGAAATTTAACCAAATTTCGACTTCGATCTCGAAATTTAATAAATTTCGACTTCGATGTCGAAATTTACTTAAATTTCGACTTCGATCTCGAAATTTAATAAATTTCGACTTCGATTTCGAAATTTATTTAAATTTCGACTTCGATGTCGAAATTTAGTTAAATTTCGACTTCGATCTTGAAATTTAGTTAAATTTCGACTTCAATCTCGAAATTTAGTTAAATTTCGACTTCGATGTCTAAATTTAGTTAAATTTCGACTTCGATCTCGAAATACCAACAAGCATAAACTTTTGACTGTAAATTAAAAATCCAGCAAAATTTCGAGATCGAAGTCGAAATTTATCTAAATTTGAGATCAAAGTCGAAATTTAAATAAATTTCGACATCGAAGTCGAAATTTAACTAAAATAAGTGAGCGATTTTTGGTTGCCCTTCTACGCCTTCGTAGGTTCGCAATGATTTTTTAGCTTACTGTTTATGAGTTCTATTAAGGGTTGTAACACGTATAAATGCCACACTCTTGAATTTGCAGAATTTTTTTTCTACATTTTTTCATTGATTACTTTATATCTTCTAAGATCCTATTCTTAGTATTGGATAAATTATTTAAAAGATTCATTTATTTGAAAAATAAAATTAAATTATTAACTAAAAAGTTGATACAATGTGAGATAAAATATAGGAAAACAATTACAATATTCGTTCATGAAATAGTAGATATGCCTGTGCCCTTAAGATCTTTTTCAGGCACTTCTAAAATATCAGAATCGCTGATGTAATACCACTCTCCTTGTGGGATTTCAACGTTAGCTTCACGGCTTTTACATTGCGTAGACGAGAGATGTTTTTTATGTTTGGGTAATAGATAACGGTAATTATCGTTTTCTAATGGAAGTCTTATTTTTACATAGGAATCATAATGTCAGTCATGAATTGAACCGCTATGTTGCACAACACAATATAATATATATATATATATATATATATATATATATATTATATATATTATAAAGTTTGTATAGGTCATGAAATAACTACTCTTCTTTAATACCTAAATTTTCGCATATATTTTATGCTTGATATTAAAGAAGAGTAGTTATTTCCAGTGACCTATAACCCGCAAACATTTATTAATTTAAAACTAAAGGTCGTTAACAATACAAATTACAATTATTATATATATATATATATATATATATATATATAAAATAAGATGTATCTGTAAACAAACTTTATGAAAATAATAGAGTCTATTGACGAATACAAATCGGGCTGGTAGTTATATAGCCATTAACAAAACATTAGCTTAATGCTTCACAGGGGAGGAAACATCCACTGACCGACGGTATCGGCTTTATTAAGCCTCCTCAGAGTGAAATAGTCTCCAAGAACCCTATGAAGTAATCGAAGCTATTATACTGGTATAATTTCGAAACAATCTCTGTACTATGGCAAAAGTAAATAAAATCGCCATCAGGTGATAAACATCAACACTACTAAGCGTGGAAGTACAAAAATTGAATCGAAACTACATAGTAAATTCTATAGATGGCTATACAAGTACGTGTGGCCATTTGAGATTTGCGGAATGTTACAGCAAAATTTATTTGCAAACGTAACAGACCTTCTCGCGGCGACACCCGGGTTCATCCCCAAGGCAAATCAAATAATAAAAGACAAGTTATTTGCATCCAATAAGAAATTTGTAAAAAATATATAAAATAAGATGTATCTGTAAACAAACTTATGAAAATAATAGAGTCTATTGACGAATACAAATCGGGCTGGTAGTTATATAGCCATTAACAAAACATTAGCTTAATGCTTCACAGGGAGGAAACATCCACTGAACGACGGTATCGGCTTTATTAAGCCTCCTAAGAGTGAAATAGTCTCCAAAACCCTATGAAGTAATCGAAGCTATTATACTGGTTAATTTGAAACAATTTTACATGGAAAAGTAAATAAAACCGCCATGGTGAAAACACAAATATAATGAATAAAAATTAATAAATAATATAAATCTATAGATGGCTAAAATATTGCTTTAATTTCGAATTTCGCAAAATTTATTTGAAAGAAAACTTCCGGGACCCCGGTTATCCCCAGGCAAACAAATAATAAAAACAAGTTTTTCATCCAATAAAAATTTTAAAAAATATATAAAATAAGATGTATCTGTAAACAAACTTATGAAAATAATAGAGTCTATTGACGAATACAAATCGGGCTGGTAGTTATATAGCCATTAACAAAACATTAGCTTAATGCTTCACAGGGGAGGAAACATCCACTGACCGACGGTATCGGCTTTATTAAGCCTCCTCAAAGTGAAATAGTCTCCAAGAACCCTATGAAGTAATCGAAGCTATTATACTGGTATAATTTCGAAACAATCTCTGTACTATGGCAAAAGTAAATAAAACCGCCATCAGATGATAAACATCAACACTACTAAGCGTGGAAGTACAAAAATTGAATCGAAACTACATAGTAAATCCTATAGATGGCTATACAAGTACGTGTGGCCATTTGAGATTTGCGGAATGTTACAGCAAAATTTATTTGCAAACGTAACAGACCTTCTCGCGGCGACACCCGGGTTCATGCCCCAAGGCAAATCAAATAATAAAAGACAAGTTATTTGCAGTCCGCAATAAGAAATTGTGTAAAACAATATATAAAATAAGATGTATCTGTAAACAAACTCTATGAAAATAATAGAGTCTATTGACGAATACAAATCGGGCTGGTAGTTATATAGCCATTAACAAAACATTAGCTTAATGCTCCACAGGGGAGGAAACATCCACTGACCGACGGTATCGGCTTTATTAAGCCTCCTCAAAGTGAAATAGTCTCTAAGAACCCTATGAAGTAATCGAAGATATTATACTGATATAATTTCGAAACAATCTCTGTACTATGGCAAAAGTAAATAAAACCGCCATCAGATGATAAACATCAACACTACTAAGCGTGGAAGTACAAAAATTGAATCGAAACTACATAGTAAATCCTATAGATGGCTATACAAGTACGTGTGGCCATTTGAGATTTGCGGAATGTTACAGCAAAATTTATTTGCAAACGTAACAAACCTTCTCGCGGCAACACCCGGGTTCATGCCCCAAGGCAAATCAAATAATAAAAGACAAGTTATTTGCAGTCCGCAATAAGAAATTGTGTAAAACAATATATAAAATAAGATGTATCTGTAAACAAACTTTATGAAAATAATAGAGTCTATTGACGAATACAAATCGGGCTGGTAGTTATATAGCCATTAACAAAACATTAGCTTAATGCTTCGTAGGGGAGGAAACATCCACTGACCGACGGTTTCGGCTTTATTAAGCTTTCTCAGAGTGAAATAGTCTCCAAGAACCCTATGAAGTAATCGAAGCTATTATACTGGTATAATTTCGAAACAATCTCTGTACTATGGCAAAAGTAAATAAAACCGCCATCAGGTGATAAACATCAACACTACTAAGCGTGGACGTACAAAAATTGAATCGAAACTACATAGTAAATTGTTTTACACAATTTCTTATTGCGGACTGCAAATAACCTGTCTTTTATTATTTGATTTGCCTTGGGGCATGAACCCGGGTGTCGCCGCGAGAAGGTTTGTTACGTTTGCAAATAAATTTTGCTGTAACATTCCGCAAATCTCAAATGGCCACACGTACTTGTATAGCCATCTATAGGATTTACTATGTAGTTTCGATTCAATTTTTGTACTTCCACGCTTAGTAGTGTTGATGTTTATCACCTGATGGCGATTTTATTTACTTTTGCCATAGTACAGAGATTGTTTCGAAATTATACCAGTATAATAGCTTCGATTACTTCATAGGGTTCTTGGAGACTATTTCACTCTGAGGAGGCTTAATAAAGCCGAAACCGTCGGTCAGTGGATGTTTCCCTGCCCTATGAAGCATTAAGCTAATGTTTTGTTAATGGCTATATAACTACCAGCCCGATTTGTATTCGTCAATAGACTCTATTATTTTCATAGAGTTTGTTTACAGATACATCTTATTTTATATATTGTTTTACACAATTTCTTATTGCGGACTGCAAATAACTTGTCTTTTATTATTTGATTTGCCTTGGTGCATGAACCCGGGTGTCGCCGCGAGAAGGTTTGTTACGTTTGCAAATAAATTTTGCTGTAACATTCCGCAAATCTCAAATGGCCACACGTACTTGTATAGCCATCTATAGGATTTACTATGTAGTTTCGATTCAATTTTTGTACTTCCACGCTTAGTAGTGTTGATGTTTATCACCTGATGGCGATTTTATTTACTTTTGCCATAGTACAGAGATTGTTTCGAAATTATACCAGTATAATAGCTTCGATTACTTCATAGGGTTCTTGGAGACTATTTCACTCTGAGGAGGCTTAATAAAGCCGAAACCGTCGGTCAGTGGATGTTTCCCTGCCCTATGAAGCATTAAGCTAATGTTTTGTTAATGGCTATATAACTACCAGCCCGATTTGTATTCGTCAATAGACTCTATTATTTTCATAGAGTTTGTTTACAGATACATCTTATTTTATATATTGTTTTACACAATTTCTTATTGGGGACTGCAAATAACTTGTCTTATATATATATATATATATATATATATATATATATATATCACCTTAATTTGATTAAATTTGAACGTTTGGGATTTATGGCATTGTTTGGAGCAAAAAGGCGTTAAATCTAGTAACTTGGAGAAGGAAACATAATTATTCAACTTTGCAGATCGTATTCTTAAGACCTGGAATCGCTTTAAGTGTAAAATCAGTACAGCAGGCGGTTTGTTGACTAGAAGTTGCTTCGTGACATTAGTGTAAACAATTCTTCTATCGGCGCTACCATCATGTCTTTTGGTACACAAATTACAGCTTACCAGTAAGTAATTCGCATGCCGTAAATTGATTTAAGTAATGTTGCACAGAACATTCTTCACCTTGGTGTTTTGATACTGCAGTAGGACCCCATAAATCATAGTATGTATTACGGATTTCTTGATCAGTGTCGGAACAACCGTGTGTTATCTACTCCCTTATTATCGTTTAAGAAGAATGATATATTTTCGTCTAATAAACATATTTTTGGTGAATCTTTTGTTCTATTTTGATTGATTTTGTTTGATTCTTTTTTATGGCTTAATACTGAGGTATGTTGATTTTCCGGTATTGGCAAACTCAAATCAAGGAAGAACTCATATTGTCTTGTAATGTGCTTACAATCCTGGCACTGTATTGTTAGTCCGGTCAATTTAGACATTCACCCTTGCATAAATTCCCAACAAGCTGAAAATTTACATGAACGTTAGGGACACCATTATAATGAAATTGTGAAAAGTCCCCATCGATCCCATGTGTGCAAAAAATTTTATTCAAGGTCAAAGTTCGCAAAAATGAGTTTTTTAAATTTTTCAGCAAAGCAGTTAGTGTTATGATAAAAATATTTCAGGTAAAAATTGTAGATTATACAATTATCTAGATAAATTGTTCTTACACTATTTTTCATAACAGTACCCATTTTGTAGCAGTATAAAATCATGCTAATATCACTATAGGTAGGCAACCCTAATTACGTGCGTATACATCTATGGTAGTATAAATTTCTATTGCAAATAAAACCAGATAGAACGGAGTAGGGGTTCGAGGTCCGTCGGCGATACTCGAGGCCATCGTGGTTTTTCTGGTTCTTGTTGAGTTGAACTCGCAAGCAAGATGATGTGTCGAAAAATCGTTTTGATAATGATAATTCTGGCGAAGAAGCGAGTTCGTCTGAAAATGTTTATTTAAGAAACTTACAGCAGGCTAGTGGTAAGAGAGCTTTCTTTTAAATAAAATTTGGCTAATGAGGTATTACAAATTTTAGCTGTTAAGTACGATCGAAATAAATATAATTAAAGACTGATGCAACAAATTGGACTTGAGTAATGGAATCTATTATGAAGAATGAATATTCGAATTTAATTTAACACGCGTGACGAATTTACAAGTGCAAGATGGAGAGCAAGGGTTGATGCTACACTTTCATTGTTCATAGCAAGGGTCAAATCGAGTCAAGGACGCAGCTGTCGGTTAGGTTGGCTGTTGGCAGTCAGATGACATTGTTTTCCTACAAGTTGTAACTGGGTAATTATATCTTTCTTATCGGATCGGGTTTGGAACAAAACTTTTAGTTTACACAAAGAGTAAATACTATAAATTTTATTTGTAAAACATTCCTGGACGTTTTAAAGTTAATTTTTTAAATTGTTAGAAAGTCAATTGATGCCTGCGAAGTCCGCAGTCACTCGATATTAAAATTTGATCTATAGTTGACCTTTACCTCAATCTAATTTCACTTGTATAATATAGCACCTTTGCAGAATGTGCTTAGTACACATTTGGTGTATTAATAAAACAGTGTAACACTGATAAGGTTATGAGCTCAAACACTTATCGGCGCATTTGATTTATTTGTAAAAGATTTAACGTAATTTAATTCTTTATTAATTGATATAAAAGTTGGGACTTATGAAAGTTTAAGTCGCCTTGTAAATAATTTTGTTAATTGAATTGTTTTATTAATTGATATAAATTTGGACTTATGAAAGTTTAAGTTGCCTTGTATATAGTTTTGTTACTTGAATTGTTTTATTAAGGAACTAAGTCGAATCATGCCTTTTTTTTATGGTACCTATTTTTTTGTACCTATATTACCTAAAAGAAACATTAGAACTACTTTGCTTTACAATTGTTTTATTTATTGAAATGGTGTGTTGTGACTTAGTGCATTAAATGGTACACTACTGTGTTAAGCTATACCGGTCAGCCCACCCCTGAGGAAGTTATTAGATGTTTCATGCTCTTAAATATTATAGCTTAGGCTATGTGTTTTTGGTAAGCAAAATTTAGTGTTTTGTTTAGATTCTGCCATACTTGGGGAGACGGAGTTTGCAGTCAGTGCAGCAGTCCCGAGGTAATTGGTATAATTCTACTCCCTTACAGATAGGTGTAACAAGGAGCAGGACAATTTCCGAGAAAAAGCGATTTTAAAATTTACTTTAGTTGTATTCTTTATAATATGCATGACTGCGCTGTGTATGTACATCATTCGATGCATAATATAGGTAAAACTATTAGTCTGCGGGACGAATACATTAATATTAATAATTCTGAGACTAGGAACTGAAAAGAAATGTGAGCATGTGGCCTTGAGCAACATCTGTCTACTGTTCAATATTTTACGTGACAGTTAATCCATATACTACCCTTAACGTGGTTTTCCCGGTAGACCTACTCCACGATCTATCTCAGTAAAATTTAATGGAATGTCAGGTCATCTTATTCATCATTATCCTCATCATCTGTTTCCTGTTTTTCTTCTTCATCTTCTTCTCTTCCTCCATCGTCTTCTTCTTCATCCTCCTGAGTTTACGTAAATTGTTTTAACAGCGATACATCAGTTGTTTCGTCGTTGATGTAAGAATCTTCTTCTGTGGGGATTCAACATTTGAACACGACTGGCCTTGACAAGTGATGCATGCTGGTGAACAAGATAAGCCTACTTTTCGGCAACCGCATTTCGTATTACACCCTTTTTTGCAGTTGCAAAAAATAGTATTAAGGAGCTTTTCTGGTGCAGGTGGAAGTAGAGTGTGGATTGGTTCCAATACATTATTAATTAACTTCCAACCCCATTTTTGTGGGTCCAGTTGATTACCAAGCCACACTTGAACCGGGTAATACACACGATAAAGATGTTGGTGGATGAGAAACTAATTGCACGCGTTTTTTATTACGTGTATGTTTTGCAAAAGATAAGTAACGTAAGTTGTCTATGCAAGTAATTTTTTGGTACTCCATATACAGAAAGAAGAAAGCGAATTCCGTTGGTGATTTGAGTTTCTGGAGTAGAGTTCATATCTTCGAAAGTTTTTGTACATGTAATAAAATTGTGTTTTTCAAACATTATTAAAACTGTTGTTTTACCCCTCCGGAACATTGCTCATGTTGTATCACTGCCAGTCATAACATGTAAAAATAGTATATAATTTTTGCATTTAGGATAATCCGATAAACTCGTATTTGAAAATATTTCCGATGATTGTTGAGCCTTGCCGGATTTCAAAAAATAAATAATTTTTTCACGCATCATAGAAGAAAGGGGTTTGTTTTTAGAATGGGTTGCAAGAAAGCCAACGGTAGAAAGAGAAAAAGTATTGGCTGTATGAGAATCAATCTTACGAAGAGAAACAAAAGCAGAGCACACTTCAGTTACGTAAGATAGAGGGACAGAATTGGATAAAATTTCAACGACTTTAGATAAAGGACTAGAAGTATCACAGTTAGGAAAGAAAACAGCATTGGCTGTAGGAGTTCCCACTTTTGGAAAAGGAGCAGAATCCGATAACACTTCAACCATATTACATAAACGAATAAAATCAGGTAGAAGTTCATCAACGTTACAAAAACAAACAGTATCAAGTAGAACTCTGCCAATGTTAGATACAGGAGTCGAATAAAGTTGATCAACATGAAAGAAAGGAGCAGCACCAGACAAAATTTTATCAACATTACAAAAACAAACAACATCAGGAAGAACTTTATCCACAATAGATAAGGAAGCAGAATCAGGTTGACTTTCGTCAACATTAGATAAAAGGACTTCGGCTAGAATTTCATCATCATCATTTTGTTTTCGACCTTACTTAAGGTCGGTTTGACGCAGCTCTAACTTCTTTTCTATTCTGTGCTAATCTAAAAAGCTCTACATACCCTTCACAACCTAAATTTCTAATAATTTGACTAATATAGTTTGGTCTAGGTCTTCCTATATCCTTCTATCTTTTTCCTATCCACCTGGCTCTACATAGATATTAGCAACCTGATGGTTGTTAAAGAACTCTAACATGTTTACATGATTACCATTTATAAGGAAATGAAATATAACCTGGTTATCCGCTTCAAAAAAAGAAAAAGTGTTAAATTATATGTTATGGTAAGGCTTAAGCAACGAATCGCTGCCAACATGCCAGACCGCTACCTACTTGTGAGTTATGTCATGGTGACGTTTATTAAATTATATGTTATGGTAAGGCTTAAGCTAAAAGAACAGAAGCAAGTAGCATTTTGTCAGCATGAGAAAATCGAGTAAGAGTAAGTAACGTTCCATGAAAGTTCGATAAAGGAGTAGAATCACTATTAAACAACGGAGTAGGAACAGACAAAACTTCAGCCACAATAGGGACTGATTCCTTGACTATAGTAGCTAAAGAAACAGGGTCAGGTAAAACTTTGACGACAACAGCACCAGGCATTATAGCTACGGTATTAGAAGTTATCGTCACTTCATCTACATTTGTGCTTGCAGACACGACAGAAATTTCTTGGGTAGAATCGTTTAAGAAAGCGGGAACAAACTCTTGAAAAGCTAGCTGTAAGTCACTAATTCGAAGTATGGGTTGCAATGATGGTGGAGCCACAGTCTGGGGTGAGACTGAATAAGTAGGGCGAGCAGAAGGAGGAGTAGAATAGGATGTAGAACTAAAGACGGAAGAAATTTTGTTTGAAGCTATATTTGTCGAAGAAGGGTATGTCTTGATAGTAGTAGCAGGATAACCTGGATGAGGTACAAAAGTGAACGTAGAGTGAAAGGCAGAAGAAATTCGGCACCTAGAGGTGAGGGTTGAATTTGAAGGATTATTCGAAGATCTATGCGTAGTAGAATGACCGAGGGGACAGTTGTTGCGAATAACTCCTTTATGTCCACAACCATAGCAATGGAGTACTTTAGGACGAGTACAACGTGTCGAAACATGCCAGGCTTGTCGCAATTAAAGCAGATGACCTGACGAGTAGAAGCAGACCAGGAAGAAGAACAGTAGAACGTACGGAAGAAGTATCGGATCTACCCGTAGGCGTAGGAAAAATCTTAACAACTTGGTCATGTGAAGCAAAAGTATTTTCCTTAATAGTAGCAAAATTATAAGCAAAATCCGGGGGTTCAAAATGGCGAATCAGTAAATTAAACAACGACTTCCAGTCAGAAAACCTTTGCCGATTACCACGATACCAATGTACCGCTTTATCCTCGAACAAGTCTACTGCAGACCCAAATACCTGCAATTCTGACAAATGTTGAGTTCGTCAGAGTTTTTTGACCCGTCCAAAAAATCATGTACGGTAAGAGGGTTTGGGTCACCAGAAAATTTTAAATTTCACTCCCACACAGGAAGACCTTGGTACTTGGTACTTCGTCAGTTGCTACTGCTGTAGCAGGTGCTGATTCCGGTTCAGCAGTAACAGTATGTTGGTTGTGATTAGGTGATACGGAATTATCGGCCAGAATCTTTGCCGGTTCTAACTTCAGACATTCGTTCTTTAACTCTTGTAAGGAATTTACGGTAGGCAAATGGGTGCTATAAATTGGGGCGAGGTTACGAAGCACAATGGTCAATTGACCATCTTCACTAAAAGAAACATACCACTGAAACAGCGCCAACATACAAGTGAAATAGTCAATAATACTTTTGATGACTCCTGCTGTCTATTGCAGATACCATCATACAGTCTTGTCACCATATCATTCATCTTGAATACGAATAAAAAAAGAAATTAGGAGAAAGTAACTAAATAAAGACTAACCGTAACTCGATAGAAGCTCAAAAAAAATTATTGCGAATACAGGACAATCTAAAACATATCCGACGAATAAATTTCAAGAACACCAATAAGAGCGAAACAACAAAATAGAAATTAGGAACAAGAACAGGGCGCCAGCGTTTTCAACGGATTAGAATTATCGGCGAAAACACAATTCCGATAATTTGAAATAAGCCAACCATGGATATTTAGCGATCACGGAGGAAAACCAAACTAAAATTTAAGAAGATCAAACCGCATATGGGCGACATTACATGTGATTTTCCAATGCTCCACCCGAAGGTACTACATTGGCCAGGAAGCGAGTTTTTTTTACCTGGTAAATTTGGAATTTTGCCGAACCCTTGCTGTTCCAAGCAAGGTAGGGATCCTTAACGTGCGTGACAACACACACACGGGACCTCCATTTTACCTCTTATCCGAACGAGGGTGTATTTTTGTGAAAAATGCTCGCCTAACATTTTTCAAGCGGACCGTGTCCGGATTCGAACCCGGGACCTTGGGCGCGGTAGTCACACACATACCACTACGCCACGGAGCCGCCTGCATGTGGGGGACAGCAAAGAGCCAAAAGAAAAAAAGAAGTAACAGTTCGAACGTAAAGGAAGGAAAAAGAAGTATCATCAGGCCCTAGACAAAATCGGAGCCAAAAATTAACTAAAACAAAATCGAAGCCAACGTTACCCAAAACAAAATCGGAGCCTCACGCCAGGGTATCAAAATTTATGCTACGTTAAGCAGCGTACGGGTCAGATAGAAATACCGAGCTAACTACCAATGCGGTGAGGAGGGGGTGGGGGTTTCTAGCAACACAAAAAATACATCGTCATCGATTTTCTATTTACAATAAACAAAATAAAAATTTCTATTTATACAGCAAAAAAAAATAAATAAAGTTACTATTTAAAAAAAAGCAATTTTACTCTATGGACAAATTCAATAATTGTTCCACGAAGTGCGCATTTCGTAGCTAACACGTAAGAAAGCTAACCAGTAAAAAGAATAATGCTGATACTTTCGAATAAGCAGATGGGTTAAGTAAAAAAAACAGCATTATATTTAGAAACCTTTCTAGTAAGGATTTTGCCATAAGAAACATTAACGTAACTAATTTCAAAGTGGGTTTTAAAAAAACGTGTTTTGTTCATCAGCACGATACGAATTGGGTTTATCCCTTGGTATGTTAAAAAAAACAGAAAACAAGTTACATACATGTGTGGGGATACTTATCTGGAAAATCATCGGAAACGGATCAGCTCTAAATAGCCATGGTAGTCAGCAACAACCATGCTGTTATCGTAATTGCAACAGCGGTCTACACACAAGAACAGTCAAAGAATAATCGGGTGTACATAACAAGCAATTTGGCCTCCATCTAAGAACTGAAAAGAGAGTCTTACTAATATTAATATCGCAAGAGAACTTATCGATGCAGTCAAGATCTACACTTCTTATAAAAACGTGCATCGTTCTTGAAGTAATTTAGAAAATACATATAAGGACTAACTGCAGAATCAAATTGAAATTGTTTAAATAACAAGAATTCGAGCTTCGATCCTCGCGTTATCAACATACCAAAAAGGAGATTAGAAAACTCGACTCAAGCTTTATCAAATAATAGAATACACGAGTCTTTCGGTCGTAGCAGTATAAGGATTAATTTTACGCTATAGTAATGTGTAGCCAGTTAACGGATACTCAAAACAAGGTACCAACTATAGAATCTATAGCGTAAACTTGTCGTTTCAGAGTGGATAGATTGAAATTGAAAATTATTCTCAAGCGTATTTATTATAAACAGGTATAATATATAAGATGTTATTGACGTATGGAAGAGTAGAAACGGAATCCATGTAAATGAAATAACCAAATACCGGATACGGTTTACTGCCGGAAATAAACGTAACAAGGTCGTCTTTCATTTACGGCTCTGTCAATTGAGTCTAAAGTTAATGAATCTTTATCATTTGAGTTTAAGATGTCACTATGTAGAAGAAAGTGATTCTTAGGCTTTGGAGTTTCAAGGAGTAATTGTAATAAAGAAGGAGTTTGTCCAAGAGCTTGCATAATCGATTTGAAAAAACAGGGGTTGCCCAAATTAGTTAAACCATGTGTGCTTGAAAAATTTGGTAATATAAATCGGATGTCATTCTTTTGTTTGCAGGAATCTATACGTTTCTTCAAATATTCAATGACCTTCAGTAACTTTTTCTTGTATGTCATGTTCACTTCAGCACCGCAGTCAGAACACTTCACTAACCAAAGCACTGTATTTACACTCAAAGAGTAAAAATCGGGTTCTGGAGTGGTAAATTGATGTAGGATTTGTTTGTTTTTAGAGAGGTCCCAAGTTTGGTGTCCCAATTGAAGACATATCCATAAGGAAACATTGAATTCGGAATCACAGTCCGATATAATATGACCAGAATGGGATGCACATTTATCACGTTTAATATTGAGATGAGTATTCTGTAATAACTTAATCTTAGAAAAGTCTATTGCATTGTTTATATGAGGACATTAGACTGTTTTTTTATTTTCGTTACAAGTATGGATGGGATTGTTGAAACTTGTAATATTTGGTTTCCCTTGTACTTTTCTTCTCCTGATTGGCATTCTTGTATATTTAGTCCGTGGTTGTGTTGAGTAATTAATGGAGATATATTTATTTTTAGTTTGGTGTGATCTATTGGTTTTGAATGCTTCATATTCTCGTTAAGGATTTCAGTTTTGATGTAATTCTGCTCCCACGAACTGAATAAATTAACTTTATCTTCGAATAGAGTAAAAGAATGATAATGAATTGGTAAATTTGAATCGTATATGTTGAACTCATCTTTTGGTGTATTATTTTCAAAATCAGAATTTGAGTATCCAGTTATAGTTAATTCACATTTAGTATTTGTTCTGTTTCTTCTATATGCGGTTTTCTTGTAATTAGGAAACCATAAGAATTCATCTAATTTTTTTGAAGGTGGGGTTGTTCCAAGTATTGAAATGGCGTTTCCTCTGAATTGCAATGCTAATTCTCTGTAATAAGAAGGAAGTAGCTCTACTGTCAAAAGTGTTGTGGGATATACGTCTGCCTATTTCTTCAAGAAATCGGGGGGATTCAAATTCAAAAACACCAAATGTTTCAATTGCGATTGGGTAGAAACGGTAAACATCGGATAATGTAGAATATTTTTTTGTTTTAAAATCTTCCCCATATTTTGCCGCGGCTCTCGAGTTAGTAGCACATGCTGCGACATGTGAAGGGACAAGAGTGTCAATACATGTAAAGTCCCACATTACAGCTCTGCCGCGTTTCTAAGGGACTAAACTGATCCCGTCTGGTCGTTTGTTATCGTCTCGGAATATATGATTGAGTTCTAGGATGGAAGGTGTTTCGGCGGAAACTAAAGCTTGTTTAATGATGTCATTTACAGCCCTGTGTCTGAGAATGCGTCCAGCACTGACTGGGTAGTTTAGACCGTGAATTCCTAGTTCACATACAGATATACCACAAATACATGTATGTGGTATACATAGCTTTATGCCGAGTCTAAGATGGATAGCGATTCTGAAGGATTGATTGTCGAGCAGAGTTACTAGAGAAGAAACTGGTAGTGCTTGTAACCATGTCGGTGATATTAATAGTCGATGTAAGCAAATTGTTAAAGGCGATTTCAAGTAAAGGTAGATCCCAGTCTTTTTGAATATTTTTGTCATGATTGATATCAGATTGATTTGTTTTTGATAGCCATATTTTTTCGCCAGCTAGATATGTCATTATGTGAGGTATTTTAGAATTTGGAGCATGTTTTATGAACCAGAGGTGTAGATTTGTGCAAGGAAGAAAAATGTTGGCAGCGAAAGGGGTATAGATGAGCGAATGCCCAAGCCTCCCTTTTTTTATAGGGAGGGTGGCTTGTGACCATTCTTTAAAAGTAAGTTTAATGTTAATAAGTTCTTCGAGCATGTCACGTAAAATGTTTTCGAATTCTGATAGCATGATTTCGTGTTTCCAGGTAGGACTGCACCTGAGTAAGTAAATTAGTTTAGAAATTGCAAGGCAATTTTTGATGAGGACGTACGAAATGTGAGTTGGGATTTTAATATATTTTAAACGAGATGAGATACGTGACAGTGTATGAATCTTCTCGTTTATGCAATTAGAAATTGACTCTAAACACAGAGGAGCTCCAAGTAGAATCAAGTTTTCCTTATCAGGAATCTGAATATTGGGAGAAAATTGTGTTGATTTTATTGGGAAGTCGTCACTGTAAGTGGGTGAAGTGCATGACAATTCACATTTGTCAATGTTTAGATCGAGGTCTAGTGTTTTTGAAATTTTTATTATGTATTTAAAGCTATCGTATATAGACTCTGAGTCTCTTTCGATGCATCCGTCATCTACATACCTTACATGTAATTTTCCAATGTTCTACCCGAAGGTACTACATTGGCCAAGAAACAAGTTTTTTTACCTGAAAAATTTTGAATTTTGCCGAACCCTTGCTGTTCCAAGCAAGGTAGGGATATTTAACATGCGTGACAACACTCACACACGGGACCTCCATTTTACCTCTCATCTGCACAAAGGCGTATTTTTGTGAAAAATGTTCGCCTAACATTTTTCAAGCGGATGTCAGGATTAGAACCCGGGACCTTGGGCGTAGTAGTCACACGCATACCAACTACGCCACGAAGCCGCCCCGTCATCTAGATACCAAGCGTTGAATTCACAAGTAGTTGATTTTGTCAGATTATTAATAACTAAACAGAACAAAGATGGAGCTAATGGGTCTCCTTGTTGGACCCCGTTTTCAGACAAAATTATTTTGAGACCAAAGTTTAAAAAGGTGGGATATCGGTAGCATTGTGAAATGAAAGGGTATAAGAATGGAATATGTTTAAGAATACTTTTGAAAATTATTTCTCTGTGAATATTATTGAAGGCATTGCTGAAGTCTAATTTAAACATGATTTTATTGCACTTATTGGTGCAAGCGTTGCTAAATGCTGGAGCTGAGTGTAAGACTATTTCACAGCCACCCGTGTGCCAAAGCAATCCTGAGTGGGTCTAAAAAGGTTCCCAGGGTTGATTGGATCTTTGTACAACATAGTTTGGCAACTAACCTCCTAAAGAAGGTTCCGATTGCAATTGAACAAATGTCACCGCATTTCTTTTTTAAAGCGCATAATGAAGCACCGTAGAGAATTGGATAGATATTTTAATTAACTTTTCGTTGCAGAGACTTTTTTTCGTCAGAGAATTAAGGAGTTTTTGTGCATTAACTCCAACTAAAAAAACAAATAAATCTTGTATGTGAAATGGGTGAAGGCCGTCAATTCCAGCTGCGGAGCTAGACTTAAATGACTTTATTGCACCTGAGACATTCTTTTCAGATATAGTTATTAGATTTGACGGAACAAAATGAATATATTCGCAATTTAATTTGTTCCTTGAAGCTTTAAGATGTTTAATTTCTAGTTTTTAAAATGTTGATTCGTTTACTGAAGCTAAAGAGTCATCTGAAAGAGAATTTTTATTGCAGATGAAAAATCTCCATCTGCGACCTTAGATACTATTTTATTACTTGACCAGTGGTTGGACTGTTTAAATATGTTTGGTTGTAAGGTATTGTTGGATGGGTCACAAATAATGGGGTTTTTAATGTTATATAAAATTTGGTTGGGTATATTAGTTGACTTTGTCTTTCTACTACCTTTATGTACCGAGAAAGTTTAGTAAGCAAAGGATAACAGGGCTTCTCAAGCAGGGATTGAATTATATTTTATGCAGTTATCAATAGCTTCCATTAAAGACAGGGCACACTTACTTCTTATTGATTTTGAAATACGCCTTATAATAAAGTTTTGACTTCTAAATTTTGTTAGGTTCGATACAATTTCTTCAGAAGTAGTAGTATTGGTGTTATCGAATATACTTGTTTCTTCATTGTTTTTTGAATGTATAGGTAAAGTGAATAACTTTTCATTTACCAAATCATGTTCTGATGATTCCTTGTCTTCTTTTCATGTGAATTTTTAATCCGAGTTTGTAGCAATTTTAAAAAACATTTTGTGACTCATATGAAATGTTTTGAGTTTTTCTAGTTATTAACAAGAAGTAGGTGAAGATTTGATTAATGTGTAAATAGTGATGAAACATTGTTTTTTCTAAACGTAAGTTGTAAATTGCATTTTAAGCTTTCTTTACATCAGTGGGTGTGTAAGTATATTTCTTAGATATTGTGTGTAGAATAAGATGATTTTGAATGTTCATAACAAAAAAGTTTTTATAAGTATACCTGTAGTGTTGAGATTTCTTTGTTTCATTTTATTTTCGTAAAGTCCACAGCATATTTATCGCTGACTGGTAAGAGAAAACGGGCATATTAAGATAATAATCCACATTTTATCTTTTTATTCAATAGTCATTGCATTTGTATTGGTTAGGGCGGTAGTACCCGAATACTCACTTATATAAAAACAAAAACACCTAGTATTTGCTCACTATGAAAATATTGTCAAAACCGGGTTAATTAAAATCACTTCACTCAAACCTATGTAAAGACATTATTTTTCAAACGATATGCACAAATTATAACAAAATTGGTCATTGGCTGCTTTTTAAAAGCTATCTAAATACACAATTAACATTATCCTGTAAGAACATAGTCAATTTAAACTACAAACTAGAAGTAAATACTTTATTTTTAATACAATTTATATATATATAATATATATATATATATATATATATATATATATATATACATATATATATATATATATATATATATATATATATATATATATTTCTCCTTAAGTTATAAAATTAATACTTGCTATTAATAACTAATACAGTCATTGTTCTTAATTATCTAAAATGACATATTTTAATATCACCAAAAAGTTTATCATTAATATCAATAAACAATATATTTAAACCTCTTCTTTGACATGATAGATTTCAAGAGGTACAGTGTTCGTTTTAGCACTAATTTTTTTACTTCTTAAAGCATCTTGAATCTCTTCCAAAGTTTTTCCTTTTGTTTCAATTAAATGAAAATAAAATAGTATTGCGCTTATAAAACAGCAAACTGTGAACAATAGAAAAGGTGCATAAATTCCTAAATAAGTGGTCAGTGTTTGGAAGAGTTTTGGAACAACTACCTCAAATGCTGACAATGCTATGTTTGCAATACCGACAGCTTTACTTTTTACACTTGCTGAAAACAATTCTCCCAATAAAAGAGTAGGAAGCGCATTTATTCCAACAGAGCCAATTATAATATATAGCAGCATTCCGGCTAGTGGAAACCAAGTAACACTCGATAGATCTATAGATGTAAACTGCCTAACACAAAAGTAGCTGGATAAAATAGCTAGTACTATTCCACATCCAATGGAAGAAGTTATCATAAGTGGCCTTTTTCCAAACTTACTAATGACATACACACATGCTGAAGTACAAAACAAAAATCCTCCAGAAAATATTATGGCAGAAATTTTTTCAGAAAGATTTCCTCCTGCCTGTTGAAATAAAAACTGCGTATATGTATGGTATGCCGGCATCCCGCTAAAATATTGCGCAAATCTTGCCAATATACAAATAAATAACCCTTTACGGTTTGCATCGTTTACAAATACATCGCGCAATTTACTACTGGTTTCAGATATTTGTCTCTCGATATCTTTCTTAATGACAATCAGTTCCTCCTCTACATCCCTTCTTCCTCGTAACACCATTAAGGCTTTCCTAGCATCATCTTCGCGTCCTTTAATTAAACAAAAATAAGGTGATTCCGGCATGAACCAAAAGAGACCAAAATGTAGTACAGGAAAGCATGCGCAAATAACAGCACTTGCAGAGATACTGTTGTAAGCGCCGATAATATTCATTAAAAATACGCCAAGATAAATTGAAATGGTCAACGTATTTCCCCAAACGTCACGTACTTTAGGTTGTGCAATCTCACAAATATAAATAGGCGTTGCACTAAAAACTGCTGCATCCCCAAGTCCAGTCATAAATCGTGACAAGTAGAACCACCATACGTTGCTAGCAAAATACACTAAAGCCCATGCAATTAACTGAGGTACTACGACCAATAGTACACCCCATCTTCTTCCAATTATGTCCACCAACATTGAAAAGAACGGAGTTGAAATTCCCATTGATAATGAAGTAATAATTGTCAAATACGAGGCTTCCTCCAAAGTAATATCATACGAAGCATCTTTTAAAATTTGTGGTACTGCTGGCGATGTCCATCCAAACAGTAATCCTAAGGACACTCCAGATAGTGAACCTAAAAAATAATTGTATTAGTAATCTAAAAATTTTTGTACAGTAGTGTGATTTGTATTATATTTGAAAACAATTAGTTTTCTAATATTGTATTCAAAAAGAAAGCATTTTTAAAATATAGAATAAAAATTCACAGGTAAAGCTTGCTCCTTGAAAACGCAAAAAGGAAATATTCTTAGTGTGCTAATAAAAAGTCGACTGTAACTTTTCTTGAATGTACGTTTGCTTTTTTTTTACCTTAAATTTTGAATTAAAGTCAAACTTAATACGAGATATTGCTTGTGTTAGAAGGTTGTTAACAGAATAACTGAATTCTTTAGCTGCTAAGTCGCTGAATAAAACAAAAAACATAAAACAACATTTTGTTCAAAATAAAATTTATACATCAGAATTTTCGAGTTTATTTGACTCTTGCTCACGAATTTCTTAAAGTTATACTAACATATTTTTATTAAACATGTAGTTACAATTGCTGAATTTCTTTTAAATGGCGAAAGTAAGCAGAAGTGGTGAAAACGCCACTTAAAAATGAAAACTAAACGATAAATAGAATGTGACTTAAAATTCCCTTTATATGAATATAACTTAAAGATGGAATTGCATATACAACGTTAATAGGGGCGGCGGTAAGCCATTTGTACCAAATTAATGGGGGAGAGGTAGTGAGATTGATTCTAGCTGGAAAATTGATAACGATGATGATTAAATTTTTTGACGCTTATAGTTCAAACTAAATTTAAACAACAGAACAATAGTAAATAAAACACACTTGTTTCAAGGTTGATGGATTACATTAGGGTGTATTAACGAAAGTATGGTGTATTATTATCGGAAAGTTTATGACCTTGAAAGTAGGGGTCAAATTAACAATTAAAATAAAAAGTGAAACTAGGAAATATAAGCTCACTGTTGGATGTGATACCTGAACGAACATATCTTGATATAAATAATGCTTCTCTCTTTGTCCAACATGGATGCACCCTGCAGTAAATAGTTTTCAAAATATGTACAGTTTTTAAACAATAGAATGTAATTTGTATTCCAATTATTGTTTTAGAAAGATTCATAACCAGCAAAAAATGTACAATAGTGCGATATCACGGTTTTTAGGATCACAAGGAGCAAGCCAAGAAAGAGTATATTATAAACGAGGTGGAAGATGTTTCATTGGTGCCGAGGGTGATATTGCTGACCGACTCGCAAGGCACGAAGTTATCAAAATGCAGAAACGTCAATAAAATTTCAACTGACTTTTTGTACTTCGTTATTCACAATTATTATTTTTGTATTTTAGTTAATGATTTTTCTTGTATCAACGTTTATATCAAAACACTTCGTATTGATTGAATGTATATGTTGGATTTTTTTGGAGAAACACCAATTTTGATCAGTGGCGAACGCAGGAATTCATACCAAAAGGATTCACTGACCTATAAAAAAACCATTTACAAAAAACTGTTTTATTGTCAAAAGTATACATGACTACACTGCACTGTTCGTATATATTGTTACGAACTATTAGGCAACCCGTCAAACACGCAAGTTGCATAACCAAAGTGTATTCTACAGAAGTCCAGAACGTACGTTCGAGCAAACACCAGACTATGAATCATCTAGTTAATTTTATGGTATATATATATATATATATATATATATATATATATATATATATATATATATAAACTATAACAATTTGTAATTGCCTTTATTATTTTTAATACGCCTTTCGGTCATCAGGACCATTATCAATTATGTTCTACAAAATATTACCTATAAAATATGAAAAATATTTTTAATAATTACATACCTATAACTTAATTGTAGATTGTGTATCTAAGCTAAAGTAAAACATTTAAACATTTGTCACAGTTATAAAAATTCTCTAAAATTGTTATTTCATAAAAATAAAATGATGTTTTTCGTTTAAAAATACAAGAACGAAAAACACTTAAAGTATACGAATGGTATAATATTAATTATTTAGTCTAAACTGTTAAATAATATAAACTGTAGTGTGTGGTGATAAGTAAACTTGTTTAATAGTGGTGGTATATATACAAAATATGTGCAATAGGATATTTATAACAAAGTGCAATTAGGCTATTAAATTTTGGTAAAAATGTGTGAAATTGTCTTGATCGTTTTTTGAATTTATTGCTTGTGAATTTCTTTGGATTTGTATAGTTTCTAAAAATCCTCTTTTACTATCTTTCATTTCAGTACCTAAAATTTCTGCATTATTAAAATCAAATTTGTGTAAATGTTCTAAGGCATGGGTTGCTAGAGCGGTGCATTTTTTGTTGTTAGTTTTTATTGAATATTCATGCTCGTATATTCGTTTATGGAGGTATTGTTTGGAATTTCCGATATACACACCGGGGCAATCGCTGCAATTTATTTTGTATATGGTGTGTGTTTTGTATTTTTGCTCTATTTCTGGTCTTAATTTTGTAGAAAATGTTTTTGTAAAATTATTTGGTTTGTGTACAATATTATGACTTTGTAAACATTTTTTTAGTTTTTCGGATAGTCCCGGGGTGTAGTCGATACTAATCCTGTTGTCTATTACGTTTGATTTTTATTATCATATATATATATATATATATATATATATATATATATATATATATATAAGGATCGGTGATGAGATGAGTGAACATCAGTTAGTCTATATCAAAATGTCGTATATGAGTTATATCGTGTATAGTTGGTCATTACGCTTTAAAAGTCCTATAGTAAATATAAATTTTGTTATTTGAACGTGCATATTGTACCCCCAGCTTGTACATAAATAGACAAAATGGTAATAAATAAATTATAGTAGTGTTAGTGTTGTTAAGGAGACTCATGGTTAAGGATTTAGTTTAAGAAGATATTAGTGCTTGTAAATAACATTAGTCTGGTAGTGCTTCATTGTTAATTGGACTGAAAACGTCTATAAATAAGGCATATACTGTTAATTAGACTTGTGAATAGTGAGTAATAAAGACTTTTGTTATTACTTGTTCTAAATTGGTGAAACGCGTTAATAGTAGCCCGCTACAATATTGCCAAAAACGTACTAAAAAACCATGAATATAAAAATTTTATGTATCTCAATTAACCCATGTACAACGTTTGTGCATAGATATTAATGATATAAGTAGATCAAAGTAACTTGCGTCTTGTTTTCAAGCTAGTAAACCTATCCATAACTTTATCTAAACTTAAATTATTGAAAATATCTCTTTCCATGGATAAAAGTGCCAAATCTGTAAGTCTCTCCTCGGACATTGCCGTTGTTGAATATGTTTTAATATGTTTAAAGTTGTTACGCTTTATTTTTAAAGCTCTCAGGTACTAGATCATTAATTTAGATTTAGGGACATTTTTAGAACTCGGCGTGGAAAATTCCGCGCCGATTACGACAATCCCGTCGACGCTGTAAAAACCACGCTTTGTTGGTGTTCGCACGGTTGTTGACGTCATTGACTTATTTATGCGGTCGGAAACATGCTGACATAACGGTTTGTACATGGGAATCAGTTTGGTTCCCATCAGCGCAAGTGGAAGCGCACAACCTCGGTTAGAGAGGATAGACGTTTTATGTGAGGATTGCAGTGTGCTTAAAATCATTATTGTACCGCCTTCTGTAGAGTAAACACTACCTTACTGCCTGCCGTGTAGTGTTGGCGTGAGTGCTTCTTTCTCGTTCTCACCCACTTACCTCTTTCCTGTTATCGCGTCGTCAAGCATCACTAGCGGCAGCACCTGAAGAAGCAGCTTCAAACCACAACAAGGGCAACAGAGAAAATCAACCCCTTGAAGACGACGGCCGCGCCCAATTGGAATGACAGGATAAGTGTTTTAAGTATATTTATTTACTCGGAGTTTTATCGAGAGGCAGTTGTACGTTTTAAAGTAACCAAAGTTCCTCTCTGACGACAAGCATTGTTAAAAATATTTGATATGTATTTATTAAAGTACAAATCCAAAACGAACAATCGTTATACCAATGAAAAGAAGAAGTTTCAAGGTTTTTAAAATACATTATAAATGCAATATGCAACATTGAACTTTGAATAATTATGCAGCATAATTATTTTATACAATACCAGGAAAATTTCGCTTCAATATAAATAATCTTGATACGACGTTAACCATTAATTTTTAATCTATTAAAAATTACAGTCAACTACGTATACTTCGGCAGAAGGAAAAATAAATTAAAATTTGTAATGGAACCATGTATTTTTCAGAGCAATTGAGCCCAATGGAAACGACCTAAGGTGACCACACCAGATCAACTAATTGATTTACGCCCTATAAACAATCTTGGAAAAGATCTTATTAAAGGAAATTGTATGCCATATTGAGCGATTTAACATTTTGCCGACTCATTAGTCTGGCTTCCGGACTCGACATAGCTGCGAAACCGCTCTACTTAGAAATCTTTTCTGTTAATACTTTTAGATTTCTCGAAAGCATTGGGCACTACTACCCTTACTGTTCTCTATTTACACTTTTTATCTTAGAAGTGTGTTGAATTACTGCAGTCATCACATCTATGTGGATGACACACAATTATTATATGCATTCAATGCACAAAACGCTGATAGAGCAAACGCATTTGTGAAGGCGTATCTAAATAAATTTTTGAATATTCCACTAAATACTGTCTAAATAGCAATCTACAAAGATTCAAAACGATAGTTTTCGTCTCACAATTTAATCGCGCAAAGGTTCTACCATATATAAAAATTAGAGTAAATAATGTAACCTTAGAGAATGTTGTTGAGTGTAAAAATTTGGGTTTAGTTCTTGACGTTAATTTAAGGTTTGTGAAACATATACAACTTTGTCTACAACAATCGTATGCTAATTAAAGTAAATTGCTATTTCAGAAATGACTCTTCACGAAAATTTAGTACTTCACAGTTTCGATATTGTAGTTCAGTTTAGGTTGACTAAAGAATATGCTAGGCGAGTACAGATCGTTCAAAATTCCTGTAAGCGACTTATATTTGGTATCGCATTCAACATAAATTGAAAGATTCATGGTATAATTTATGTTATGTTACTAATATGTATAATAGTCTCCCGTCGGATATAAAAATGCTATCATTGTTTATTTTAAAAAATCTTTGAAAAACTACTTATTTCAGAATCAGTAATTGAAATTCATTATCAGGCCCTTGTAATGTTCATCAAAAAATTTTAGGTTAATCTCATATACACATGTTTACCGTCACTTGTTTTAGTTTTATGGGTAAAGTGGAAGAGCGAGATAAATCTGAATGTTATGCCATTCATGTTTACCATGAACTTCGCCCTTTTAAACTGATAAAATATTTTACGCAATGTATAATTATCACTAGGTAAAATTTTATATTTATAGCTATAGTATAGATTGATTTCATTGTGCTTTGAGTTGCTTTGTTCTTTTTTTATTCGGTTTAAATAAAGACAATTATTAATAATAATAATAACACCTTATAAAGTAGTGTTTTGAAGAAAGTTTGTTTTGTTAATTGTTGCAAATATTTCAATCAGTATTGTAATGATAAAATTAATATCCCAATCACTGAATAGTTTATTGTAGTTCAAAAAAATTTATTTAATAGTATGAGAGAATACGCGACTTTTCGGTACAATTTTAACTGCTTTGGTTTCTTTGGAAATAGTTGTTGAAGTTTGATTTAAGCGTTAACTAGTTCAGACACATTTCGTGCTTACATACAATATCTACAAGTGGGAACATTGGTCAATTTTTGTCTCTCTCACATTCCTATAATGCCTATTGGGTCTCTTTCAGGCTTTCAGGCTTATTATAAAGCAGGCCCGCGTTAATGCTTTTTCATATCTGTATAACTATTACTATTTCTTAATAAAAGGTTTCAATAAATAATATATTATACGTATTGTCAAAACAGTCTATTAGATGCAAAATAAGCAGAAGAAGGAACCAATCTCGGTGCCGCAAGTTGTTACGTTCATTTTCTGCAATAATTGGTTATTTTATTTACAATAATTTTCAACTCAAATCCTTTGCTAATTAATTATTCGTTTATCTAAAGTCCATGTCCACGGTTAAATAAAATCGTCGATTCATAATTAAAAAGAAATACGCTGGTTAATAATTTTCAACTAAAATCCACTTTGCTTCTAAAATGAAACTTTATTCGATAAATCAAATATCCTCTATATTTTACTTGGTAAATACTTCCGCTAATTAAGAATACATTCTACTTCCCAGAATTCCCTAACGTAAAGTTTACGCTATACTCGGATAGTCGATAACGTGTCCCAAGTATCCGATAATTGCTTCTTATGTGTTTTCCGTCGAAAGAATTTGGCGAATTAAAGCTGCGTATTATCCCATTCAAAACTGTGTTTTTCCAGGTTAATTCTGAATAGAAATATTGCTTTGAACTCTGGTCACTGGCTGAACGAAATTGATTTTGATTTGCTTTCCAATCTACACAACGGAGACACGTGTAGAAATGTTTGGTTGTTCCCGTTTTTCGTTATGAAAATTTCGCGCACGCAATACGGCGTGCTTCTTCCGGTGGCCTAAAAGCCACGATGAATGGTCGTCCCTTGCTGTAATGGGAGGCCAAGTGCGTTCTTTCTGGGTGTAGGCCCACCTACTCGTTGCCGTGACCAGCTAGTGACTCAACTCCGACGTCAGCAACTTCGAGGGTTTTCTTTCTCCATCGTTTACAATTGCGACCATATCGGTTGGGATTTTTGGTTTAAGCTCATGCATTTCTAAATTTAATCCGTTTAGACGACAATTAGTGAAAAAGTTTGAAATGTATTGACACTATATGAATGCAATACTATTTGCTTTAAATAACTAAGAGTGTAAAATGATTTGAAGACTTGCCGGCCCGTTTGAAAATGTTGTTGCCATTAGATGTATATACTTAGTTTTAGATTTACCATGCTGATTTAGAGCTGTTGGTTTTAGCGGGGTAATTTCGCTTAATTTCTTTTTTGTTGAAACTCAATCTAGGGAGTAACTTAAAACCGGCAGCTCACCATTTATAAAAAAAAAGATTTGTTCTTTTGGTTGATATTTTTGTGTAGATTTAGTGTGTAATTATAATTATTTATTGCGTGTACATATTGTGTTTAATTATAGGTTTCTTTTGTTGATATGTTGTGTGTTGAGTATGAATGAGTGTGTGTAATTTTTCTTTCTTTATTTCAGGTCTCCCTTAATTTTTGTTGTAGGTATAATACCCCGCCCACTCGCCGATTGAGCTCGGTCCATTAATTTTTTTTTCTAGGCTACGGCAATGCACGTAGCAAACAATAAAATCTGATATAGGTCAGTTCTTCAATATAGATTAGCCATAACTAGAATGAATCTAGTCACTAACGATGTCAAAAACAAATATTTTTTAGGTGATGTAGTAAAATAGAGAAGAACGTGTTTTAGTATTTTCGTGGGGGTTCGTGAGATGTGGAATAAACTATACATTCAATATGCTCGTTATCACTGAGATTCTTCCACAAAGAGGAAGATTTATACTTTTCCGAAAGTGTGGTAAAATAAGCCAAGAGAATGTTATCAAAATGAACTTGCACCGTTAAGATTTAGCCAATTCATAAAAGCTATGTGCATAGTAGATTGTATTTTCTTGATCTTTCGGGCAATAGATTAATAATTACTGCTTTTGCAGTTTCTGGAAGTTCTGGAGACGTTCATATTTCATCGTTATTGTTTTCACTATTTTCGAAATTCATTTTAACAAATATTGTACGTAAAGAACAATGAATAGGTAGTTATTTTTATGTTTTAAATTATGAAACTTCAAATTTGCTAGTTGCATCGCTATGCAATGCGTATTGATATCATTCCTGAATTAAATATGTTACGTTTTTTTTTTCGAGGCAGTCCCTGTTCGGGCGCCAAAGTTATGCTACGTTTTTTTTGTGGCAGCCACGTTGGGCGCCAAAAATTTATGTTAATCTATTCGTGCGTAATATAAAGAAAATCATAGAAATGACCGGGCTCAATCGGAGATTAGCGGGGGTTGTAGAAAGCAGACCAACATATAACGTACGGGGCTGTAAGGAGTTAGTGATAATACCTGCAAGAAAAATAGTCAAGCAATAAATAAATAAATTTGTAAGGCACAATTGATATGAGTAATTCAGTAAATAAATAGGTAAGACACAATTGATATGAGTAATTCAGTAAATAAATAGGTAAGACACAATGGGTATGAGTAATTTAGTAGTATTGATTTTTCTTTCTGTCTTTTTTTTGTATGTAAGACACAATGGGTATGAGTAATTTAGTAGTATTGATTTTTCTTTCTGTCTTTTTTTTGTATGTTTTAAAGTAGCATGCAAGTCTATTGTAAAAAGTAGCAGAACGACAAAGATATGGTAAAGCAACAGATAGATATTTAAAGTAATAACCAGTAGGAAATAGTTCAACTTACAAAAGTCCTTCAGCAACGCTTCCTTGCAACTGAAGTGTGGGATTCAACGATGTCCTGCACTAACGAAGCACTTCACCCTTGACTGTGAGGGTGTTGATGGAACTTATCACACGTTACACTAATCACACCTACGTATTTCACTGGTGTTAGCAGCAGACATTATCACGCGTCGGGACTATGTAGTCTTGATAAATTTCTTGGTAATTCTATTTCCTAAGACAATAATTTCGAAATATTCTGAAGCACTAGTTTAATTTCAACTGGGACCAAAGGTATATTATTTTCATAAACATCCCAAAAAGCAGTGGGAAATTTCAATCAATACCTTGGTAAGCCGGTATTCTGTTATATTTAACAAATAACGAAATTTGCGCAAGCAATGATCTATTTTAGATTCTTTGTTGTTAGAAAATTCAGAGACTACAGTATCACTGTATTTAAACAATCCAAAGTATGCGCCACTCCGAAAAGAAAAGGACCGCGAAACTAGATCGCACACACAGTTTTAATATCAAAAGACAAAACAACTAAAAAGAACCAGAATGGGTAAAGCACGTGTATCACTTAAGTACGTCCGTCAAAAGGTTCCGTAAAACACTTTTGTATAGTTAATATACAATTTTTATTTCACAAGAAAACAACAAAAAAAAATCGTGCCGTGCTCGTACATGAACAATACGAAAATTAAATCCCGCATTAATTCTTACTAGTCACGGCAAAGAGAAAACAGTATTTTTAACGTACTTAGTAGATCGCAAAAGAAGAACAAAACACGACTCCTCGTCTGTTTATTCAACTCGTTCTATCACAACCGCTTATCGTATCTTATCTAAACTTGTTAATAACATCAGGAACATCCAAAACGTGAATGCCGCAATCATATATAATAATTAATTACAGCGATTTATCATTTCCGATAAGTTGGAAAGCAATTTACGAATAATCCACATAAGGAACGAAATTTACATTTACGGCAAGACAAGAACGATGCAATCTATTTATTATACGCGGTTTATAATTTTTAATTTATCTATCTTTAAATTACCACACACGAGTTAATAAATATCAAATACAGAAACAGCAATTTGCAGAAATGCATTTATAAATTGGGAAACAGCGTAAAAGTTTAAAACTACAAAAATTGCACGTTTAAAGTGAAATGAATATATTATTCGATAGTCGTAGAGAAATAATGTGCTCGTTGCTATTATGATTGTGAATAAACTTGCATTTTACATTTCCCATATATGAGCTTTCCAATAAAGAGTAAAAATGTGAGCCATGTTGGTGTGAGCATTGAACCTTGCCGTGAATAAAATGATGTTAATAGTTTTTAACTTGATCATCCACTCTAAAAGAAATTGCAAGGAAGGTCATGCAACCAACTCCCTGATTGATGTTTTATTCTTAGTGTATTATAAAACCTGCTTTTATGTTTATTACCAATATTCTTCTCTGTCTTGTTAAAAATATGAATAAAACTTTCATTACCACTTTCACGTCAGTCACTCGTTTTAAACAATGATAAATATTAATTATTATATACCACACAACTTGATGAAAGACATGTGCCATACATACTGCTAATAATAATAAGTACGTGTACATTGAAACAGAAAATTCAAGACATTCTTCTGAATCAAACTCACCACCGGGTCCCTGTTATCAAAATATTTGCATGAGACTGAGCAGTAAATTCAATTTAAAATGGTTGATTGCATTAATGCATTCAGGTTAGAAGCACATTAGCATATGTGTTCGTTTTACATACGTCTTCTTATTATTTGTTAACGTATACTTTGTGTGGTATAACTTTCCAAAACACTTTTACGGATTTTTCCCTTTGCTATTTGTTATTCACCACATACGTATTTAGACTGACATTAAAAGTTATTAACTGTAGTTACAAACTTCATTATCGCCTTTCTAAAGCACATAAAAAATAACTAGTTTTTATATTTACGTGGTATAATTTGCTATGTATTAATTTTAAGAACTATATGTAAATTTATTACTCAATTAATAAAATTCCTTATATTTCACTTTATTAAATATTAATGAAATATTCAACCAAGTATTAATATAACTATAGCTGTTTGAACAATATATTGAGAAGAATAAAAGAATAAAAAATGTAAGGTTCTACCTATTTTGGACATTAAAATTTACTAGTATCAAACGTCACTAGCGTTATAACTAATTGAAGTCAAGTAGTTTATAGTAATCCAAATCAATTAAAAGATTGCAATTAAATTGGTTTTATGCCTTGCTTTAATTTATTTTACAAGACAATTCCTTTAATTATGAAAAAAAATCACAAATAATCTATTTCAGTGACTACGTGCAAGCTTTAATAATTTATATTCCTTATACCGTAAATTTTCAGATAGCAGATAACTTTAAAGCATTAAAAAATTCAATCGAACAACAGAATTCATAATTGTTTAAATTATTTCAAGGTTAAATAAAATCAAAGTTACCTTGAATTAAATAATTTTCTACTACAAAATGAGTTCCATTCATGTAAATTTATTTGAACTTAATAAAATGTTCAAAAATGTGCGAAGTTTATTCAATTATATTATTTTTCTATGCATAATTCGACATCACATTCAACGAATATTCCAAATTTGGAAGCTTAGTATTAAGTTTTACATGGCGTTAAGTTTCGAGAGCTGTGTGCCGAAGCATTGAGTGGCTCAAACCGAACGCAAACGACCACAATAAATACGTAAAGATAGAACAGTATAAGAAATTAAACATTTCTTGTTTTGTTTCCAGCCTGTAGGAAGCACGCAGGAAATGGCTTGGGATATCATCGCCCTAAAAGTACATAAGCAACAAGCTACAAACGCAAATGATCACTTTTTGCTTACACGTCAAGGAGCACTTTTGATTTTAAAGTTTTAAGTAAAAGAGGACAAAATTTAATTAATATGCAATTATTGCAGGGTAGTGAACTCCATGTGGTTGGTTACCCATTGGGCGCGTCTCCAGGTGGCGGATAGGAGAAATTTCAGAATATATGGCCTGGGATTGGCTATCTACTCTGGGAAGGATCGTGATAAGCTTATCTCCTTTAGTGACTCAGTGGCCTGAGTGGCATAAGACCCACAACATGGTGGAAAGCAAGAAACCGTGCTGGTGCGGGATAAAATCCGCTCCCTAGCCAAGTGAAAACGATCCTGCGGACCAAACCCCTCACCCCAAGCTGTAGTTTCGTGGCTAATGGGCCTGCACTGAGGTAAACGAAGCCGGTAGGGCGATTCTGCAACACCGTCATACCGCGCCTTCCCTTCCGTCGTGGTCATGTCCCACGAGCAAGAGGGTGTGGGGGTCTTGGCTTAACCGCTCAAACCAAGAGGAGACAACCTCGTTAAAAATTCCTAAATCTCGTAGTGTAGGACGGAGCCCAGGAGACGCGTGGCTGAATAGTTGACCAGTCTCAATCGGTCCAAAACTCGGGGAACAGGGCGGCACCCCGTTTTATTCACGCCTTCCATGCCAACAGGGGGCACCTGGCATGGCGACCAATTACAACCCCCATACTCGTGGGAACAATCATTTAATATTGGTACCACTGGTAAAACTGAACCTGAAGATGTGGAACCAGCAATGGGGGACTCCTCAGGTAACCAAAATGTATCCATAATGGTGGAGCAGACCCGGGATGCAAGTCCGCTTGCAAGACCTGTGTCTGAAACACCAGACATGGAGAATACTATAAAGAAACTTGCAGCCACTGGACTGCAAGCAAAGAGACTTTCTGGAGCTCAGCGTAGAAAGCTGATGAAAGCCAAGAAAGTCGAATCTGGGACTTGGAGACACACCCGTCTACTATGTAAGCTGATTGGGGACTGCGATATAGCCCTTATCCAGGAACCTTGGATTTGCAAGGGAAAGGTGCTAGGACTGAGTTCAATCAGTGGGGCACTTGCATATAGTAGAGTCACTGATAGAGCCAAAACTTGTATACTAATCAACTTAACCAGGGTCAGCACAATAAGCCTTTTAGGCTGCAGTGCGGCGGTACCGTTTGGCAGACGCACCCGCCAGGGGGAGTAGTTTTAGTGGGTATGCCGCAAAGAGAGTCTCACACTTTGGCTATAAAAGCTTTCCACTCCACCGTGTTTGGATAACTATCAAAAAAAAGGCAGCGAACAAGTTTCAAACTGTTCATTAATAATCAAATTTCGATTTAACAAATTACATTGTGTGTGTAGAGTTTTAACCATAAATACATCTGGAATTCTTAAAATGAAAATTTAGACGCCATTAATAAAATAGAAACTTGAGATGCCAGTAAACAATAAGAATCTCATTATTCCATATAAATGAACTTGTAGACACTGAGTAAATTACTAAAGACGCATTGTTCAAGGTTCAATAATTTATTTTGAATATATCCTTTGTGTAAATATAATTAATACTGTAAAAATCTTTAATGATAATTAGAATTAAAATTACTATGTGTAGGTAAATTGTTTTGTGGATTTTACTATTGCTAGGCACTGTAAGTGAACGCGTTTAACACTAGGTCATAAACATTCATAAAAGTTAAAAGTACTTTAAAAATCAATCAAGGTGTACTTCTGAAGAATTTGGAGTTGTAAATAGTGTTGGAATTATAAAATGTTAATTGCAAGTTTGGTTTGTTACATAACTTAAAAGTGATTCTTTTTGAGGTTGCATTTGACAATTTTATAAAATTTTATTAATAAAAAGTTTTATTTAAACTACATTAGAATTTTTTAGTTGTTACTGATTCCATATTGTCTTGATTAATTGGATTGAGCTTCTAAACATTGACACAATATTTTATCTACTAAACATTATATTCATTTTGATATACGTAATTAATTTGTAGGTGTTGCATTCCTCATTTATATAAAGTCGTTGAGCAGAATCATAGCAGTATGTATTAAAGTGATCAAGAGGCCATGAGATGTCATTCAAACCCAAATTCCATAAATAGAACAAAGCAAAATAGAAAAATCCGGAAAGAATTGAAATTTTCGACGATTAATTGTTCCACCCTGTATAAAATAAGTGTATTGCATGTACAAAAGCCATTAAAAATCATCCGCGTTATTACAAAACATATTCTGGTGTGTGTAAATAATCATTCTAGGAGATAAATACAAAGTCATTGAAATGCAAAGAAAAACACTTCCCCTATATGTTACAGGCATCAATCCATTCGTGAACGTTCAAAACAAACGATATGTTTGTGTCTAGATAACGTTTAACTTCATTGCAAGAGCTTTAAATAAATGTAAAACCGTAAAGAAAGCAAATGCGATTAATTTCACCTTGTATTACTAAAATTAATTTTCATTTTTAAGATAAATGTAAGTAAATTTTCTAATGCACTAGAACACGCTTTAATTACAGTAAAAACCAATATTTTGTTACAATTATTAAGATGCAAATCTTTTTGTATTTTGGAGAACCATACAGAAAACGGAAGCTTTAATTAGATGAATCCCGTGGGTGTATATTTTAAAAATTAAATCAAAAGTTTTTTCCGAATTTTCAGGATCAAGAAAGGAATACGTCAATTCATAAGAAACGTCATTAAAACTTAAACGTTTATTCGGAACTCAAACGAACATTAAAAAGTAATAAAATGGATAACAATTAATTTATAGCTCTCCGCATTACTATAGAATAGGATGCGACGCCAACATCAACCCCGTACTTTGGACAAAGACAAACGGCACACTATGCAGTGCTCATAAATCACGTAACCTGACACTAATTAAGTGATAAAGCGCGCCATTCTCGGAAACATGACATCATTAGGGTATATTATGTGCCAAACGGAGCAGGAAAATTCTCGAACAGAGATAATTTTAATATAAAAGCCAAAACTCGATGACAACAATTCATTCATTAATATGCGTTTTGCCAAGAACATGTAAGAATTGAGATTTAGTATTCGGCGATTCATTCATAATTTCGCGATTCATTTTAAGACGTCGAGGACGGCATGCATACAGTATTAAATATTTAAAGTGTAACTTTGAATAAAGAAGTAGTTCTTAGAACGTAATTTTGCATAAATATGGAACGTAATCAATTTTTTAAAACACTACAAGAATTGAACGTTCTTCGATACACAAGCTACTTTGAAGTTAATTAGTTAAAAATAAAAGAAGATGCACTTTGAAAGTTAAAATTTTAAATGGAGATTTAAAATTATATGAACAAACTGGAAAACTCTGATTTTAGCGTCAATTTAAAAATGGAAATGGAAGGTATTTAACACCGTTTACGAGTTGGATATGTGCCATTTGATTTCGCAAGTATTAATTTTAGATTTCTTTGTTTATAACCAATATTTGAGTATTTTATTGTTTGAATTTAAGGTACAATAAGTTCCTAATCATATAATAATTTTGTATTGTAAAGCAGATTATTTACCCGAAAGTTTTGAGGTCAAAGTTCGAGATAATTTGACCTTACTGAATAGACCATCTGTCAAGGATTTTTGGCCAAACATTTTTACAAGCGTGGGAATAAAGGCTGGGTAGTTTATCCGAATGGAAAACATTTCCATTCTATAAATAAGTTATTAAATATTTTAGAGTGAAACTGCCTCATAGAGTGAAATTGCCCCTCACCAGAATAGGATAAAATTGTCCCTCACCAAAATTTGGTAAAATTACTCCATAGGGTCAAATGCTCCTTACGAGAATAGGGCGAAACTACACAACTATATAAGAAAACGAAGTAGTGGATACAGTAAACAGGTTTTAGAAAAAGCTAAAGAAGAGGTTCGACCAGGTAAAAAATACAACTTATCAAACGGGACGTTAAGCTATCACCGCAAACAGTAGCATCAGAAGATACATCTTCAAGACAATATGTAGGGTGCGAAGCAAGAAGTTACAATACCAATACAAAACTCTGATGAATTTACTTCCAATGTAAAAGAAGTTGGTAAACATGGCTCATTGTTCCCATCAAACATACGAGCGATTTTTGCTGACCGCCAAGTTCGGGCAAGACCAATATTTTAATTTTACACGAGGATGGGTTTAGATTCCAAAATGTCTATGCGCTTTTTAAAAGTCTATATCAACTTAAATATAAACTGTTAAGAAATGTATTAAAACCTTTAAAAGACGAAATTTGATAGTATGGGTTTGGAAACTGTGGTGATGTAACAGGACCTAAAGATGCTAAAGCATTTGATGATATACCTGCGAATGAGCAAAATAAGATCACCCGTTTTTTCTGATTTAGAAGACATAACGAAATAGACTCGTTGAGCTTGCAAACAATGATTCATGTTAATTCCTTTTGACGGAATGGATTTAACTTGCCTGCCCATGGAAGCGCATTTTGCAAAATTTAGAACTACTGGTATTACGACATACCCACTTTTAAAAGTGGAAGACTTAAGTTTTCTTCAAATAAATGAAAAAAAAAACAGAATGCATCCTCTGCAGAAGAAGAAGTATAACAAGTCAAAAAATTCTAATGAAGAAAGTAAGGGTTGTGTACATATTACAAAGTGCCGAAGACTGAAGCAAATAAATGTAGGAATAGAACTTGTTATTGCTGGAATAAAAAAAACAAAGCGCTGAAAATCAAGACGCGGTGCGGTGTACGTATCCAATTATTGGTTATAAAAGGAAACTACAATAAGAAATTATAGATCTAAATTATAAATTAGAAAATTAGATAAGTTAAAAAGTAATTTCAAAAAAAAATACGGAAATAATTGTGTTTTGTGTGTAGAAGTAAATGTATTACAGTATGTATTTTATATTAGATTAGATAAATCAGAATTATAGTTAGAGGCTACTTATTAAATATGAAAAATTGTATGAAGCTTTTAGCTTAAATGAAAAACTACAACGAATTTGAATAACAGTTTAAGGAAGGCATACTTAAGTGGTGACTTTGAAAAGTAGTTAAAATAGGATGAAAGAGCTGAAATGGAGAAGCTTTCCAGAATTTTACAAAAATTTGTTAGTGTTATAAAAAAATGTAAGTGGAAATACGACAAGCGAATAACAGTTTCAAAAATTATTAGAATGTGGGAGCAATTATTTATTGAATGATAGTAGCAATGCAAATTACTTGACAGTGTTGGAAATGATTATATGCCACCCCATGCAGTACTTAGAAGATGTGAACGTGGGGCGAACGCTCAATAAATGTTTAGAGATTTGGCTATCCCAGATTAGGTTGATTTCAGATATCACAGTGGATGCTAGTACAAAATTTATATATATATATATATATATATATATATATATATATATATATATTATATTATAAAATTATAGTTCTTAATAAAGTTTGTTTTGCTTATTTGTAATGTTAACATCGGCAACAATATTATTAATAAATTTTAATATCTTTATTACGTTTTTATTGTTGGGTGGTACTACATTAAAATAAGGGATTAGTTTAGTTAGTTAGTTAAGTAAAGTTAAGGATTAGTTAAAAATTGAAGTCCTTTAATGGTTCGTGTGATTGCAAGTGTTCGGCAAGTACTTTTATCAATTACCTCAATGATATAGTAGACACAGCATTCGCTTTTCATGCAGGCGGCCTGGATTCAAACTTCGCTTCAATAAAATTTTTCTCTAAGAACTGCGTGACGTAGTTATGTGGAAATATATATACAAGAAGGGTCAAAAGTGGATATAATACAGAGTAACCAAAAAATCGTGACATGTAGGAAAAAATGTAAAAGTAACAGCTGTGAAGGACGGCGAAAGTTGGAAGAGGAGGGAAGGAAATTGGAGGAGGTTACAAGAGGACAGAGGACGTAGGAGGGCGACAGTGGAGATTACATTTGGACGTAGGAGATGGAGAGGAACGGAGAAGGTTGTTACGTTGATTTTGAACATCCCGTATAATTGATTGATTTAATTGGAAGAGTGGCAAAACCACACGCACTTAGGCCTTAATATGGACCCATTGTGCTACCTTTTTATACCTGGTCCTTAATCACTCAGCTACCCTAGCATATAGACGAACCTGAGGATATCGGTCCAGGGCGTGTTACTAATTCTGGCGGTGTCTGGCCAGAAGTCACCTAACGTGGATCCTCGGAGGTTGATGAGTACCGGGCAGATGCACAGAATGTGCTCTGCGGTCTCCTCCTCCCGTTTACAACTGCGACAGGTTAGATTCTCTGTAAAACCCAATCTGTGCATGTACTTCTTTACCTTGCAGTGCCCCGTCATAACACCTACTAAAAGTCGTAGTTTTTGCCTCGGCAAACCTATGTAAAGTTTCCCATTTTTAGTCGAAGAAGACTTAATGAACATTTTTGCCTGTCGGCAATGTGTTTTCTTTGCCCACCTCTCGCAGTGGCGATGGTAGGTTATCTGTCTTATCATAGTAAATAGCACAGATGACGAAAGAAAGACCGATGGCTCAGGTCCGACAAAACTCTGAGTCGATACTTTTCTCGCCAAAGCGTCAGCCTGTTCATTACCGTATTTATCTAAGTGACCCTTGAACCAGGCTAGCTCGAGGATATTAGAGTAAGAAGCCCGTTCAAGAGTGAGGTGGCACTGCAGTACCACCTCTGAAAGGATCTTCTTCCTGTTTATGACCATTAAAGCTGACCTTCTATCTGTGGATATGCGTATAGTTTTTTTTTTGAATACCTCGTTCCAAAATAAAACTGGCACTTTGCGTGATCGCAGTGACTTCTGCTTGGAAAACAGTTGCCTGCGTTCCCAACGTTATACTTTCGTAAAGGTTTAGGTCATCTGAAAAGATGCCTGCCCCTGTACCTTCCTTCGTTTTTGATCCATCTGTGAAGATGAATGTATCTACTGGAATCACGTCTTCAGGATCCACACAGACCCTATACTGCTTCCTGAGTATTAGTTTGGGTGTAATTGAGTCGACCCTGGCATCCAAGAGTGGCATTGTTAACAACGCCTCCCTTAAGATATCCTGGTGTCTCCCACCGTCTCCCTTATTGTTTCACAATCCCTTAACTTTTAGTCTTAGTGCCAGTCTTAGAGCCGCTCTTAGAGCCGCCTTCTCCAGATGCAGGTCTAGCGAAGGGAGGCCCAAGAAAGCTTCCAAGGCTGCAGTTGGTGTGGATTTCATTACGCCCGTGATACTAAGACAAGCTAGTTTTTGTGTGTGCGTACGCTCTTTAGCTGCATTAACTTGTTTGGTTCAAGGCCACCAAACAACAGCTCCATAGCATAGCATAGCATAGGTCGTACTACTGCAGTGCATAGCCATAAGACAGCCTTTGGTGAAAGTCCCAAAAGTTTACCTATGGCCCGTCTGCATTGCCAGAACATTGCTTTAGCTTTCGTAGCTTTTACTTGTAAGTGTTTAGCCCATTTCAGTTTTTTTATCAAGTAGAATACCCAAATACTTGACTGCCTCTGAGAGGGTTAAGGATGTTTGAAAAAGTGATGGTAATCTGGTTACCGTTAATTTTCTTTTGTTGGTAAACAGGACTGACGAGGTCTTGTTTGGATTTATGGTAAAGGTGTTTTCCACACACCATTGTTCAATTAGCTATAATGCTGTTTGCATTAAGTTGCAGACCACTTGCTGATATTTGCCAACTACTACGGTAGTAAGGTCATCAGCATACCACACCGCGTAGAAGCCGGCCCCAACATCCCGTATATTTTTACCGGTTACTAATCAATACGCGGTCCAATACATTTTCAACTCAAATCCCCTTCTCTTTAACAACGACAAGTTTAGGCTAAAATTAAATAGTTTACATCCTGTATATTTTATTTTCTGCAATAAATACGCTTTCGAATAATTCCTCAATTTAAATCTATTTGGTTCGTAACGTAAAGTTTATTATGCTATAATTAAATAGTTCATAGCCTGTTTGTAGGCAACCTTCAATTTGTTTAACATTCCAACCGCGTATAATGGGTTTTCTCTATTGTGACAAAGTAACGACTTGTTGAAATAAAGTCGCGCACTATTCTCCGGTAAAACCGTGTTTTCCAGTTTAAAATCGCGTTTCGATAACACGGATGTTTGGATTTCGAATTGGCGTCATTTAAATTCATTCAGAATTTGATTCTGCAGCCCGTGCGACGAAATATGTTCTACATTACTCGTTCTACCACTTTAAAAGCAATGCACGTTTATTGTTGTCCTGTCAATTAGAGATGTCTTGCGTGTATTTGGTGAGTGTTCCCGCGCTTACACCATCTAACCTGATTCTATTTTTAGCTTACCCCATCTATCCCGATTCTATTTTTAGCTTTTTTTGTTGAAGGCCAAAGGCGTTCTTTCTAGGTGTAGCCCCTCTGTTCGCTGCCGTGTACCAGTTACTGTAACTACGATGGTAGCTACGTTGTTATGAATGTCAAGGATTTTTATGTATCAACGGTGGATGGTGTAAAAACAGTCCACCATACTTATTGAATACCTGGTTGTGCTCGTGCCTCTGGGTATACGTCGTTAATTCTTGGAAAATTTTAAGTTTTAATTTTCCTTTTTTTACTGAGTTTATTACATGTTAGCCGCGAAATGCGCACTTCGTAGATCTACTATCCAATTTGTTCGTATAATATAATTGTTGGCGTTGCAATGATAACGCTTATTTTATTGCGTTCTCTTGTTTGTATCGAATTATGTATTTAATTTAATTATTTTCTTACTTTGTTAATTCTTACTTTGTTTTTGGTATGTAGGCGAATTCCCCCACTCTCCGCGGTTGGTAGGTAGTCTGGTGTTTACTTTTCCTCCGGCTGCGTCCAGGTACGTCGCAAGCTTGAAGGACGGCGGAAATGGGAAATGAAGGAGTAAAGAGGTAGCTCTGCAGCTCAACGCTCCCAAATGATCTACTGGTTATGTAACAAATTTTCTATATACTAGACTAAGCTTAGCATTTATTGTAATTAATTCTTCACATGTACAAATACTATCTATCAAGTGCGGGAAGGAATTTAGAATTAGCTCTGCTGAATTCGTCTCCCATTTGATTTATAGTATAATACCCATTAAATATATTATTATATTATCATTATCTTATTAAAAGTTTTCAACAAGTTCAACATATTCAGAAGAAAAATATGAAACACTTTACTAATACAGCGTGTTTAACAAATTTAACTTTCGGATATACCACAAATGGTAATAAATAGTTCAATTGCGTAGAACAGTCTTTTTTTAAAAATTTGTTGAAATAACTGCAAATTAAAAAAACAATTCACACGCACCACATAAAACTATCCCTTAATCATAAGGGATGAAATAGGTGATAACATAAATTTAATTATCCTAATGTCATACACGCACTCCTAAAAATGAATCCGTTATTCACTAAAGCGTTTGAAAAAAATTAAAAAAAAGATTTTTGTTTTACACCTTTACAGGATCGTATTTCCCTCATTATTGAGTTTTGGATAAAAGTGTATATAAAAAGCCAGACTTATTTTTGAACGTTCTATCAGTTCTAGCATTTATGGTACATAATTGTGGACCATTTTGTATAATGGATGTTTGGTGTACCACTTCAAAATTTTAAAAACAGACTGGCAATAACCGTATTTCATTATCTCAATTAGTTCCAAAATTTTGTAGACAGTTAGTCAAAATATAATAAGAAACTCGATATGAAATTAAGGTTATACGAGAAAGTTTAAGCGTTTATCAATGTTGAAAAAGATACGTATTTGTACATAATTATGCAGAACATTATTACGATTATAATTAGAAGCGAGCCTATACGTTGGTTAACTTCTTAAAAGTAAAATTCCTGTGATTCCCCGTATGTAGCTTATCAATTATATAATGATCATTGCAATATGTCGACATTACCATGATGCTCCATTTTCAATGTCACTGGCGTACGTAACATACATTTAAGCAAAGTAGGTGTTGTTGCGACATTATACACGAAATACCTAGTATTTTGTATTCAATAAAGCACATGGTAATTCCATACGAACCTAGATTACTGATTGTAAAAAAATATTAACATAACTACAGTAATTTCCAATATTCATTTTGTGGGTATTTCTTCAACGCATTTGAAATACCAAAAACTTAGACGGTCATGTTTTAAGTAGCGCGTATCCTCTATTCTTATAAATTAAGTCTTCATATAAATAATACATTTGCCAAGCCCTTAAGAGGCGTACACTTGGCAAAGGTCTTCAAAAAGTGTACTCGATGCAATTATAATAAATAAAATAGAAAGAGGTTCTATACACTTTTGATAGAGAACGCACGGAAGTGGTACCTCCATTTATAAATCTCCTAAACGGGACGACTTCGTTAGAGCACTAAAGAACACTAACAAAACGTAGACAAATTTCGTTAGTGTTTTCAACAAAGTTGGCACATTTTTTCAAAAATTAAAATTTTCAACAGTACTACATCCTACTATCTATATAAATCAATGTTACCAATCAACAATAAAGCCCAGAGACTACTTAATAGAATTTCAATAAAAATTAACCTACCAATTTAAATCTCGACAACGTTTAGTTTGATAAGTTTGGAAAGTCTAAGGGTTATGCTTCTTTGTATTTCCATGTAATACCCCTATTTTAATTAATCGCGAACGACAATCTGTCAAATAATAACCAAAGTAAATCAGAGTTGATGACATCTCCTGTTTAAACGGCGCATTTCATGGGGCACAGCGTCATCGACTGGTGGTATATGCTCGTAGAGCTCTTTTTATATGAGTAAAATTTTATACCCGTTATGTGAGATCTTCCATTATCGAGAAGGCATTCATACCTACTATACTTCCACCTTGGCGTCGAACTACAGATCCCTTGTCGAGCTAGAGCGTATGATGGAAAAACATGGCTTGTTACGTTTATTTTACGGTGGTCAGTTAAAATCTACACTTTTTTGATCCATTATTAATTTACCTAGATCCTGCTAAGATCCTCCAACAACACCCGGTATATTAGACCTTCCTACAATAAAATTCGCTTCTAGTAATTTTCAATTTCAAATCTATTTGTTTTAAAATGGAAAGTTTATTCTATAAATTAAATAGTCAATACCCTGTTTTAGGTATCCGGGAACTCGCTGTGCATTGCGATTGCTTGTGCTTGCTTTCTTGATTGTCTCAATCGGAAACTCGTTGAAATGAGGCATTGAACTATCCGATGAAACCGTGTTGCAAGTTTCCTAATCACGTTTGATAACTACAATATTACTTTGAGCTCTGGATATTAGTTAAATAAAATCAATATTCACTTTCTTTTCGATATACACAACGAAAACATTTGCTGTATTTTTGGTTGTATCCGTTATTCGTTGTGAGAATTTCGCGCACGCCCTACAGCGTAGTAAGTAATGATGGTTTTACAAACCTATTCTTTTCGGCGACAATAAACTAATTCGCCTGAAACTATTCAAGCTTCTTCCTTCGGGGGACTTAGCGACCCGCTAGATTGCCGCTCCTTTTTTGGTATGGGAGGACACCAACACTACTTGGTCCCGATCCCCTCTGTTCCACCCCGTCATTAGAGCCAACTCTACGCTCTGGAGTCGAGAATGAGTGTTATAGCCACTATTTTATGATATGGGTTTCACGTACTTGATGAAACTGCTTATTCATAAGGTTCTCCTATTGCCGACCAAATTTTGTGGGAGTAAAACGATTCTCTTTACGTGAGATGACACGTATTGAGAATATTGTATTACATCCTGACCTCTTAGGGTGATAGTTTTATGTAGTAAACTTCAATCTCACGATGGTGATTTAGAACTGTTGTTGGTGCTATAATTGTAAATTTTTGTTAAATTATGACCTCGTAGAGAAAACCTTATAGACTTAGTTTTATATTTATAATGCGAATCAGAATTGAAGTTTTTAGAGCTGTAATTTTTCTTTTGCGAATTTAACATAAAGGAGGGACCTGAAAACCACAGCTCGCCATTTTAGGGGGTAATTTTTTTTCCTTTTGCGTTCTACCTGATACGTGTATTTTGTGGGTATTGATTTAGTTTTGGTTATATTGCACTGTTAGGTCTCGTCCAAATGTCACTTAGATTAATTATAAGCATTAATAAGTATATTTAATTATTTATTTTTATTTCAGACTTCCCTTTAATTATAATTTTTTTTGTATTTCTAATACTCCGCCGACTCACCGACGGAGTCGGGGATTTTTTGTTTTCCTTCTTTGTCTCTTAGGCTACGTAAATGTACGTAGCAAAGTTCACTGTGTTTTTCCTTTTTAACAACTGATTTTTGCTGAAAGAGCAAAATTACTAAAGGAAGATCGCCTAGGTGCCACAACGCATTGTCATAGACGTCCACGGCTTGTATAAAATGTTTTCTTTAGTTTTTTAGAAACCCGTAAAACCTTGCGCTATATCAGAGCCATTCCTTGATGGATGGCATGTTCGTTTTCGCATGACGCTAACCGTTTTTAGCAAATCAAAGAACTCCAAAAATCCCTTTTAATGCTTTGTTCTGGATCTCTTGCAGCTTACGCATGTGTTTCCGCTCCCTTGCCCCCTAACACTGTTGTGATTCTAAAGTAGTATGACAGATGTTCATATGTGCGGTTGTAACTTGTACCCTTGTTGGTTGGTATGCTCCACCTTTATTGCCTGTTGTGTTTATAAATTTTCCAATTGGTTTAAACATGCTCTTGTGTTATTTGTAGATTTGGAAATTTAATATGTTGTCTATTTCCTTTTCTTTGAAAATTTCGAAATTTTCTATGATATATATTTCTTTGTTATACAAATTTTTTTTGCTATTTTCACTACTGTTTAAGCTTGGTTGTGTTCATCTTCTATTACATATCTATAGTGCGTTTAACGAACAGATTCAGTAATTAAAATAATAGGATGGGCTTAGTTGCGCAGTACAAACTGAGCATAAGCTTGATTTACAGCGATCAAATTGTAAATAACCTACACAAATGTAATAAGTATTGAAAAATACTGTTTTTGAAAAAAAAAGTACAAGAGCAAAAACTACGAAAGACGAGTGAACAAAAAATAAAGCAAAGACAAACACGAAAAACTAATTGACATTTGTAGGTTAATGTTACAAATTGAAATGTGTGGTTGTGCGAATCCGGCCAACCAATACAAAATCTTTATTTAAACTTGGCGCTGATTTATGGGCGGAGCATTTACTGAATCTGTTCGTTAAACGCACTATAGTTTAATTGGAGTAAATTTGTCCCATACTAAAAGAAACCATATGTGGATCGTATCTCTGTAAATTTTCATACTGCCTACCGTATATATTGCTTGTAGCATGTACGCCTTTTATTTTGCATATACTTCTGTTTTGATGCATCTCTTTCTTCTGCTTTTTTTAAATTTGTTATTGAAATGATTGCTTGTTTTGTACGCGATTTTTAAGTTTAATTTTTAAACAGATTGGCTGCATCCTATCATATATTGGTGAAGCAGATATAGTCGTTTTCGATGTTTCTTTATTTATTTTTCTTTTAGCATTTGATTATCCAAAGTATTTGTTTCTGAATTTTTTCTATTTGGTTGTAAATCCATCAGTTGTGGCGACTTGTGTATTATACAAAGTAGTCTGCCGAAAACGAATACGAGTGTTTCTTTCCATTTTAACTTAACTTTAGAAATATAGCGAAAAGACGTAAATTTTGCTTATAAGTGGGATTTTTTACACATTACCAACTCTCCCACTTCTCAACCCTTAAAGGGTGGTAAAATTAACCGCAAAAATTTTTAATTACAAGTAGCGTGAGATGGTATATCATTTTAAAGTTGATTACATTCTCTTTTCAACGGTGTTCCATTTTTTAAATTAGGTCTATTAGTTTTGGAGATATTACTTAAAAATAAATCTACTACTTTCGAGTTAATAACGTCAATACATATGTTCAAAATGGAGACTTTTAGCTACTTTTAGCTTCCACGTAACTGCGGCCAAAAACTCTAACCTAGACAACTCGTGTTTTGGCTACCCCACATTTGATTTTTCCAATGCTCCACCCGTAGGTACTACATTGGCCAGAAAGCGAGTTTTTTTTACCTGAAAAATTTGGAATTTTGCCGAACCCTTGCTGTTCCAAGTAAGATAGGGATCTTTAATGTGTGTGACAACACTCACACACGGGACCTCCATTTTCCTCTCATCCAAACGAGGGTGTATTTTTGTAAAAAATGCTCGTCTAACATTTTTCAAGCGGACCGTGTCGGGATTCGAACGCGGGACCTTGGGCGAAGTAGTCACACACATACCACTACGCCACGGAGCCGCCTGTGTTTTGGTTACCACAAGTTTTGATTGAATATTTACGATTATGCATATTATATCTTAGGTATTATTATCGGAAGGCTGGTTACATTGAAAAAATTTGCTCGAAGCAGGAGCATTTTAATAATCACAATAAAAAAATGAAACTAGAAAACATTAAGCGCTTGCACAACCAGTGTTGCCAGAATGCCAGAGCCGAAAATACCAGTAATCAAGGGATATTCTTATTACTAACTTTTTGTTGCATTTTGGCTCCTCTATATATGAAATTTAAATTAATTTAAATCTTCGACAGGTTTAAAACCTAATTACCGAAGAAAGAAGTAATACAATTTACAATGACAAATTAACATAAAAATATAAGTTCACTGTTAGACGTTACCTTCTGTAATAAACTGAAAAAAAGACATATTAGTGTATTGTAGTATAAGGCTAGTCTAAAATTGTGTACATTATAGTTGTTTTCCAACGTAAGTATTAAAGTATAAAATTTTTCTTTTACAATTTAAAGTATAACGATTTATACCAAAAGTCATACATTAAATATATCTATGATAATAACTTTGAATTATTATTTTTTAATATTCTACAGATATCAGGCTGTCGGAAACGTTTATCTGGAAACCAATACCAAAAATCAGAGAGAAGAAACAGAAATTGTTAAAAAATTAACTACATAATACAGCGTTCTTTCCAAAGGCAGCACCACGAAACGGCATCTTCAACATACGAAAACGTCACCTTTTCGTTGAATGTAGTGCTATTCGGCTTCTAAATCAGCCGAAACCAAGGTTTTTAACAAATCATCTTTAGAATTTCCACCAAATATTTAAGAATATGCTAAAGGAACGTTAAAAGCTTTATCTTCTGGGCCGTTTTTAAGAGTCGAGTCAAATTGCGCTATTTCGTATGATTCCTTATAACAAATAACTAATTTTAATTATCCGGAAGGTATTCATAATAGAAGCTTTCTGTGATTTTAAAAAATATTTACCTAATGGAGAGGTTGTATACCGTTCATTTACATTTCCAATGCTCCACCAGAAGGTACTACATTGGCCAGGAGGCGAGTTTTTTGTTGCCTGGAAATTTAGAATTTTGCCGAATCCTTGCCGTTCCAGGCAAGGTAGGGATCTTTAACGTGCGTGACAACACTCACACACGGGACCTCCATTTAACCTCTCATCCGAACGAGGGCGTAATTTTTGTGAAAAATGTTCACCTGCTATTGTTCAAGCAGTCGGCCGTGTCGGGATTTGAACCCAGGATCTTGGGATCCGTAGTCTTACGCTTACCACATTGATCCACGGCAACGCCTAGAGGTTGTATACCGTAATTGGCTATTATATTCAGTTACCAAAAATGCAGTGTTCTACTTTTGCTATAAAATTTTAGAAATCAGTCTGCTCTATTAGTGAGACAAAACTAGTTTTCATAACTGGCAACATTTGATCAGGCATGAGAAAAGTAAAATTTGGCCCATATGTAGAATTCCATCAACAATAAATCTTCTGGAAATCATTTGAACGAAAGTCTTACTGCCTAAGAAAAAAGCGTCGGTCAATAGTTCTAAGAAGAATTCTAATAATAATACAGTATCTAGCGCGACAAAATTGAACTTTTTGGGGAACAGAACATAAACTCTTCTCAAAAATGCCGGTAATTTGTTAAAAGTGATTAAAACCGTTTAAAGTATTATCTAGTTATGACTGAACATATCCAGTGTATTCAAATAGATGGCAACCGCTTGCTCCATTATTTAATGAATAACATACAAAATGAAATATTATCAATTATAAGAGGAAACGTAGAGAAAGTTATTAAAATCATGTAGAAAGTTAAATACTTTTTAGTTATATTAGACTGGACTCCTGACATGAGTCACATGAACAAATTACTATCAAAATAAGATTTGTATTTTTATATTATTTGAACAAAATGTTGAAGTCAAGGAACACTTTTTGAGGCTTTACGGATCAAAATATCTGACGATGCAAGAAACAAAAGAGACATAGATGCACTTGATATAGCCGATGAGCTGGAAATGATTAGACCACATGCTTGTGGTAAAGGTAATCCCTTTGAAATTTTAGAACAAGTCCTAAAAAATTATTTAGTTCAGACATTTTCAAATTTAGCGATAGCTTGGAGAATAATATTAACTTTACCAGTACCGGTTGCTAATGGTGAATGATTGTTTTCTAAATTAAAATTATTAACAAATTATTTACGGTCAACAATGACATAAGAAAGATTGAAAAATTTAGCGTTAATTCCAATCCAGTATAAGATGTGTGATGCTTGGCTAAATGCACAAGATTTAATATAAAATTTTTTCAAAATAATACAAGACAAACAATTTTTTATAAAATTTTTTACATGTATATTATTCTTCTGCTAAGTTTGTTCATTCCCAATGGTTTTTTTGTTTATTCATTCGCTGTAAAATTTTTAGCGTATATTTTTTGTTTTGAAATATACTCTTTCTATAAAAAATATATCTTTACAAATTTGCGTTATTTCACTATTAAAAATATTAATTGTATTTAGAGGGCGACACAATTCTTACTGTAACTCGACGTCAGTATAACTTGGCACGATCCCCAGTATCTCAGTATAAACGAAATGTAATAATTACGTAGGTTTCTTTTGCTTCAGGCTTTCCTGTTTTTAAAAACTTCCGATCTATATAACAAAATAATTAATTCGTTTATTTGACCTATTTTCTACAAGCGCTAAGTAACTATTTTACAGGAATGCGATATATATAAATTAGCTTAAATGCCGTGGCGATAAGTAGCCATCTGAATCATCACAACGATCATTTTGAACATAGTCTGTAAAAGCCTCTCTTTTAAGATATTCCTTTTCAGTTTTCTCAACACGCAAACATATTTTCCTCCACTCTTAAACTCCAATATTTTTTATATGCTCAGAAGAAGGAAATTATGGTGTGGAGATAGTTATGCGAAAAAAGATAGAGCAGTGTGTAGAAAACTACTTACATAAGAACGAAAGAGTACTCATGGTTAGAAGAGAATCTAAACCGGTAAATACAGTAATAATACAAATATACATGCTCACCTCGAACCACAGTGAGGAAGAGGTAGCAGCGATCCACAAAGATATTAAAGACATGCTAAGATACTTAAAAGGACATGAAAATTTAATAATTACGGGCGATTTTAATGCAGTGATAGGTGAGAGTAGGGAAGAAGTGGTAGAAGACGATATACGTGGAAGATGGCAGGGGATATAGGAAGAAATCAAATAGATTACATTCTTATTAGACAACGGTTTAGGACTCAAGTAAAAGACTAGAAGCTTCACAGAACCAGATATAGACACTGACCACAACATCGTAATTATGAAGGCCGCACTTAAATTAAAAAATTTGAAAAAAGAAACCAGAAAAGAGCACTTTGACTTTGAGAAACTAAAAGATAAAAATATTCACGAAAAATTTGAAAAAACCAAATGAATTGCTGAAAGATATAAAGAAAATTACTGATATTAAGGAATTAGAAACAGAATGAGTAACATCAAATCCAGCTTAGATATGGCAGTCAGAGATATTCTGGGGTATACATAAAAAGAAAATAAGAAACCATGCATAACAAAGGATATTCTGAATTTAATAAAAGAGAGACGAAAATACAAAAATAGATCAGACGAAACAGGAAACAGAGATACAAAGCCATAAAATAGGAAATTATTCGCAAATGCAGAAAAGCTAAAGAACAATTGATTGATGAAAAGTGCAAAGAGGTACAAACTAAGATGAAAATAGGAAAGATAGACAAAGCATACAAAATAATTAGAATGAATTTCAGGGATATAAAACCATATAGCAAAAATATAAGGACGCGGGAGGAAATGTCATTATAGTAAATGTAGAGAAAGTAGCTAGATGGCAGGAATATATAGGGCATTTATATTTAGGAAAGAAACTAACAGCATTAGAACAGGAATCAGACACTGAAAATGATGACCTAGGATATCCTATACTTAGAGATGGGTTTGAATTAACATTAAAGAGTCCGAAAAAATTGGTAAGATTCCGAGTATAGATAAGGTGCAAGAAGAAACTCAAAAATCCGATGGAAAAGCAGTAACAGAACGTCTCTTCCAACTTGCAAACTATATGTATGAGACAGGTGAGATACCCAAACGATTTTAAACATAACATCATAGTCACTATATCAAAAAAGAGAGGCGCGAATAAATGTGAAAATTTTCGAACAATAAGTTTAACAGCACTCGGGTCAAAAATAATAACTAAAATTCTACAAAGACGAATGGAAAAATTAGCTGAAGAAGTACTAGGAGTAAATCAATGTGGATTTAGGCGAAACAGGGGAACACGGGAGGCTATTTTAAGTCTGAGGGTGATAATGGAGAAAACAATAGTAAAAAGGAAAGCGTGTTTATAGAGTTTGTAGATTTAGTAAAAGCATTCGACAATGTAAAATGGAAAAAAATTTCGAAATACTCAAAAAGATTGGAATGAGTTTTAGGAATATATGGATAACATAGCTTATAGAAAAAGCAAACAGCGGTAATAGAATTAGACAAGAAACGTAGAAAAGTAAATATTAGGAAAGAGGTGAAACAGGGATGTGCAATATTCCCATTAATTTTTAACTTGTACAACGATGAGGCAATGAATACTGTCAAATGTAGGAAGACATTTGTATTTATTATGCAGGGGCAAAAGATTGGTATGCTTAGATTTGCAGATGATGTAGCGGTATTAGAGAGATACGTTATGAAAATTAATAAAACTACTAGTATAAAAGTACTAGTATGCAGGGGGGGGGACCAAAAACAAGAATACAAATCGGTAACGAGAACTTACAAGAGGTTAAGGATTTCTGCTACCTAGGAAGCTAAATAACGCGAGATAGGAAGAGCGCAAAAATATAGAACAAAGATTAGCACAAGAGCGTGCTACATTTAACAAGAAGAAGCACTACTGTGTTCAAAGACAGCAAACATAGAAACAAGGAAAAGTGTTTAAAACATATGTGTGGAGGACAGCACTGTACGGTTGTGAAACTAGGACAGTAGGAGAAGCGGACCTGAAAAAGATAGAAGCCTTTGAAATGTGATCCTACAGACGTATGATGAAGATATCATGGACAGATGGAGTAAAGAACAAAGTGGTGCTAGAAATGGAAGGGGAAGAAAGAAATATATGGAAAACAACAAAAAATAGGAGAGATCAGATGATAGGCTACATACTAAGGCATGAGGCTATAGTGCGGAATATATGTGAAGCAGAGATAGGAAAAAAGAGAAGTGGAGGTAGACCTAAGTTGGACTAATGTACACAGATTTGTTAAAGATGTAGTGTGTGAGAATTTCATGAAAATGTGTAAACAAGTTCAGATTAGAAATTGGTGGTGGTACGCGTTCAACCAGTTCCAAGAGGGAAAACTTAATGACTAAAAGAAATAATTGTAGTTAAACCTGATAATTATTATAAGCAACTTCAGGGATTGGTTTTGCAATATTCTCTACTAAAGTTAATTGTGAGAATATATTTACTGGAAAACTATTCGGCAAATGTCTAAGTGTTGGGGGATCTTGGCAGCCACAAGGTGCTTAACTCCCTTCACATACTACTGAATCTTGATAAAACAGGACATATAATTAGAAAACAACAGAAGGGTAACCGAGCTGTATTTAGGCTGTGGAAATTTGAAGGAACTGTTTAGGCTAGCTTAGAATTGAAATAAATGGAGATACGCGTCCAACCAGTTTCAAAACGATAAACCTTGTTCGAAAGGATATATTGGAAAACTATGAATCCAGTACGTGTTCGAGTGTTGAGAGAGCTTGATAGTCGCAGGCTGTTTAATCCTCTTCACACACTACTGAATATCGGGGAAATAGAGTATGTATTTGTAAAACAATAGAAGCGAACCGAACCGCATCTAACAAAGACGCAGCGGCTATGTTCGAAGACAACAAATATAGGAACAAGGAGAAAATTGTTGAAAGCATATGTAGAAAACAAAAAAAAATTAGGAGAAATAGAAGGGCGAGGTATGTTCTAAAGCATTTTTGGGGAATAGTGCGGGATATATTACACGCAGAGATAGGAAAAAAAGACGTACGTTTAGGCCTAGATCAGACTAATGCACCCAAATAGTGAAAGATGCAGACTGTGAAAATTTTAGGGAAATGAATAGGTTAGCTCAGAATAGGATACAATGAGGGTACGCGTTTAACCAGTTACAAGACTGAAGACCTAGTAATGATAATGTCCTTTCTTGGCATAACACAAAATTGTTTTCAAAGGAAATATAAGCTTTTTCTTAGATCACGTTTGACTCAGGACACTTTAGAGAACATATTTTCACAAATTAGAAAAAAAAGGTAGTAGGAAACCAACCTTACATGTAATTTTACAATGCTCCACCCGAAGGTACTACATTGCCAGGAAGCGAGTTTTTTTTACCTGGAAAGTTTGAAATTTTACCGAATACTTGGATAGGGATCTTTAACGTGAGTGACAATACTCACACACGGGACCTCCATTTTACCTCTCATCCGAACGAGGGTGTATATTTGTGAAAAATGCTCGCCTAATATTTTTCAAGCGGACCGTGTCGGGACTCAAACCCAGGACCTTGGGCGTAGTAGTAACACACATACCACTACGCCACGGAGCCGCCTAGTAGGAAACCAACCGCGTTGTGCTTTAAGGGTCATGCAACTAATACGCTTAAGTTAATACATGATAGAGATAAAATATGCCAATTATTGTAATGACAGTGATCTATACTTTTTAGACTCTTCTGATATAGGTGATCTTAATTTCAATATAATCTAATATATAATGTAATTTAAGGCAGCAGACGCACCTTTACAGAGTCTACCGCTGTATCTGATGCAACAGCTACATACTGTAACGCGCTACTACTACCGCGTTTCTTTAATTTAAAACAAGTAATAATAATGGTCTTTATTACTCACTGTTCACAAGTCTAATTAACAGTATATGCCTTATTTATAGATGTTTTCAGTCCACTTAACAATGAAGCACTATTACACTAATGAATTTACAAGCACTAATATCTTCTTAAACTAACTTCTTTACCCTAGGTCCAATAACCACACTAACACAACTATTTGTTTATACACTTCTATTTATTTATGTATACTGCAAGCTGCATGTACATTAGACACAGCATATCATTTATGTATATATTCTAAAAACTCAACTACGTTTACTTTACAACGATATAATTTATATTAGACATTCAATAATAGAATAACTCTTACATTCATAAGCGTCCTTATATATACCCTTCATTAAGATATGACTCATTATCTAGAACTTTGTAGAAGGATTCTCGAATGCTGAAGAATACGCTGTGCCCCGGGCGTTTGTATGTTTGACGGGTTGCCTAATAGTGGATCGCAACACTGCCCCCTCTTTAAAACCGTTACGTCTCGTAACTGTAAATCCATCTTGACGCCAATTCGATGACTGGTGACGGTATCGGCAGCTATCTCCTCTGGTGCATCCACCGCGTCGTTGGAAGTAACAGTCAACACTCTTTTCCTGGTCTTGGTAGGCAACCGGTTGATAACAACAAACAAGAACCTGGACGTTGGTTCCTGGAAAACTACTTCTAGCATATTTCGGACTATCCTCCAGTCTAAGCGATCCAGTCCACAGCCCAGCTTGGGCACCGCTAGTCTCGTTACTCCATTTTCCATCATCTGCGCCTTAAGATTTAGCAAAGCCTCCCATAGATGTCCATAACTAGGTCTCTGCCATGAAGAATTTTGGTGACCAGATAGTAAACATAACGATTTTTATCTTGAAGGACCAAAGATTTTCCTACAGTTGGCTGCTGTTGTACTAATTCATCCACACATCCAAACTTTTCTTGAAAACAACAGCTATTCCCTTGACATTGCCAAATCTTGAGCTACGCAATGTGCAAGGAATACTCTTCTGGTGCTCTAAACAGATCTTGCTGTTTTCAACAACAACGCCAAATCTCGCTTTAGCGGAACCACCATACGCCGCCATAAAGCTCTCAAAATCTACATTTGGCTCATGATTAATAACTTGCCGAACACCATTATCATTATTCGAGTCTTCCTGGTTGTTGCCAGCGTAGGATGTTAAACGGTCAAAGTGTACCACTTTCGGTTTACCACGAGGGATCTTCTGATCCGGTACACTACATCATTAATCCTTTTAACACTTCGTACGGCCCTTCCCATTGTCTTTGTAGTTTTGGCGACAATCCACGTTTTCTTTGTGGATTGTACAACCACACTAAGTCTCCAGGTTGATAACCACCTTCTTGTGCTCTCGTGTCATATTGTGATTTCATTCGATCGCTTGCTGCCTGTATATTCTTTCGGACGTTTTCGTGAATACTATTTGATCTTTCACGAAGCTTACTAACGTAATCTTCACCTGCGATCTCTTCTCCAGGTTTAAATCCAAACTGAAGATCACATGGTAGCCGCAATTCACGTCCTAGCATTACGCAAGCGGGAGAGTACCCTGTGCTGTCATGTACCGAAGATCGGTACGCCAGTAGGAACAAATGCAGATATTGGTCCCAGTCTCGTTGATGTTCAGAGACAACTTTGGCCAGGTACTTCCTAACGTCCTGTTCATTCTTTCAACCATTCCATCCGATTGGGGATGAAGTGGCGTGGTTCTAGTCTTCCTGATTCCAAGATGCTTGCAGACATTTTGAAACAATACTGATTCGAAGTTTCGACCTTGATCGGAGTGTAATTCCAACGGAACTCCAAAACGACAAAACAACTCCTGACTAGTACATCTGCAACCGTCTCGGCTTCTTGGTTAGGTATAGCATATGCCTCCGGCCATTTGGTAAAATAATCCATTGCAACCAAGATGTATTTATTTCCTTTCTCTGATTCAGGAAATGGACCAGCTATATCAATGGCTACCCTCTCAAAAGGATTCCCACGTTATACTGTCTCATTGGGGCTTTCCGTTTTGAGACCGGGCCATTTGCAGAGGCACACAATTCACATTTCCGGCACCACTCCTTCACATCATCTTTGCAGTTCAGCCAATAGAATCTTTCTCTCACTCTCTCGAGAGTTCTTTTCACGCCAAAGTGCCCTCCGGAAATACCATCGTGCAAGTGCTGCAACACTTCCGGCACTCTGCTTCTCGGCACTATCACTTGAAGTCTCTCAGTGCCTCTTCAAATTCCAGGCGTCGTTTCAAGATTCTATTTTCTATCATCAAGGAGTCCCACTGTGCCCAGTATGCCTTCAGGCTCCTACTTAAAATACTAATTTCTTCCCAAGCTGGCCGTTGTCCTCTATTTTTCCACTCAATAATACGTCCCAATTCGGCGTCATTCTCCTGGTCTTCTCGTATTCTTTCGAGTTGCCAAGTATCATCGGTTACCGTCATTCTATGGATGACACTTATTTTCTCTTCCATCTTGGAGTTATGATTGCAGTCCATCGGACAAGGTCTCCTTGATAGAGCGTCTGCATTCCGATGGCTAGTTCCTACACGATGTTCTGTATCAAAGTCATATTCCTGCAGCCGCTCTATCCACCTTGCCACTTGCCCTTCAGGATTTCGAAACTGCAATAACCATTTCAGTGCAGCATGGTCTGTTCTCAACAGGAATTTACGGCCGTATAAGTACTTATAAAAGTGCTCTACGGATTTGACGACAGCCAACAGCTCCTTCTTGTCACACAATAGTTCCTTTCTGGCCGCGACAAGACCTTGCTGAAATACCCAATAACTTTTTCTTGTCCGTCCTGCACTTGAGAAAGAACGCCTCCTATAGCTGTGTTACTGGCATCGGTATCCAACACAAATTTTCCCTCCATCCGTGGATAACTCAAAATTGGTGCTGTAACTAGTAGCCGTTTCAGTTGTTCAATGCACTGTGGCAGTCGTCATTCCAATCATATTCTTGTCCATCTTCGGTTAATTTTGTTAACGGTTTGGCAATGTTCGCAAACCCAAGTATAAAACGTCGGTAATATGTGCACAATCCTAGAAAACTGCGTAGTTGGTGTATATCTGCTGGTGTAGGCCACTCTTGTACCGTTTTTATTTTGTCAGGGTCAGCTCTTATTCCGGTCTCTGAAACGACATGTCCTAGGTATTTCACCTCTTTTCCAAATAGGTGACACTTCTTGGGGCTCAATGTAAGGTTTGCCCCGCGTAATTTTGGAATATCTCCTCTAAGTTTTTAAGGTGTTCTTCAAAGACCGGCCTAACACTATCACGTCGTCTAGGTACACCAGACATGTTTTCCAGGACAGTCCACGCAGTATCGACTCCATCAATCGTTCAAAAGTAGCAGGAGCATTGCATAATCCAAATGGCATGACCTTGAACTGCCATAATCCAGTTCCAATTGTAAACGCAGTCTTTTCTTTATCGTTTGGCTCCAAGCCTACCTGCCAGTATCCGCTTTTCAAGTCCAAGGTCGAAAACCATTTAGATCCGGATAGAGTATCTAAGGTGTCATCAATTCTGGGCAAAGGATAGCTGTCTTTCTTTGTCACATTGTTAAGCCGCCGGTAGTCTACACAAAACCTTGTCGACCCGTCCTTTTTTTTGACAAGCACTACCGGGGATGCCCATGGACTATTCGAGGGTTCAATCACTCCCTGTTCTTCCATATCGGTGATAATTTGCTCAGCTTCCTTACGTTTTGCCAAAGGAAGCCGCCTGGGTGTTGTCTTATCGGTTGCGCATCTCCAGTATTGATCTTGTGTTGCACAACATTCGTCCTTCCTTCTCACTATCATCCAGTGCAAACACACCTCGATATCGTCCGACCAGTTCTTTTACCTTGCCCAGTTGATCGCCATTTAATCCTTGACACGAGGGTATCAACATATCCAGCAATTTCTGTGAGCAACCGTTGGTTGGTTTATTTTTCGTGTCGTCAATACAACGTTTAATATGACATACTGGAATGCAACTTCCCACAATCATGCCTTTCTTCAGGGTCACTGTATGAGGTTAATGTTCAGCACCCTTACTGGTACCATATTTCGAGACTTTACCAGCGTTCTTCCAATCAGAAGTCCTCCTGACCCATCCCCGATTCAGTTGCTTCCATCATGCATACTTGTCCTTCCCGGAGCGTACCATCCGGGCGTCCCATTACTATCATCTCCGCCTTCTCGGGTATTTTCATATCGCAAATCATTCGAACTTGCATCGTCTGGTTACTCGTCCCTTGAAATGGAATCTCATCATCATCTATCCGAAGCACATTTTCTTTCATGTTTACATGAAACCCATATTCTCTCATGAGATCCATTCCCAAGATCACTTCTTCTGTAATTTCAGCCACCAACACTCGATGATTAATTAATTTGTCCCCAATTGTCAACATAACGGCAGTCTCTCCATGAGTACCAATCTTCTCACCACTTGCCGTTCGGAGACACACCGATACAGGTAGCACTTTTCCACGACCAACCAAATCTGGTCTCACAATAGTTCTTGTCGCTCCTGTATCCACAAGTAATCGGACAACCCTACCATTAATTCTACCATCGATATAAATGCTGTCCAGACTTTCCACCGACGATGCAGCACGGATGATAATCTCCGGGGCACTACGCTGTGCTGTCGAAGTTCGCCCTCTTACATGGACCAGCTTTGGCACAACCGGTTGTTTCTTTGGTTGAGTACAGCGTCTCTGCATATGGCCAACTTCACCGCAGCTCCAGCATCGTAGACGCCATCTCCGCGGTCGTAGTCTTTTCAGCCTTTCCGCCTTTCGCTTTTCAAACACACGGTTGATTATTTCATCTATGCTGTTCTGAGCTTGACCAGGTTCCTCTAAGGCAGACCGAACTTTGTGACTCACCCTATGTGATGTCTGCTTAGCTGCTTCAAATTCAAGCGCATGGGCCAGTGCATCATCTAACATTTTTGGTCGTGCTAGTCTTAGCGCTTGCTGTATTTCGCCATCCTTAACGCCATCCACAAATGTTTGGACAGCAAGTTGTTCGAGGAAGCTGTCTGGTGCCGTTGGGTATGCCAATCTAACTAACCTGGCAATGTCAGCTTCGAATTCTTGCAGGCTTTCACTTGTCTTTTGCGAGCGGTTCTTAACTTGTGCGTGGTAAACCTGTTGAAGGTGAGCATCTCCATATCTCATCTCAAGCTTTGATGTTAAGAGGCCGTAATCATTCTGCTGGTGATCGGGAATCGTTTGTAAGATGTTAAGAGCCTCCCCCCGTAGGGCCACTATTAGAGAGATAGCCTTCTCTTTGTTGCACCAACCGTTGGCTATTGCAGCAGCTTCAAATTGTTTCAAATATGTGGGCCAAGGTGTTTTACCATCGAATGTAGGTGGTTTTACTTTAAATTTAGACGGAATTGACTCGCTTCTTTCCGTGGTTCTTATTTCTGGAATGTTCTGATTAACAACTTGGCTTGGCAATTCAAGTGGCCGCGTTGTTAGTGAAATTACTTGTTCTTGCAGCCTCATCACATCTTCTTCCATTTTTATCAATTTACTGTCCAACTTTTGCTCAACTGTTTTTACCTGTTCAGTGACATCTTCTTTCAATGCAATGGAGCTTTCCATTAATCTTTGTTCTAACGTGGCTGTTTTTCATTCAACTTTTCTTCTAACTTCGCAGCATTTTCGCTTAACTTTTCTTCTATTTTCTCAGCATTCTCACTAAACTTTATTTCCATTTTCGCAGCATTTTCACTCAACTTTTCCTCTATTTTCTCAGCATTTTCACTGAGTGTCACTTCTAGTTTAGCCGACCTCTCCTCCATACCGGATTTAAAATCCTTGAGGAAATTCATTAAACCTTCTGCGTCCATCTTATTTTGGCTTCTTGTAACTGGCATATATAAACTACTTAAACGGCTTTAGACTTGTGTGCTTTCCTTTAATTAATCACTATATACCCCACAAATGCCTGACACCAGTGTAACGCGCTACTACTACCGCGTTTCTTTAATTTAAAACAAGTAATAATAATGGTCTTTATTACTCACTGTTCACAAGTCTAATTAACAGTATATGCCTTATTTATAGATGTTTTCAGTCCACTTAACAATGAAGCACTATTACACTAATGAATTTACAAGCACTAATATCTTCTTAAACTAACTTCTTTACCCTAGGTCCAATAACCACACTAACACAACTATTTGTTTATACACTTCTATTTATTTATGTATACTGCAAGCTGCATGCACATTAGACACAGCATATCATTTATGTATATATTCTAAAAACTCAACTACGTTTACTTTACAACGATATAATTTATATTAGACATTCAAGAATAGACTAACTCTTACATTCATAAGCGGCCTTATATATACCCTGCATTAAGATATGACTCATTATCTAGAACTTTGTAGAAGGATTCTCGAATGCTGAAGAATACGCTGTGCCCCGGGCGTTTGTATGTTTGACGGGTTGCCTAATAGTGGATCGCAACAATACGAAAAGATTTGAATTTTTAATAGCAGATCAAAATAATGTTTATTATATTAGTGATAGGTTGTGTACTTTTTCAATGCAAGCTTATTTGTGGCATGTGAAAAAACTTTTTAATTAAAAGTAGTGGAATAGTTGATGCATCATAACTCACTGATTGCCTTAATTTAGGCGATTTTCAAAAATCTATCAGAAATGGCATACACTTTTCTTGAGGACACTGAAAATATTGTTCAAGGTAATATTAAACTAGTTCTACATAATTCAAATTAACTGATATTTTAACTTCTGTTGAGAACTAGTATATAAATATTCTTTTTAAATATTGCAATATGGTATTCTATTTATTAAACCATTACTTGACAATTAGAGGATTAGGAATTAAATCATATGAGAGTGCAGCAAAAAACTAAATTCAATCACATATCAAAACTCGTAAGTCGTTGAGTAAATAAGTTATTAGAAATAGTTGTTCTGATTAACGAAAGGCCAAATTTATTTTTACAGGAACTACATTTGCATAAACTGATTGTTAAGAGGAAATAATGCATGTTTCGAAAGGCATGTTTTAGAACAGAATTTCTTGCTTTTATTTAATAAGACCAACCTTAAATTAATACACAAAAAACATCCATCGTTAACATAAATTGTATTTAATTAGGTGTTTTCTAACATCTTCAACCTTGTTAGATTTGCTTTAAATTATTCAATTTGTCATTAGTGTATTAATGATTCTATATATGAGAAGAGATTAAAACTGATCGGTAGACTATTTCCACTTACTTAATGCAGTCTAGATTTCGATGTAATCGTTTTGTATGAAACGTAATTCTCAATTCTGGAATCGCAAGTTTTAACAGCTGCAGGAAGTGATGATGATGTTTATGTATATTTGTAGTATTAGTATTGTATATGCGATTCGTAACTGTTTTGATCTTGGTTTTTGCAAATTAAATATTTATGCATACAATTCTAAGTTTTATTTTACTATTTAGATAATAGCTCATTCACATTCTAAACAGTTAATTCCATGTCCTAAGGTGTTTGTTAGTTATAATTAAAGTGACATTGAAGTGCTACGATAGACACGGCAATAAACAGTGCGACCAGAATGACAAGGAAAAGTCACCGATGTTCGTTTTCCGCCAGTATTATTCTTAAACCTATGTAACTGTACACGCTGTAAAGTTATCCTTTTTAATAAAGTATAGTTTGTTGCCATCATTACTTAGTATTAAAATCCCAGTAATAAACATAAGGTATAGTCAACAAATTACATTTTAACTAACAGAATTTGTTACGTGCCGAAATTTGGCTTGTAAACATTCCTGTAAGGTTTTAATTTGTAAGCGATTTCGCGCAAATAATTTTAAAAGACTTGTGCGCGTATTTCCGTCACTTCAAACTGTGCGTTTGCGCAAAGGATTACGCAGATGCGGAGTGTGGAAGAAGGGTGGTGATTTCGGACACGTCAGGACTGGTGACCGAGACGTGGACGAATGTAGTTATCTTTGTGCCTTATCGTGTCTTCTTTTTTTGATATGTAGGTTTCCTGCCTTATACCTGATTATCGTACCTTTTCCTATACTCCTGTAGCTCTCTAGAAATAGAAAGAAGAAGACACATTTGAATTTGGATTTAACCGGGGGGGACCAACGAATACCCACGCCCGAAAAGATCAACGAAGCCTAGTTGCCGTTATACAAGCGCAATGCTGTAAGGAGTTCTACAGTTACGTAGGTACTTTTCTCGTTTTTTTATGTGATGTAGTAATTTTAAACAATTATGTGACGTAATATCTTATTTGCGCATCATTTTTGCTATTAATTATCATTGCTACTAACTGACTGTAGTGGCTCGCGTACCGTACCGTTGGGGTTATAATAAATTACCATTAGAATCTTCTGTACGTACAATCTTTACAACCTACAACAAACACATAAAATATTCCTTCTCCACTAACCCTGTCGTAGTATTTGGTGCATTTCAGTATAAGAAAACAAAAAGTTTGCTGGTAATCGGGTCTCAAGAAGTGGTTTTGGCATAAAAGTTTATCCAAAATCTTTGTTTTACCGTTTGTACATACCTTTTTGGCAATCTATTTGGTCGGGTATAAGTTTTAATGCACTGAATGCCATTTAGCTGAAAATTTGTTGAACTTTGATGAACTAAATGTTAATCTTTTATCACTCGCTAACTCAAATGGTATAATCACATGATTCCAAAGTATTAGAATAATAATACTATAATATGGTTTGTTCAACTATCAAAATAATTATACAAAACCAATACTAAATAAACTTCAAAATCTAATCCATAATATTTTGCTATTGATAAATATTTCAATTTCCTTATGAATGGACCTGCATCTTAAAGAAGTTCTAGATTTCTATAACCAGTACAGTGGCTTGAGAGTTCCAGTGATCTAAAGACCAGAACTACAGGTTTAACCAAATTAGTGGGGTCTTTAGTGAGAAACCAGACTAAGACAGGTCCCCGAAAAAGGGCAGCAGCTCTTTCGGTGCTTAGAGTGGCAGAGACCACAGGAGTCGGGATGGCATTCTAAGACACACTACTGCGATATGGAGGGCAACGGAAAACCACCACGTTACCTCCCATGTATACAACGTACTTAAATTGTTACTTAAGATGATGGCATCCTCTGGGGTAAAAAATTCCGAAGTTAAAATAGTCCTTACATGTGATTTTCCAATGCTCCACACGAAGGTACTACATTGGCCTGGAAGCGAGCTTTTTACCTAGAAAATTTGGAATTCTGTCGAACCCTTGCTGTTCCAAGCAAGGTAGGGATCTTTAACGTGCGTGACAACACTCACACACAGGACCTCCAATTTACCTCTCATCCTAACGAGGGTGAATTTTTGTGAAAAATGCACGCCTAACATTTTCAAGCGGACCGTGTCGGGATTCGAACCGGAGCCTTGGGCGTAGTAGTCACGCACATACCAACTACGCTACGGAGCCGCCTGTTAAAATATTCCCCCTTTCGGATCTCCGGGAAGGGACTACTTAGGACGATGTGATCGGAAAAGTTTAGAAAAAGAGTCGGAAATATTTTGCGAGTCGGAGCGTGAAGTTTCAGAAAAATACAGCAAGTAGATAAGCTAGAGAACTTGAAAATTGAAATGGATAGATTAGCATTAGACATAATAGAGATCAGCGAAGTTCGGTGACCAGAGGCAGGGAATTTTTGGAGAGGAGACTTCAGGGTAATTCATACAGGATCAGTGGAAAGAAATTCGGGTGTGGGGATGATTATGCGAAAAACGATAAGACACTGTGTAGAAAACTACTTACAAAAGAATGAGAGAGTACTCATAGTTAAATTAGAATCTAAACCGGTAAATACAGTAATAATACAAATACACGTGCACACCTCTAGCTATAGTGAGTAAGAGGTAGAAGCGATCTACAAAGATATCGAAGGCATAGTAAGATACGTTAAAGGCAATGAAAATTTAATAATTACGGCAGATTTTAAGGCAATGGTAGGTGAGAATTGTGCAGGAGCGGTATTAGGTTTATTTGAGAAATTATTCGCAAATGCAGGAAAGCTAAAGAGCAATGGATTGATGAATAGTGCAAAGAAGTATAAACTAAGATGGAAATAGGAAAAGCAAACGATGCATACAAACTAATTAGAATGAGTTTTAGGAATAACAAAAATATAAGGGGCGCGAAAGGAGACATCATTATAGAAAATGTGGAGAAAGTTGTTAGATGGCAAAGATATATAGGGAATTTATATGCAGGAAAAGAACTATCACCACCAGAACAGGAATCAGACATTGAAAAGCATGACTTGGGATATCCTATACTTAAAACTGAGTTTGAATTAGCCGCTGGACAAGCAGTAACAGAACGTCTCTTCCAACTTGTAAGCTGTGTGTATGATACATGCAAGGTACCCCAAAGGTTTCAAACGTAGCATCATAGTCACTATACCAAAAAAGAGAGGCGCGGATGTGAATAGTTTCAAATAATAAGATTGACAGCACACGTGTCAAAAATATTAACTAGAATTGTACAAAGAAGGTTGAAAAAGAAGTACTAGGAGAAGATCCATTTGGGTTTAGGCGATATTGGGGAATATGGGAGGCTATTTTAGTATGAGGGTAATAATGGAGAAGACAATAGAAAAAAAAGCGTGTATATAGCGATTGCAGATCCGGAAAAAGCATTCGTCAATATAAAATAGAAAAATTGTTCGAAATACTAAAAAAAAAATTGGAATGAGTTTTAGGGATAGATGGATGGTAGATAGCTTATACAAAGATCAAACAGCTGTGTTAGCAATAGAGCAGAAACATAGAGAAGTAAATATTAGAAAAGGGGTGAGGCAGGGATATTCCTTATCCCCATTAATTTTTAACTTGTACATCGAAGAGGCAATTAATACATTTGGAAGTATTATGCAGGGACATAACATTGATATGCTTAGATTTTCAGATGATATAGCGGTATTAGCATCTAGCAAGAAAGAGTTAGAAGCAGCTCTTAATGAAATGGAGACAGTTCTAACAGAAAGATACGGTATAAAAATTAACAAAAATAAAACTAAAGTACTAGTATGCAAAGGCGGGATAATAAATCAAAAGCTAGAATACAAATACGAAACGAAAACTTACAGGATGTTAAGGATTTCTGCTACCTAGGAAGCAAAATAACGAAAATGGGAAAAGCGTAAAAGGTATAAAACAGAGATTAGCTCAAGGTCGAACTAAATTTAACAAGAAAAAGGAATTACTGTGTTCAAAGACAGCAAACATAGAAACAAAGAGGAAATTGTTGAAGACCTATGTGTAGAGCATAGCTTGTATGTCTATGAAATAGGGACAGTAGGAAAAGTAGACAGAGAAAGGTAGAAGACTTTTGGAATGTTATGCTTCAGTTGTATGATGAAGATAGCATGAACAGGCAAAGTTAATAACAAAGAGGTTATAGAAATAGTCAGGAAAAGAAAGAAATATGTGGAAAACAATAAAAATAGGAGAAGGTCACATACTAAGACGTGGGGGAATAGTGCGGAATATATTAGAAACAGATACAGGAAAAAACAGAGGTAGAGGTAAACTTAGATCAGACTATTGCACGCAGGTAGGGAAAGATGCAGACAGTGTGAATTTCAGGGAAATGTATAGGTTAGCCCAGAATAGGAAACAATGGAGGTATGCGTCTAACCAGTTCTTGTTCCTAATGATGATGATGATGAAATATCTCAATTCTCATCATATGCTTTCAAACAAAACTCAAAATTTTTTATTTAAACTAAAATTTTTCAAGCGTTCATTTCACCTAACAAACATCGAAGAATTAATATTGAGTTCTTGATGGTATTGTAATACATTAACAACATAAATTAGTGGTACTGAATACTATATTTCTTGAAAAACAATGTTGAGCTTAACTGTGTATGTTCAAAGTTTTTCCAGAATTTACAATACATAATGGTTCCTGATGACATGTAATGGATATTTACCTATTTCAATTTACTATCAAGATGGGCAAGAATTTATGCCCCATTTTTATTAATAAAATCAATGTGAACCCGTTTGTTTTTCATTTCTACTTCCCTAATAGTACGTTATCTAGATACTACAACGTATCGTATTATGCGCAACTTACAACTATTTACATGAAACTACTGTTTGGCGTTTGATGCCCTACAAAGAACTAAATTTAACTTAACCTAAAAGACCCTAAACTAACTTAAAACTACCCTTCTTAAACCTAATGCCACTCCCGAGAACCCGACCATCGGCAGCCGGAAATCAGGGCCCTCGTTTGTGACCCAAAACTACCGAGTGGGTTCCTAGCTGTCGGCAGCCGGATACCAGAAGTTCCCACCCAGACCCTTTACTAAACTTTACTTAAACTAACCTAACCTTAAAACTATGTTAATTTTCCTACCCTAACTTGTTAATCTAAAACTACCCTTCACCATTCTAACCTAGGTGTCACGCCCGGGGACCCGACCATCGGCAGCCGGAAATCAGGGCCCCCGTTAGTGACCTAACACTAACTGCATGTGTCTCTGGCCATCGGCAGCCGGAAACCAGAGTTTCACATGCAGGTGTCCTACCTCTATCCTTCACCAAAAATCCCAAACTTATCCTAACCTAACTTCATAATCCAACACATTCAACCAATCAGGAACATCCGAGTTGTGAATTATGGATCATAATTCAACACTTCTAACCAATCAGTACAAACCTTCATTTTTCATAAACCGCGAGATTTAGTTTTCGTTATGATGCAAAGTAGGCTGTTACACTTTGACAAATAAATTTTTAATTGTCAGTGTTTGCGATATTAGTAAAATGTATAGAAAATATCTGATATTGAAGATTTGTGTGGTCATAGGAAAATTATAGTATTTTCTCGCGAGTTATGGCCATTACTCATTCGGATGATGCCGCTCGCCCTAACGGGCTCGCGACGCAAACCTTCCGAATAAGTAACGGCTATCATAACCCGCACGTTGAATAATATACTATTTCTGACAGGTTTCAGTAACCAATACTGTACAAGAGTTGAAAAATTCTGCAAATTTTATTATACGGCTAAAATATGAAACCATTACCCCGTAATGATTAATAGTCAAGTTCCAAGTTAGTAACATTTATTTGTTGATTCATATAATTAAAGTAAATATTACATGTCAATGTTTTAAAGCAGAGCGCTGCAGTATTTCATCGACACTTGAAATGTTATGTTTAATAATTGATAGTGACAACAAATAAACATTTACTTACTGTGGAACATACCTGTTATCGGTCAAAAGCCTAACAGGATTCAGGTTGAGTTCCCAAAGGTGTAAGATTTAAAATATGTTATTTTGCATTTTCAGGATTATACTAAAACAAGTCTGCTTAAAAACATCCATTTTGTCTATAAAGTGAATATTATAAGAATCTAAGAGGCAGCAAACAGGAGGAACCATAATAAATCTAATATTTTGATCATTAAGTTAAAATTATCTGTATTGCGATATCAAGCTATATCAACCTGCACCAAACTTTGAGTCCTACATTCTAAGAAAATTAGATACACTATTATCTATTTTGTATTTTTATAATAAATATTTTAAATACTTTTAACAACAAAATTTAGAAACACGTTTATCATAAAGTTATGCATCCAGCTTTAATAAGAGTTTTTAACTTTTAATAACATTAACGATCAAGGTGCGGCTATTGCATTATGGACAAATACTACAATTTAAAATAGGATATAATAAAAACTAATGTATCTTATCTTGCATTAAGCGGTATTGATGCAATACCGCAATAAAACAAAGCTTATGTGCTTACGAGTGACATAATTATTTTGTCACCATATAATATTAGGAATGTAAGTCAAAGTAATATAATTCTTCTGAGACAATTAAAAACGTGGATTCTAGTATTATTCTAAAATTTATGTTTATTCTAGATATGCTGTTTAAACGAGATGACAGTCGTGTATTAAATCGTTTTTAAATTTCATTTCTCCTTTACAGTAAACGCTATTTTAAATAAAAGCTGAGCTTAGTATTTAATGGTCCTACCTGTAGGAATGATTTTTCAAAAACAGGCTTTGTTGTCGTTGCTCTGGTTGTTTTGGCGTGCTACGTGTTGGACGTAGATCGTATGACTGTAACTCATTAGTGCCTTGAGGCAACTACATATGCGTGAGAGAATATGAATTTACTGAGCATGCTTGAAGTATGTCTTTACTCAGGTATATATGGGAGTTCCTAGAATCAACCTTGTACAGCACTTGCATGAATTTATCTTCATTACCCTGCTTCATTTAAGAGTGATACTATCGAATTTACAGATGTTTTGTAACAGTTTGCGAGGTGAAATAAAAATGTAAGTACTTGCTAAATTTATGAATTTCCAATGTTTATATCAAAACTTTAGTGTTCATTACATCATCATCATCATTAGGTCTTTAGTCCTGGAACTGGTTAGACGCGTACCCTCATTGTTTCCTAGTCTGAACTAACTTACATATTTTCCTGAAATTTGCACAGTCTGCATCTATCACTATCTGATCTAGGTCTACATATACCTCCTTCTTCCTATCTCTGCTTGTAACATATCTCGTACTATTCCCCAAAAATGCCTTAGAACGTATTCTGCCTTCTATTTCTCCTATTTTTTTCCCACAGATATCTTTATTCCCCTATTATTTCTATAACCTATTTGTTATTAACTTTGTCTGTCCATGCTGTCATCCTCATACATCTGAAGCACAACATTCCAAAAAGCTGCTACCGTTTTTCTGTCTGCTTTTCCTAATACCCGTATTTCATAGGCATACTGCGCTGTGCTTCACACAATTTTCTTGTTTCTATGTTTGTTGTCTTTGACCATAGGCGCTGTTCTTTCTTGTTAGATGCAGTTCGGTTCTCTTCTATTGTTTTACAATTATATACCTTATTTCTCCGACATTCAGTGGTTGTGAAGGGAAGGGGGGCTCCGTGGCGTAGTTGGTATGTGTGTGACTACTACGCCCAAGGTCCTGGATTCGAATCCTGACACGGTCCGCTTGAAAAATGTTACGAGGAGCATTTTTCACAAAAATACACCCTCGTTCGAATGAGAGGTGAAATAGAGGTCCCTTGTGTGAGTGTTGTCACGCACGTTGAAGATCCCTACCTTGCTTGGAACAGCAAGGGTTTGGTAAAATTCAAGACTTTCCAGGTAAAAAACTCGCTTCCTGGCCAATGTAGCACCTTCGGGCGAAGCATTAAAATATCACATGTAAGGTAGTGAAGGGGGGTAAGCAGCCTGTGGCTGCAAGGATCCCCAGCACTTGAACATTTGCCGATTTAATATCTTTTCCAGTATATCTTTTCGCACAGACAATATTAGTTGCAGATATTTCACAACCAACACCTGTAGTTGTTTATAGTAATCATCAGATTTATCTGCGCTCATTTCTTCTTCATTAGATTTCCGTTTCAAAACTGGTTCGACACGTACCTCTACTTATTTATATTCTGAACTAGCCTACACAGTTCGCTGAAATTCCCACTCAGCTTATATACATTACATTTGATTTTCCAATGCTCTATCCGTAGGTACTACATTGGCCAGGAAGCGAGTTTTTTTTTACCTGGAAAATTTGGAATTTTGCGGAACCCTTGCTGTTCTAAACAAGGTAGAAATCTTTAACGTGCGTGACAACACTCTCACACGGGACCTCCATTTTACCTTTCATCCGAACTAAGGTGTATTTATGTGAAAAATGTTCGCCTAACATTTTTCAAGCGGACCGTGTCGGGATTCGAACCCGGGAACTTTGACAGCTTATATACATTTCGGTTCCCCTTCTATTGTTTTCTAGTTATGTGCCCTATTTTCAGCGAGATCCGTGGTATGTGAAAAGGGGTAAGCAGCCTGTGGCTGCCAATATCCCCCAATACTTAGACATTTGCCGAATTAATAGTTTTCCAGTAAATCCTTTCACACAATTAACGTTATTCGAGTATATTGCACAACCAATACCTGTAGTTGCTTATAATAATCATCATGTTTAAGTACAGTTATTTCTTTCGTCATTAGTTTATCCATCTAGGGACTGGCTGGATGCGTACCTACATTGATTTCTATTCTGAGCTAACCTACACATTGCCCTGAAATTCGTATAGCCTACATCTTTTACTATCTGTGTGCAATAGTCTAACCTAGGTCTACCTCTACTTCTCTTTTTCCTATCTCTGCTTCAAATATATTCCGCACTATACTCTCATGCCGCAGTATGTGACCTATCATCCTATCTCTCCTATCTTTTACTGTTTTCCACATATTTCTTTCATCCCGTACTATTTTTAGTGCCTCTTTGTTCTTAAATTTGTTCTTAACTCTGTCCGTCTTGAAACTAGTTGGACGCGTACCTCCACTTATTTATGTTCTGTGCTAGTCTATACAGTTCCTTGAAATTCCCACAACATCCAATATACAGCTCGGTTCTCCTTTTATTGTTTTCGAATTATATGCCCTATTTCACCGAGATTTATTGGTATGTAAAGGGGGTTAAGCAGCCTGTGGCTGCCCAACACTTAGACATTTGCCGAATTAGTACTTTTCCAGTAAATACTGTCGCACAATTACCATTAGTTGAGAATATTGCAAGATCAATATCCGCAGATCCTTATAAAAATCATCATGTTTAAGTACATTTACTTTTTTCGTCGTTCTTGCTTTAATTCTATTACTGCTGTTTTCTCTTTGTATAAGCTACGTACGATCCCTATAACTCATTCCAATCTTTTTGAGTATTTCGAACATTTTTTTCCATTTACATTGTTGAATGGTTTTTCAGATCTACAAACCCTATATACACGCTTTCACCTTTTTCTATTGCTTTCTCGATTATCACTCTCAAAGCTAAAATAGCCTTCCGTCTTCCCCTGTTTCGTTTAAACCCAAATTGATCTTCTCCTAGTTCGTTTTTCCATTCGCTTTCGTACAATTTTAGTTAATATTTTTGACACGTTTGCTGTCAAACTTATTGTTCGATAATTTTCACGTCTATCCGCGCCTTTTTTTTTTGGTATACTTACTATGAGGTTACGTTTGAAATCTTTGGGTAACTCGCCTGTCTCATACATATAGCTTACAAGTTGGAAAAAACGTTCTGTTGCTGCGTGTACAGCGGCTTTTAGAATTTCTGTTTGCACCTTATCTGTTCCCGACGCCTTACTATTTTTCAGATCCTTTAATGCTAATTCAAACTTATTTCTAAGTATAGGGTATCCCATGTCATCGTTTTCAATGTCTGATTCTTGTTCTAATGCTGTTAGTTCCTCTCCTGCATATAAACTCCCTATATATTCTTGCCATCGACCAACTTTCTCTACATTTTCTATAATGATGTTTCTTCACGCGTCCTTTATATTTTTGCTATATGGTTTTATATCACTAAAATTCTTTCTAATTAATTTGTATGCTTCGTCTGTCTTTCCTATTTCTATCTTAGTTTGTACCTCTTTGCACTTTTCATTAATTCATTGTTCTTTAGCTTTCCTGCATTTGCGAATAATTTCCCATTTTATGGCTTTGTATCTCGGTTTTCCTGCTTCATCTGATTTATTTTTGTGTTTTCGTCTTTCTTCTATTAAATTCAGGATATCCTTTGTTATCCATAGTTTCTTGTTTTCTTTTGTGTATACCCCAGAATATCTCTGGCTGCCTTGTCTAAGCTGGATTTAATGTTATTCCATTCTGTTTCTACTTTCTTAGTATCAGAAATTTTCCCGATATCTTTCAGCAATTCATTTGCCTTTTTTTAAATCTTTCTTGAATATTTTTATCATTTAGTTTCTCAAAGTCAAAGTACCTTTTTCCGTTTCTTTTTTTCAAATTTTTAAATTTAAGTGCGGCCTTCATAATTACGATGTTGTGGTCAGTGTCTATATCTGTTTTTGGGTAGCTACTACAGTCTTTTACTTGATTCTTAAACTGTTGTCTAACAAGAATGTAATCTATTCGATATCTTTCTATATCTCCTGGCATCTTCCAGGTGTATCCTCTTGTTGCATGATGTTCAAATAATGTGTTTGTGATAGTTAAATTGTTCTTGTCGCAAAATTCTACAACTCTATTTCCCCTGTCGTTTCTCGTGCCTAACCCAAATAAACCTACTACTGTTCTTTCCCTACCCTCACCTACCACTGCATTAAATTCCCCGTACTTATTAAATTTTCATGTTCTTTTACGTATCTTAGTATGTCTTCGGTATCCTTGTACATCGCTTCTACCTCTTCGTCACTGTAGCTAGAGGTGGGTATGTATACTTCTATTATTACTGTGTTTACGGGTTTGGATTCGAATCTAACCATGAGTACTCTTTCGTTCTTTTGTAAGTAGTTTTCTACAAAGTGTCCTTCCTTCCTCTGCTACTGTATGAATTACCCTGAAGTATCCACTCCAAAAATCCCCGCCTCTGGCCACCGAACTTCGTGGATTCCTACTATGTCTAGTGCTACCTATTCATTTCGATTTGTAGGTTATTTAACTTACCTACTTGCTTCATACTTCTAACATTCTACGCTCCGACTCGCAGAATGTTTCCCACTCTTATTCTTAACTTTCCGATCGTATCCTCCGAAGTAGACCCCTCCCGGAGATCCGAATGGGGACTATTTTAACTCCGGAAGTGAGGCAGTTATTGAATTTTTAGATGTAGATGATGAAAAAGAAGAAGACGCCTATACATTCGAAGAGCCTCAAACTTTCACTTATAGATCCAAAAGACCGCCAAAAAGATTTCTGGTCCAGGTCAAAAACAGGAGACAAGATAGATAAAACCATGAATGGTAAACAAAAAAATAATTGGCTTTTGCCGGATACTGATCCAGAAATAGGTCCATCCACAACAAAAAACGAATCTTGAGCAAGGTGCAGATATTGTATTGGGGTTAGCGGAACATGTAAAAGTTCCCATTGATACAAAGTTACAGTTTGATAATCTGTTCACATCTGTAGATCTGTTGCAAGAGTTATGGCAGAGAAATCTAGGTGGTACTGGAATCTTACGATTAAACCGTAAGCCTAAATCTGACGCACTGGTGAACAGAAAGCAACTGTAAGACAAACTTCGATAAGTGCTAGAAATAGTCAACTTACTGCAGTGAAATGAAACGGTAATGCTGTGGTCACTGTTCTTTCAAACTGTTATAAAGAATAGTCCCTCTAAGTTAGCTAAACTTGGTTATTTTTTGAGTTATAAGAAAAGATTCTTCAACTTGGAAAACAAATTTCTTTTAGATCCTAAACTTAAAAATTCTAAATTCATAATTGAATATATCTCTTTAAATCATACGTCTAAGGTTCCAACTACTATAGAATCCACTGATGAAATACTGTTAAAGGCTCTTGATGCCAAAATAAATATTTCTAACATACCTCCTTACTACTTGCTACACTATGCTGTTTTCAAATCAGATTCTTTGACTACTAAACTAAGAATAGTTTTTGATGGTAGTGCACTTGCACATTCCAACATATCTTTAAACGATACACAAGTTGTCGTCTTTGTTCTTCAAAATGATTTATTTTCTATACTTGTACGCTTCCGTCAAAACAAAATTGCTTTAACGGTGACATTGAAAACGCATACATTGGCGTGATGATCCTACTTTACCTCTAGAGACTTATGAACTTAATACTGTGACGTACAGTACAGCTAGTGCCAACTACCTAGCTACGAAATACCTACGACATCTTCCGGTTCTTTGTAGTGAAACGCATTCTAAGCTTTGCCTCATCCTACGTTCATACTTTTATATGGACGATCTAATTACTAGCGTTTATACAGGAAATGCAATCTTTGCAGGCAGACCCCACTACTGTCCTAGCTAGTGTGGGTTCTCCATCTAACTCTACTGAAAAATCTATCCAACCAAGTAGAAACTGAACTTTACAAAACTAGAGTTATGTGCAGCGGTATAACTGGCGCAACTGACACACAAAATAAAATCCGTTCTAACAGTCCCTATTTCTAGCATACGATTGTGTACTGATTCGACGATAGCACTGCATTGGATCAAGTCGGCCCCAAATAGATTGAAAATATGTGTTGCTAACCGAATAGTTTTAATTCTGGAACTAACTAATATAGATTCTTGGTCTCACGTTCCATCTAAACTAAATCCTGCGGATCTAGTCTTTCGTGAGGTAACTATAAATTAATTACTAGACTGTCCCTTATGGTGGACAGGTACGAGCTTGCGTACTGAACCATGCAACATCTGGGCTATCCAAAGTGTTAGCCCCAACATTTTAGTTGACCCAGAACTTAAATCTGTGTCAAGCAACACTGTAACTTTATTAAACCTACATACTTCTGAATTAATAGATATTCTACACTAAACCGGCTACAACGTATTTATGGCACAGAGTTTCCGGTTTGTAAAAAATTCTACACCGGGAACTATTCAAGTTTCTGGCTCACTAACTACAAAGGAACTACAAAATAGTCTCAACATGTTTGTTAAACTTTGTCAAGCTGAGGTCTTCGGGTCAGTATTAAACCAACTAAAATCTAATCGTCCTATTAAAGCCGTTTCGAGCATATTATCATTAAATCTATTTCTAGATGGAGATGATATACTTAGAGTTGGTGGACGCCTAAGAAATTCTACAATTCGACAAAAAAATTCCTATTTTACTACCTAAAAATATAAATTGACTCTACTTTTCTAACATTTTCATCTTAAACTAATGCACTGTGTAATGCAATAAACAACATCAAGTTTAAAGAAAGGTTTATTTAAAGATAAATCAAGCTAAGCGACTACACATCATGAAAGCTTCTTACGTTCTTCTATATCTCTGAACAACAAGTTACAGTAACCCCTTACTTACTCCCTCTACTACCCTTAGGTCTATCGACGCACGCAGAAGGCCTGAAATATTTTACACATCCTCCGGCGCGACGGTATAACTTAGCTTATCACTTCTTATTTCTAAAGGATACAATAATTGTATTGGGCGCCTAATTACGGTGCCATTCGCAATCTTAACGTAACAGGCACGCACTTTGCCATCACGGCCGTTTATCACGTCTGTCACCAACCCTAATTTCCACAATAACCGTCGCTTATCATTTCCATGTATTAATACGACATCCCCTTGCTTAATCGCACACTCACGCACATTCACGTTACAATGAGCTCCTCTTAATAATTGTAAATATTCTGCGCTCCATCTTTTCCAAAAGTAGTCTATAACGTTTATTCTCTGCTTCCATAGCCTACGAATCTCATCTCCATTAATAAAACGGTCAACAAAAGGACAATGTTTCCATGTTATATCTTTCGATAAGGTCTGAATTTCTTTAACACGGTTAGTCACATATGGTTTCCATTTTGACGCATCGCCTTTAATCCAATGTAACGCGATCAGAGAATCTGTCCAACACACTACCTTATCGATTTTAATTAATACATTAGTTTTTATAAATACCTGTAACCTAGCTGCTAATAACGCGGCAGTTAGTTCCAAGCGCGGCAAGGTTGGCACTTTATCGCTACAAGCCTTTAGGGGCGCAAGGCGATTTTTTGAATACAGTAACTGCACACCAATTTTCTCGTTACGATCGTTTTGTCTTAGATATGCAGCCACCCCGTATGCTCGTAAAGATGCGTCCGAAAAAACATGTAATTGCGATTCGTTTGGATGGTTCGACACACCTACGTAACGCGGTATAGAAAAATCCACTAATTTCATCAATTGTCGGCTACATTCCTGCCATTCATTTTGCATATCTTGCGGTAACAAATCGTCCCAACCAATTTTTTCAACCCATATGTTCTGAAACAAAATTTTAAGCTTTATTACACATGGTGCAAGAAGCCCTATCGGATCATACACGCGAGCAATTGTCTGTAACACGTGCCTTTTTTTCACCATCTTAACGGAATGTATGTACTCCCTCACACTACTCAAATCGACACTAATTCTATCGTTCTGATTGCACCAGTTAATTCCTAACACCTTTTGAATTTGTGCATTTTGCGATTCAACCTTGCTGTTTACTTCGAGATCGTTAATCGTCCATTTGCGTAAATTCATGGAGGGTCCTTGAAAAAGCTTACTTGAAAAGTCTTTTAAATTTTCTGCAACATTTAGATTGTTTACACTGACCACTAGATCGTCTACATACAATCCCCTTTCTAAGATTTCAATAAATTCAGGGTTTTATTTCGATTATTGATGTAACTCCGAATGCTACTCTATTCATACGGTACGTTTTCAGTTCATTGTCGTTATTGTACCATAAGAATCGATGTGCGTCTTTATCGTCGGAATGTAAATAAATTTGTAGAAATGCTTTCTCAATGTCAGCCGTAATTCCGATCTCGCCTACACGAAAATTAAGCAAAATCTTAATTAAATCTGGACTTAAATTAGACCCCTTTTCTAATAAGTCATTCAACGATTTTTGTCCCGGGGCATGTGAAGAGGCATCGAAAACCACTCGTAAACGCGTTGTTTGCTTATCTTCTCTAAAAACCGGCCTGTGTGGCATGTAATAAACACGATCGCCATTTGTTTTTTCAGCATCACCGCGGGAAATTAACTCGGCATAAATATTATCCAACATTTCTTTGATAGCAGCGTTATATTCACATATTTTGTTAATATTGGTCAATTTAAACTTTAGCCTCTGAGCACGAACTCGCGCACTAATTAAATTATCATCTTCAATCACTGCATCCTCATTCTTCCACGGTAACGCTACTAAATATCGATCATCACATTTATGAACGTTATTTTTCAAAAAATTATCGAAAAATTTCTTATCGTCGTCTGCTTCTTTGGTTATACCTATTGTTTCCAAATCCCACATACTTTCGATCTCGGCTTCTGTTTTTATAACTGTCGCATGTAACACTGTCTGCAGATTTACTCCTTTGGTTGTAGCATCAACTGGTATGGGGCCATGCAAAGCATAACCAAATTTCGTGTCCACTGCTTCTAAACCTTTGTTTAGACGAATATTCTTTCCTGTCACTATTGTCCAGTAATTGTCTGCCCCAATAAGTATACTAATTCCATCAACAATTAACGCTCGATCTATATTAATCGGAATATTGTCAACAAGCTGCAAGTTTTGATACTCTACCACGCTCTCTTTAGGTATATGTAAATCATCCATGCAAATTTCTGGAACTTCCACAGCCTCAATCGTTATAACTTAACTGGATTTTATCTTGAAACAACCTTGTCTACTAATAGCAAAATTCGATACGTTACCGCCTTCTTGTTATCAATTTCCCATTCAACTTGTAGCTCCTTGAACTAAATATGACCTCGGCTAGCATTTATTTGGAATTATAAAATTCAGTTAATTTCGATTTTATGTATAATGAAACCAATATATTATGTACATACAGCTTTTGTAAATTATTTGAAATACACTTTTCAATTAGTTACTGTTATAAATCTCATTTATTAACAATCATCTACTATTTACTCAAAACCCAAAGTCACCAAAAAAAAAACCTATTATCTTTATCAACGAAGTGTAGAATATTCTAAACCTGTTATCATATTACTCATTGTATGCAACTTCTTTTGTTGACTTCTCACAAGCATATTATATTAAGCAAATTCACTATTTAAAATAAAAAAATATAGAAAAACAAAATGTCTTATAACTAAAAAATCTGACCTGGTTTATTTCTTCATATCGACGCTTCCATTTAAAATTTATCTTCCCCATTCTGGATTACATTTAAATTATTGCCATTACACTATGGATTAATATTATTCATTTATGCACCCCCCAATTTATTGTCGTTTCATATCAAACTTCTTCTTATTGTCATTTAATTTTCTCAAACTTAAAATTGTCTTATTCTTCCCCCATACATCAAAATTGTATTACTGTATTTTCCCCGAACATCAAAATTGTATTTTTTTTCATACATCAGAATTGTATCACTGGATTTTGCCCCGGACTTCAGATTGTAGTTTATTTCACCCCCGTACTTCAGAGCCCTATTATTTTTTTATGTTTTAGTTTAACAATAAATTCCTTAAAAATGTACTTACGTTTTTAATCGGCAATTATACTTTTCATCTTGGCACTTATTTTTCTCTTTCACTTTTCAAATTTACGTATTATTTTATTTCATCACAACGCACTTCGGCCTTTGTTGAGTTCAAAACTAACTTCGTTATCACGGTGCTTGCCAATATATTCTTTATTTCCCACTCCATCCGTGGGTATGGTCTAGAACTCGTCGCTTATTTCTGACCAATCAAATAATTACCTTTGAAGCCGTTTCTGATGTAATGCTCCACGATTCCCCATAATCATAACATGCTTGCAGCTGTCTTTCGTTATCAACATGCTGTGTTTTGATAGATCTAATTGCCTTTCCATAAACAACTGATGCAATTCGACTTTAAATTTTCATATTTACATGTTGTTCACGCAATTTTTAATCTGCTCTCTTATCAAGAATGGTTAGCTATTTGTACGCATTTATATTAGCTACCTGAAGCTCTATTTCTATATCCGTATTAATCTAATCGTCTGGAACTCCTTTTGAATGCGTGTCTAATTACACTTTATTGTTTACTTATAAATATACGCGTGCTTCCACTGAAAAATATCATTATCCGCTTTACCTAAATTAACTAAAATTTATCTACAGGGTATTAAATATTTACTATCTACTTAATGCATGTATTTCTCATTCCTACGCCAACTATGCGTCTTCCTATGTTTATCTGCGTCGCTTAAAACTATTTATACTTTATATACAGGGTGTTGACTGCCTACTATCTACAAACTATATCTATTTCTTAATTTTTCACTAAATAAGTGCAGTTTTCTGCTGCCTATGCTAATTTCTGTTTCCTAAATGACCTTTCCTATAAAGTACACCCTTAGACAACCCCTTATCACAGCAATATATATATATATATATATATATATATATATTTTTAGGAATTGGTTTCTGGGTTGTAGTCAATTAGGGCAAATTAAGAACTCCTTTTTGATCGATTCGAGCTTTCGAAAATTTTATTTTCTTCTTCAGGAAACTGCAAATATGTATAATTACAAGATGTAATTAAAATGTTTACTTACGATCTAGAGTCTAATCTTAAATGTGAGAAGCATGAAACTATTTTAACTAAAACGACTATTTTAGGGTTGACATTTAAAACTATTGACACATACTTGATGAATAATTAAAACGGAATAGTTATTGCATTACAATGAAGGTTGCATTAATAATTAAATCTAAAAATACATTGATGGATATAAGGGGTGTTGTTATGAAAATAAAATAATTAATATGAATTAAATTATGATTGTTGACATGTAATAAACTAAGATAATAGCTGCAAGGAGATTTGTTTAATAAATTAATCAATTGTAGGGGTGTTGGTATTCTTTATTATTGATAGTAAATATGAATAAATGTTATTTAAATTTTGCGTGTCTGTCCTTTGTTTAGTGGAAGATCTTGTAGTGAAATAGCAACCATTTCGAGAAACAAACGTTTTTGTAATTATCTTCTTTGAAAATAATTTTAGTGTTGTTGTAATTAAAAGTGTGACCGGTTTCTATAGCGTGTGACACTAATGCACAGGTCATGATTTTTCGATTGCAATCACTTTTGTGAGAAGTAATTCTGGCGGAGAGCCATCTAGATGTGTGTCCCACATATTTGTTTGTAAGTTTATTTATATAAAGAAGAGGAATAAAAATTTTTGGGTTATTAGATATCGTCGTAGTTAAACTATGGTTGATATTAGGAATATTGAAAAGTAATTTATTTATTAATGAGTTGGGGTAAGAATTTTGAAGAAGAAGGTTTCTTAAAATAAAAAAGTTTTTGCTCTTTAGGGTGCGATGTGAAAGAAGTTCTATCCTTTTCTTTAAGCCTAAGACAAGATTGATTTTCATACTGGTTGGATGAAACGAATGATAGTTTAGATATCGACCAGAAGAGCTAGGTTTTCTATACCAATCTGTAATGAGGATATTGTCTTTATGGATGATAAGAGTATCTAAAAACGGGATGGTGCCATTAATTTCTTTTTCAATTGTAAATTGGATGGTAGGATGGTAACTGTTGAAGATTTGAAGTACATGATCTTCATTACCAGAAGGAATACAGCAGATTAGATCATCAACATATTTTTTAATGAAGGAAGGATCAAAATTAAGTTTAGAGATGCAATTGTCTCGTAGGTCATCCATAACGTATTGTGCTAATATAGGTGAAACACTGGCTCCCATAGGGTACCAAGTATTTGTTTATAAAATTTATTATCAAAAGAGAAATATGTAGTATCAAAAAGAAAGTCTATTAAATTTAAGAATTTTGTTTTGGTTATATTGCAATTTGTTTGTATAGTATGTCAACGGGTTGTTATACTAAGTTTAACTAATTCGACAGGTATATTGCTAAAAAGGGAAATCACATCTAGACTAATGATTACGTGATTAGTTGGAACTTGAAAATCATTTATAAAAGAAGCAAAATGGAAGAGTCAAGAACATAATAGCGATTGTTAGTATTATATGATTTGGTGAGTATATTTGTTATTAGTTCAGAAATTTTGCAGTTTGGTGCATATAAAGAAGAAATTATGGGACGGAGAGAGAGAGTCGGTTTATGAATTTTTGGAAGTCCGTAGAATTTAGGAGCGGTAGCATTATAAATCATTAGTCGTTTGGCTTCATCTGCGTTAATGTTATTATTTTTCTTTAAGTCTGATATTAATTTATTTGATTTTTGTTGGATTGTACTTGTAGGGTCTCTATTAAAAGAATTGTAGTATTTTTTATCATATATGATATCAGTGGCTAATTTGTGATATTGCTCTTTTTCTAATATTACTGATATATTACCTTTGTCAGATTTAGTTAAAATCAAATTATTATGTGATTTCATAAATATAGAAGATTTGATGAGTAGTTTTTTGTTTTCGTTAATAGATTTGAAAGGAGTGTGGACGAAGTTTGTTATTGCATTAGTTGTTTTGGCTAATAGAATATTACTATGTTCTATATTAGCGGTAGAGACTATGGATTCAATATCGGCTAATAATTGTGGTAAATTAATGTCTTTAGGTGTGGGACTCACACTAAACTTAGGGCCTAGCGACATAAAATTCTGAATATCTAATGGGATACTGACCGTGGAAAGGTTCACAAACTAACTTTTGGGAATCGAAATTTTCTTAGTTTCTATCATTTTTATATTTGCTATCTTCTTCATGTTGTTCTTTTTAATATTAGCGAAAATTTTGTTGTAGTATGAGGACATTTGTATTTGAAATTCTGATATAATCTTTGTAGGTAGTAAGTTCCTTGCAGCTTTTATCGAGTTATTTAGTTGAGTATCTAAAATTTTAATATTCTCATGCGTTATTCTAATTTCTAAATTTAACAATTTCCTATTAAATGATTCATGAAATTTTAAAATTAAGTTTCTGGTTTTACTTGAATGACAGATCAAAAGATTTTCTATACATTTTAATGATGTACTAATGTGTTTAGGTTGTAGATTATTGGTACGGCACGTGAGAAGGAAAATACGTCGATTATTAATAGCAGCAAGCTTCGTTGTTAGTTTAGCCCAATCTTTAAGAATTGTAACAGCCTCATTTCCGTAAGTAAAGCGGATATATTGGTAGAACCCCATATTGATGAATAAATTATTATAGTTTTCGACTACTTTGATATTATTTAGGAATTGGTTTCGGGGTTGTAGTCAATTAGGGCAAATTAAGAACTCCTTTTTGATCGATTCGAGCTTTCGAAAATTTTATTTTCTTCTTCAGGAAACTGCAAATATGTATAATTACAAGATGTAATTAAAATGTTTACTTACGATCTAGAGTCTAATCTTAAATGTGAGAAGCATGAAACTATTTTAACTAAAACGACTATTTTAGGGTTGACATTTAAAACTATTGACACATACTTGATGAATAATTAAAACGGAATAGTTATTGCATTACAATGAAGGTTGCATTAATAATTAAATCTAAAATACATTGATGGATATAAGGTGTTGTTATGAAAATAAAATAATTAATATGAATTAAATTATGATTGTTGACATGTAATAAACTAAGATAATAGCTGCAAGGAGATTTGTTTAATAAATTAATCAATTGTAGGTGTTGGTATTCTTTATTATTGATAGTAAATATGAATAAATGTTATTTAAATTTTGCGTGTCTGTCCTTTTGTTTAGTGGAAGATCTTGTAGTGAAATAGCAACCATTTCGAGAAACAAACGTTTTTTGTAATTATCTTCTTTGAAAATAATTTTAGTGTTGTTTATTATTTTGTTTATTTGTTTATTACATGTCAACAATCATAATTTAATTCATATTAATTATTTTATTTTCATAACAACACCCCTTATATCCATCAATGTATTTTTAGATTTAATTATTAATGCAACCTTCATTGTAATGCAATAACTATTCCGTTTTAATTATTCATCAAGTATGTGTCAATAGTTTTAAATGTCAACCCTAAAATAGTCGTTTTAGTTAAAATAGTTTCATGCTTCTCACATTTAAGATTAGACTCTAGATCGTAAGTAAACATTTTAATTACATCTTGTAATTATACATATTTGCAGTTTCCTGAAGAAGAAAATAAAATTTTCGAAAGCTCGAATCGATCAAAAGGAGTTCTTAATTTGCCCTAATTGACTAACCCCGAAACCAATTCCTAAATAATATCAAAGTAGTCGAAAACTATAATAATTTATTCATCAATATGGGTTCTACCAATATATCCGCTTTACTTACGGAAATGAGGCTGTTACAATTCTCAAAGATTGGGCTAAACTAACAACGAAGCTTGCTGCTATTAAGAATCGACGTATTTTCCTTCTCACGTGCCGTACCAATAATCTACAACCTAAACACATTAGTACATCATTAAAATGTATAGAAAATCTTTTGATCTGTCATTCAAGTAAAACCAGAAACTTAATTTTAAAATTTCATGAATCTTTTAATAGGAAATTGTTAAATTTAGAAATTAGAATAACACATGATAATATTAAAATTTTAGATACTCAACTACATAACTCGATAAAAGCTGCAAGGAACTTACTACCTACAAAGATTATATCTGAATTTCAAATACGAATGTCCTCATACTACAATAAAATTTTCTCTAATATTAAAATAAACAACATGAAGAAGATAGCAAATCTAAAATGATAGAAACTAAGAAAATTTCGATTCCCAAAGTTGGTTTGTGAACCTTTCACGGTCAGTATCCCATTAGATATTCAGAATTTTATGTCGCTAGGCCTAAGTTTAGTGTGAGTCCACACCTAAAGACATTAATTTACCAAAATTATTAGCCGATGTTGAATCTATAATTTCTACCGCTAATATAGAACATAGTAATATTCTATTAGCCAAAACAACTAATGCAATAACAAACTTCGTCCACACTCCTTTCAAATCTATTAACGAAAACAAAAAACTACTCATCAAATCTTCTATATTTATGAAATCACATAATAATTTGATTTTAACTAAATCTGACAAAGGTAATATATCAGTAATATTAGAAAAAGAGCAATATCACAAATTAGCCACTGATATCATATATGATAAAAAATACTACAATCCTCTTAATAGAGACCCTACAAGTACAATCCAACAAAAATCAAATAAATTAATATCAGACTTAAAGAAAAATAATAACATTAACGCAGATGAAGCCAAACGACTAATGATTTATAATGCTACCGCTCCTAAATTCTACGGACTTCCAAAAATTCATAAACCGACTCTCTCTCTCCGTCCCATAATTTCTTCTTTATATGCACCAAACTGCAAAATTTCTGAACTAATAACAAATATACTCACCAAATCATATAATACTAACAATCGCTATTATGTTCTTGACTCTTTCCATTTTGCTTCTTTTATAAATGATTTTCAAGTTCCAACTAATCACGTAATCATTAGTCTAGATGTGATTTCCCTTTTTAGCAATATACCTGTCGAATTAGTTAAACTTAGTATAACAACCCGTTGGCATACTATACAAACAAATTGCAATATAACCAAAACAAAATTCTTAAATTTAATAGACTTTCTTTTTGATACTACATATTTCTCTTTTGATAATAAATTTTATAAACAAATACTTGGTACCCCTATGGGAGCCAGTGTTTCACCTATATTAGCACAATACGTTATGGATGACCTACTAGACAATTGCATCTCTAAACTTAATTTTGATCCTTCCTTCATTAAAAAATATGTTGATGATCTAATCTGCTGTATTCCTTCTGGTAGTGAAGATCATGTACTTCAAATCTTCAACAGTTACCATCCTACCATCCAATTTACAATTGAAAAAGAAATTAATGGCACCATCCCGTTTTTAGATACTCTTATCATCCATAAAGACAATATCCTCATTACAGATTGGTATAGAAAACCTAGCTCTTCTGGTCGATATCTAAACTATCATTCGTTTCATCCAACCAGTATGAAAATCAATCTTGTCTTAGTCTTAAAGAAAAGGATAGAACTTCTTTCACATCGCACCCTAAAGAGCAAAACTTTTTATTTTAAGAAACCTTCTTCTTCAAAATTCTTACCCCAACTCATTAATAAATAAATTACTTTTCAATATTCCTAATATCAACCATAGTTTAACTACGACGATATCTAATAACCCAAAAATTTTTATTCCTCTTCTTTATATAAATAAACTTACAAACAAATTGAAACACATTTTTAAAGACATTGAAGGAATACAACTGACAAGTAAACCCGTTTTAACTTTAGATAAAGTGCTTTTAGTAAATTAAAAATCGAACTCTAAAGATAAACAATCTGAGTCGTATACCAAATACCATGTCAGAACTGTCATGGCAAATATGGGACACACATCTAGATGGCTCTCCGCCAGAATTACTTCTCACAAAAGTGATTGCAATCGAAAAATCATGACCTGTGCATTAGTGTCACACGCTATAGAAACCGGTCACACTTTTAATTACAACAACACTAAAATTATTTTCAAAGAAGATAATTACAAAAACGTTTGTTTCTCGAAATGGTTGCTATTTCACTACAAGATCTTCCACTAAACAAAAGGACAGACACGCAAAATTTAAATAACATTTATTCATATTTACTATCAATAATAAAGAATACCAACACCCTACAATTGATTAATTTATTAAACAAATCTCCTTGCAGCTATTATCTTAGTTTATTACATGTCAACAATCATAATTTAATTCATATTAATTATTTTATTTTCATAACAACACCCTTATATCCATCAATGTATTTTTAGATTTAATTATTAATGCAACCTTCATTGTAATGCAATAACTATTCCGTTTTAATTATTCATCAAGTATGTGTCAATAGTTTTAAATGTCAACCCTAAAATAGTCGTTTTAGTTAAAATAGTTTCATGCTTCTCACATTTAAGATTAGACTCTAGATCGTAAGTAAACATTTTAATTACATCTTGTAATTATACATATTTGCAGTTTCCTGAAGAAGAAAATAAAATTTTCGAAAGCTCGAATCGATCAAAAAGGAGTTCTTAATTTGCCCTAATTGACTACAACCCCGAAACCAATTCCTAAATAATATCAAAGTAGTCGAAAACTATAATAATTTATATATATATATATATGGTAACTGAGTGTATACACTTGGACTTGGTAACCGAGTTGTCTACTCCTGCGTTCTTAACTGTTCTACGGCGATTTATAAGCCGCACAGGTAACCCATATGTAATCATGTCTGACAATGCCACTGACTTTGTTGGCGCTTCTAAAGAACAAAAGCAAATGTAAATTTTTTGCTAATAAAAATAATAAAGCTGTAATATCCAATTTTTTGGCTAGTCCTGGAATTAACTGGGAATTTATTACCCCACGCTCTCCTCATCATGGTGGCTTGTGAGAAAATGGCATCAAAGCGACTAAGACTCATCTAAAACGGGTTTTAGGCAACACTAAGTTAACGTATGAAGATTTGTCAACTGTCTAAGTGCAAATCAAGGCTGCGTTGAACTCACATCCTCTTTCTTCATTATCTAATAATTCTTATGATCACAATCCTTTGACTCCTGGTCACTTTCTAATCGGTAAACCTTTATGCCCCCCTCCTGAGCATAACCTGCTGCATCTAACTGAAAATAAATTGTCGCTATATCAGCGTATTCAAAGGATTACGCAAGATCGCGATGCTGGGATAAGCAACGAACTTTCAGTAGTAATAATAGTAATGCTTCCAAGAGCATCTATACTAATATGCCGTGTAATTGCAAATATTGTTATTAACTATTTTAACTAAGAAATAAGGAGATATGCATATATGAACGATCACGCGTGTTTTGTTATTTTATAGTACATGTGCAATCGAAGAGAAACAACGCTTAGCTAGAAATAGGTTTCAACTTATTACTTGTGCTATAAAACTAATTCTGCTAATACCATAAAGAAAAGATGCAGCTCATGATGCTGATTGTGGGTTGTATAAATAAACCTTCTCTAACACCTATCATCCAGCAACTGACCAGTTCACATAACTTTCATGACTCATTGATAATGATATTTTAATATTTATTTTATGTTTGACTGGCATCACATTTGTTGTGTAAACGACTACATGGATTAGCAATATCCACTATTGATTACCCGATAGTGCGCATGTTAGACTATTTTGAAATAATTAGCGCGCGAATCTTTTGTAAAATAATTAAATGTAAAATTTTGAAGAATATTAAACACCATTGATTTTATTTTCTTGCACACACTCTATTTTGAATTTTCTAAAATATTAGTTTCCCATGCCTCATATTTTCTCTGAAAGGTTTTGCAGACAAATCATACTTAAAAACACCCTGCCAAGTTCCACTTTTAATTTGCCCATAAGCAATCTGAGTTACTTGTCATTTCCAAAAGTTCCCAGGTCATTAATTTTTTTTTTTAATTTTTTAGACTTTTAACTATTGTTCTAAACCTATACGCAAAGAATGAACCAATTTTTATTTCTGGGCACCAATGCGTTAACAGTTTGTCACTGTAACACACTACCGCTCTCGTAAAGTGAAGCAAGCAAGCAATACTCCAAAAATATTCCGTTAAAAATGCAAAATAAATGATTACCACTTCAACCTTCAAACGGACATTGAAATGCAGTATACATTAGTATGCATAATTTTGTACACATACTTAAGAAGCAAAATATTTATACACACACCCAACTTAACCTAACATGACCTAATACATCGCCAAAGATGAATTCGCCCATTAGCGAAATTCCAACACCAGTTCGATACTGCGCACCATGTCATATCGATTTCACAACACAACAACTTCCATGCTCAACAATAAATTCAGCTTCAATGCACTTTAATTACCGGCAATGTATGCCAATAATAGAATATATTAAGCTTTGTTATAGTGCGATTAATAGTAGACTAATTACTAATATGTTTTCACTTGTAAATAACCCTTGTCACCGTAACATCTCTTAGTTCTATTAATAAATATTGTGTATACAATTTTTATCTTACGTGAAAAGACATTTAAATGTAACGCCATCGGTACCTTGTATGTGTTTTGTTATTAGATATTATGCCCCCTGGCTGTGTACATGTTTAATTAACTTCAGAGTCCACGTGTAAAGTTTTTCTTTACTTAAAAATATAACATAAAAAAATACAGAGCGTTTGTGGTGTAAGCCATGATTTGCACTAATTTGTCAAGTGTAAAATAAAGTTATCCAAAAAAGTGTAACAACTAAAACCATTTGATATAATCTTTTTGGTCATGTAGTTATAAAACTAAGTTTTATATTTGCGAACGGATTAAAAGAATATTTTAAGCTAAAACTTTTTTAGGTGGCTCGTGAAGTTGAAAGGCTTTTCAACTTCATTAACGACCAAAGAAATGTTTAGCTTAAAATATATTTTAATCCGTCCTTCAAGGCAAAATTTGCTTTTACAAACTTGTGACTAAATAAGTTTTATCAACCCTATTATCTGTGAACATTTTAGTGCCGAAGTTCACGGAAACGACTGCGTTTTCGAGGAGTACCGTTACTGTGTGTGTTTCGATGTAGTGTCCAAAATTACCGTTCTAACCTTTCTTATCTTTTTCTTTTAGGACACTACACAGATATGAGTCAACAACGTTATAAAAATTTGAGAAAATCGAATTACTAAGACCTTGAGAGAAGCTCGTCGTCGGAAGCCATGGACTACAAGTCATAATAACTTTATAACTTTTAGATAGAAATTTGCACGATTGAGCCTAAATAGTAATTGAGTAAGAGTACGGAGTGAACGGTAACAGTGATGCTACAACTAACGCAGCGTTTTCAATGATATACCATTACTTGTTGATTATAAAATGTCAAAGTTGACTTTTTTTCCTTTCTATTAATAATAAAAATTTACCGATGGAATTGTCAACTATATTTATAACAACTTAAATTGTAGGTAACATTATACTTTGTGTCTAGTAAAATCTAGAATTTCATCTTTGCAAACACGACAGAATACTTGCTTTGCGCTGGATAAAAATTACTAACTAAACTAAAAACGTCGACCTATTACCGAATTAGAAAATATCTTTAAAAATTCGTAACTAAATAAAATTTCCTAAGTACTAAAATAAAAGTTGGTAGCTTTTCTTACTGTTTCTAAATTTTTAGAATAATGAATTTCATAATAATTTTGTTCATTGTCGTAAAGTTTGTATAGGTTTTAATACTTTGGAATAAATCGCGCGCGCTCCCTAGTGGTTTGGTTTTGTACTAGTTAGTGTAACTTATTGTGAAATATCTTAAAACAAAACAAAAAATGTTAGTTCTCTGGTATTTGAATAGGTTTTTTGAAGTAATAATTAAAGTTTGAGTTTTTAATAAAGTTAATGATTTAAAATTGTGAGTTTTGCGAATACTTTAACGTAATTTACGACTATCTGGATATAGATCTTTAAAACTTTGTATCTAATAACACTTACACATCTCATGTTTAGAACGAATAAATAATTAACTTTTATAATTAGTACCGTGTAAATTAACTTATTTTGAAACACACGGATTTATCTTAATATTTTTTTTAATAAATGACTTTGACCCATCTGTAATAGTCGAATAAATTTTTTTTCACATTAAAGTATACTCGTTTATGTAAAATTCCGTAGGACGAACACTCCTAATTTTAAATAAGTTTTCAAAATATTTACATTATGATGATTTCTACTTATTTATTTTGATGTTCAATAATCATTCTTATCCTGTTTGAATGGTATAACCTATATTTACATAAATTGTTGTAAAGATTTCCTTTTTGCATATTTTTTTTAATTGCCGTTTGACTTAACGTATCTAGTGATGACTTTAATTTGCCGTGTTACCAATAAAACTTATGAGTTGACTTTCTTAAAAATTATTTTTTCAAAAATTACATTTAAACTTTTAAGATGAATTAGCTACAGTTAAAAACAAAAGAAGTCTGTTTTGAACTTACTTCACGCAATATTTTACACAAAATAAACGTAGATTGCAGCGAAAGACGATTCTTACTCAGGAAAAGAAAGACGCGAATTCCCTGAACTATAAGTTTAGATTTCGATAAAAACGTTGAACAACTTCCTGATTCTTCTAATGATGTTAAGGCTATCATATACCACTGATCTCCCACCTACAAATATTGAATTTCTGCAAATCCACTTTAGTTTGATTGACCTAAAACCTTTTGCCGATAATACTCCTCCACAATAATTAATACATTTTAATCTACCTTTTTAAATATATCTTGTGTTATAAAATGTTATATACCTCATAATATCTGTTGTCGTTTTCACTTACTTATCTTTTCTCCTTATTTCACGTCGAAAGCCTATTCTACCGTTGACCTTTAAATAGGTAAACCGCTTTAATTTTTCTAATTTTTTTATTCTTTTAATAACTTATTTTCATTTCTCCATTCCTATGACTCCATTATTTGCACAACATACCTTTATTTTTTTATTTTTTTGGCTCTTTAGGTATTCAAAGTATCTTCACTAATTTCTCTAATACTTTCTCCGTTACCATTTTCTGTACGCTCCCTCCTCCCCGGCTTATTTATGTTAGTCATATCTTTAGCACGAATGAAGTAATAAATCTTTAGGACTTGTCGGAGCTGATGTTGAGTTGATGCTTTTTACATAGGGTAAACATGATGGTCGACAACCATGTATGTGTTGGAAAGAGTCAACATTCGCAGTCGCAACAATAGGAGAATTCTATTTCTTGTGTTTTCACTTTCGGAGTTTTTGCTCATTATCTTTTTCGCATTCCTCCCTTTTTCCTTTATTTGTGACCTATAAATATTATTAAATGTTTCCTTTTTTTCATGCCTAACATAATACGAGACTATGTCGTTTTTTTATATCACCCTTGATTAAGGTGGTGTGAATTTACCGTATATATCTTCTCTTATCGATTTTTTATATCTTTAGGTTGAGTATGTCTACTTTTGTGAATAGCGGAGCGTGATTGTGTTTTTGTTCCTTTTGCTAGACAAGGGGTTCTTCAGACTTCATGTTCCTCGTATTTGGGGACATTTCTTTTCTCCCTCTCTCTCGTCTCTCTCTGTCTCTCTCTCTCACACACACACACACTCTTACACACACACCCACTCTTTCTCTCTCTCTCACCCCCATAGGACGTTTGTCCAATAACTTAACATTTTCATATTTCGCTGTCTGCTTTTTCGCGGCGGCTCCGTGGTGTAGTGGTATGTGTGTGACTACTACGCCCAAGGTCCCGGGTTCGAATCCCGACACGGTCCGCTTGAAAAATGTTAGGCGAGCATTTTTCACAAAAATACACCCTCGTTCGGATGAGAGGTAAAATGGAGGTCCCGTGTGCGAGTGTTGTCACGCACGTTAAAGATCCCTACCTTGCTTGGAACAGCAAGGGTTCGGCAAAATTCAAAATTTTCCAGTTAAAAAAACTCGCTTCCTGGCCAATGTAGTACCTTCGGGTGGAGCATTGGAAAATCAAATGTAATGTCTGCTTTTTCGCCTAATTTTTCCTAAGATGAGCCAGTATTAAATCCTAAATACTACCATCTGTCACATAAGAATGATGCTCCCCACTCCAAGTTACTGACTCCGTTTTGGCGAGTTGGGTAACGCTTTTCTATCCACTTCGTCTACCATCTCTTGTTCAATTCGAGCCTTTCTTCTTCTCTCTTCGCCTATGAAACTACTAAGGCATCCAACTCATTGCAACTTCTTTCTTTTAGTACCTTTAACTATATCTATCTACCTTTTCTCTTCTGTTAGTTGTCGTATAGTCTGGGGACTAGGTATCCCACGGCCTTGGACCATTTGTGTGGACCTCGTATTCAGTCGTGCGTAGCCACTGCCCTTGTCATTGCCATTGCCGGCGGCAGTGCTATACCCAGGGTAAGTCGATCCCTTGTGCGTTCGGGTATTGCTTCTCGAACCTCCATTATGGACACTAGAAAATCCTTTTTAACGGCCCTACGCAAAATCACTCTTTAAATTTTGTTTTAAATACACCTATGTTTTTATCTCAGAATGTTACCATCATCTTGTGATTTTACCTTTATCTTGGGGTTATCTTGTGGTTATATCTCTACCTTGAGCATGTCTCCTACAACTTACCTTTTTCTTCTTGTAATTGGATAGCATTTTTTGAGAATTCTAATTAAATGATATTTTGAAACTAAGATTTGTATAATCCGGGTGAAATGTAACAGTTGAAAGAATGAACCTGACAGTCTTTAGCTTTACAATTTGTTAGGGCAGTTAAGGAAAAATTGTCTTAGTAATATCTTAGTCCGATTGATTACAGAAAAAATTTGTTTGATAAGGATGTCAAATAGGTATGGTAAGATTTGGATACTTATATGTGCGTTTTGTAAATATCTTGTGTAGAATGTTTTATATATTAAAATGTTTGTATTTAAGAACATTGAAACAAACAGTAAAATAAAATTTCTATCAGTAAATAGAAAAAATAGCTACTTAAACTAAATTATATATTAAGATTTGGGATTAAATTTAGAGCTGTAGGATTTTAGGTTAAGGAAAGAGTATGTCGAAGGAGATGTAGTTACCTTAGCTTGGGATATTTATCATTTCATTCATTTATGTGAATATGTTTAAATATATATCCGGGACCTTCCTTGCTAAATATAAAATGACCTCTCAATCTATTTAATTTTTATGCGTACTGGTACGCCCATGGCGTAACAACACTTGTCAACATATATTCAAGGAAACGTTCCAACTGTTGTAGTTTTTTTTATTAATTTTTAATATCGACAAAAAGGTGTATTGTTAGAAATAATTTTTTGTATTTGACATTTATATAATTATGTGTAGTTCCATAAACCGCAAAGTGGTTTTATTTTTAGGTTAAAAGCAACGAAAATCTCGAACATCAAGAAAAGAATTTCCTTGCTTAACGAATTTAAAAGCATAGGCATACTAATAATTTAATATTTTAGATTAAATTTTCTTCAATAGTATTGTACCATAAATCCGGAAGTAATAAGAGCTTGTATATAAATGGCTTGTCTACAAGTATATCCTCAAACCTGCTAGAGCACCACCAGATCAACCATTCATTACGTTTTGAGTTGGGACGGCTTTCTAGAAGCTCCTAAATTAATTAAAATCATGGAGCGTAAAACTTAGTTACCGATTCAAACAGGTATTCAGAGGCAATTGCCCTTTACTCTTTACAAGAACTTACTCTCCACTTTTCTCCTGAGTTGTCTGAAATATTGACATTTTTGGTTGTAGTATAGTCAATGGCAATCTTTCAGCATACATAATGTTGAGCAGATTGTATTACCGTATATCAAACCACACGTGCTAGAAACAAAATAAGTGCACGAAAACGCCAGAAAGACCCAAGAAAACCATCAACTTCAAATCCTTCATTCACATTGGACAATAATACTCATTGGACAAAGATATCATCTCCATACCAAACCAAAGGGGAAAAAGACCATAAAAGAAGCTCCGTGTTCAACAATCAAACATTCACTTGGAACACGCCGACGCCTCAACGAGTGGTGCGCTGTATTACGACACCGACGCCTCTTACATCCACACCTTAGCCAGCGGTGTTTAAATCATAGACTGCTGACGTCGATGCCTCAACGAATGGTGCACTGAACCACGACGAGGACGCCTCCTATAGTCGACACCTGCAGTAAGCCGCGACGTCTTCCGAAGTCCACCAATCAGCCTCCCCGTTGAGTTTGATGAAGAATCTTTGAATTGTATATATATATATATATAATATATATATATATATATATATATATACATTCATCCTATAATTGTTTTACCTTGTATATATGTATATATATATATATATGTGTGTGTGTGTGTGTGTGTATTTTGTAAATACTAGTCAGTAAGCCATAACTAGTGTCGCCCAACGTGGTGCCGCCTTCACTCGACACTGCAAGCAAGAGAGCTTGCACGAACCAAACAACATGTCCAGACAAGAAGTCAAATAGCCATCAATATCCATCCGGTGGCCCTCAACAACAACAACAAACCACCGCCTAGATGGAAACAACTAAACCGCTAGTGGAAACCTCTACAAAAAATCCGTATTTTCTAGGCCACATTCGCAGATTTGCATCCCAGCTACTTTAAGAAATTCTTCCTGGGGAAATACGACAGTCTAGCTATTAACGCGAAAATAACAGCCGATTATTATGGACAGAAACAGACGGCATCTCAACCAGTAGCTGCATTCCTCGGTACTAAGATGCGTCAGGTCCGCCGTATAAAAATAGAGATCAACCATGACAGAATTGTTCACGGACCTCGTCCTTCCAATATTAAGGAATTTAATTCAATGTCACATGCTGACAACCCAATGGGAAATGGCAACCCTCCTCACAAGGATAGAGGAGAATACAAAGGAAGCAACAAAAGGGACAACCAACCCCACGCCAACAGCAAGACCTTCACCCACAAAGGAACAACTACCAAGGTGCCGCTTTTGCCCACAACGCCATTGGCATTAGGACCGCCCAACTTGAGTGACGCAAAGGCCGAGCGACGTCAGAACACTGCCCGGCCTGACGAAAGAAATTGGTGCGACTGAATATAACCCACGATGATCCTCTACCAAGAATTCCTGTCACCATACACAAGAAAACTTTTAGATATAGGAGCGAAATCATGTATGATCACGAAAGACCAAATACCCACGGGCTTACGGATGGAACCCTACCATAGCTCGTCCATCTAGCCGAAGCAAAAACAGAAATGGCCATCAAAGAAAAATTCCGCACACCATCCACCCTCGGACACGTGACGAACCCTGAAAGCTTCCTGGTAGTAGTTTGCCCTAGTTCAGCAGCTTTCGGGAAGAATTCCAACCAATGATTACTGGGCCAACATAACCAACTACCACTGCCAGCACCAGCGAAAACCGCCTGTTGCCACTAGACATCAACCCATGCAGAGCACAGGTCAATTATGTGGCCCTCGTCGATCTGCTCAAACGTGTGTAAGCTGGAGAGCAAGAAAATGAAGCCATGGGACGAATGACCCAAGAATGGTTCTTTCTAGAACGAAGAGGTTCCCAAAACCGACACGAAAAGAAATCCTCTAAGACATTCTGGTTGAAGATCTTTGGTGACGCAGCCCTACCAAAAACGGACTCGTTGTATCTCCCAATGCACACACCAACGTGAAGTACGCTTACCACGATCTAGCAGGACACTCAAGCACCGACGAAACATACCACGTTCTCAGCGATCGATACTTTTGATCGAAGGTCGGTGACACCGTAAAACAGTACATCAGCCAATGCTGAACATGTCCCACCACCAAGCAAATAAAAGAAAGTGAACGCCGCTAGAGAACCAGATATGCCGACGACGAGGACCCCACCCTATCCTCGCGCTGCGACATGATTATGATTCATAATCAACTGTCACTCTAGAGTCGGGTCGAGGCTAAATCGACCGGACCTCATCCAATCCAAAGAAGAGTCGGACCCAACAGCTACTGGGTTTGACTTTAATGGAGAGATATAAAGATTCACACCGAAGACATACGACCTGCAGCCACAAGATCACAACCACCACGCATCAAACTAGCTGCACAATACCTTTTAACGGAGAGAGGGAGTTTACCATATATCAAACCACACGTGCTGGAACAAACTCACAAAAACATCGGAAAACCCAGGAAAATCATCAACTTTAAATCCTGCATTCCCATTGGACAACAACACTAATTGGACAAAAACAACACTTCCATACCAAACCAAAAGACGAAAAGACTATAAAAGAAGCTCCGTGTTCAACAGTCAGGGATTCCTTTGGAGCTATTTATAGACTAAGAGATCAACTAGCAGCGCTGACCTATAGCCTGTCATCTTCACAACACTAGCGGCGCTGCCATATAGCACACTTACGCCGACGCCTAGTTGGTATGTGTGTAACTACTATGCCTAAGGTCCCTGTTTTGCATCCCGACACTGTCTGCTTGAAAAATGATAGGCGAGCATTTTTCACAAAAATACACCATCGTTGGGATGATAAAATGGAGATCCTGCGTGTGAGTGTTGTCACGCACGTTAAAGATCCCTACCTTGCTTAGAACAGCAAAGGTTCGGCAATTTTCAAAAATTTACCAGGTTAAAACTTGCTTCCTAGCCAATGTAGCACTGGAACATCAAATGTAGAGACGCCGACGCCTCAACGATGGTGCGTTGCGTCACGACGCCGACGCCTAATAAGTGGTGCGCTAAATTACGACACCGACGCCTCCTTCATCCACACCTTAGCTAGCGGTGCTTAAATTGTAGCCTGTTGACGCCATAACGAATAGTGCGCTGCACCACGACGCCGACGCCTCCTACACTCGACGCCTGCAGTAAGCCACGACGTCTTCCGAAATCCACCAACCAGCCTCCCCTTGGATATTGATGAAGAATCTTTAAATTGTGAATATATTGTTCCTATAATTGTTTTACCTTGTATATAATATATATATATATATATATATATATATAATAATGCTATGATAAGGGGTTATTTAGGGGTATATTGAGTCATAATGGTTACCCAATACATGTAAATAGACTAAGAGTTAGAAAATCGCATTTATTTAGCATTAAAAATAGGTAATTTGTATATTATGCAAACAGTAAACATTTAACACCCTGTATAAGGATCGCAAGTGACTCTAATTAATGCCGAGTAGCATATCATTCAAGAATACACACACACATGCAACAAAACAAATAACTCTACACGCAATCAAACTTGTCATAAACCTAAAATATTCATAGATTGTAAAATTAATACGCGTGAAATGCAGTAAAAACCTAGAAAATCATAATACAATTCACATTAGACACACGATAATGAAAGCAGATAGCATACTGTCTTGATAAGAAACGCATTCTTCGAAATAAATACGTTTCGGAAACGCAAAAATGTAAATAGTTTATTTACGTCACTTGGTCTACGTGATTTTCTACATGAAGTTAATGCAGATCCCAAAAGTATTATCTTGACAAACAAAGCCATAAAATAAATACAAACCAGAAATATACGAGTACTTACGTGATCAACGAATTGTTTCTATAAGGCAATATCAGCGATAAACCTGTAAAAACCCAAGAATATCCAAAACAACTGATGGTTGGTCATACACTTTGAACAACAGCTCAGATAAACCAATGAATTTAAATGGGGCGTAGGCTATATAATGCAAAAGTTTGATAAGGGTGCAGTCTTAGTTTTGAACCACGTACAAGCTGCATCACTGATACTTAAGAATTTACGCGTCCAATAAATATTCGAATTAAACAATGAAAATTTTGTGAAAAGTGATGCTAGAAATCGTAAGTAGATATTTATTAATTTAGCTAAAATATTTATAACTCAGGGCTCTAAGGATACTCTAAGAACAATAATCTAAGTACAACAATTCTAAGGACAATCTAAGAATAAATATAAGTACTAAATTCTAAGAGACGTTACGAAAATTTGAAGGACATTACAACGTTATGAAAATTTAAGGCAGATCAACATTAAACGGGGTAAAATTTGGAGACTAAGCAACTCAACTAAATGCAATATTGGGGTACTGAAACACGGCACGCAGCTGAAAGACGCTCAAGGAAAACTACAGGTCAGAACTATCTTGCATAATACATTATTTACTATTTACTATATTTGAACATTGATCATATTAAGGCATTATTTTTTATTTAGTATTTTTGAACATATTTTAAACTTGAATATTCTTTTATGTAGGGAGTCAACAAAAATTTATTTTGATACGTGAAAAATTTCGTAAACTAGGGAAAATCTTGAACGTTCAGAAAAATTTCCAGTAGAGTACAAACGACATTTTGTTGACTTTAAAATAAGAAAAGGGAGCTTTAAGTTTTGGAGATAAACAATTAAAAATTTATTGTTATTTGATTCAGGGGATAATTTTATCATACAGTCAAAAAATTTAAGCTGTGAAGTGTAAATCATTTTTCTTTTCTCATTATACAAATATTAATCGACTTCGTTTTATCATTCAAAGCAGATAAAGTTTTAGGGAAAAAGGGGTGAACTATTTGATTATCGTAACGTTGTGCACAATTCCCGAGAAGTTAGCGCCCTTTTAGCTGAACATTTTGGCCAAAATATTATATGCAATAGTGGACCAATTATGTGGCCGGCAAGATCACTAGATCTTATACCACTTGATTTTTATTTATGGGGTTTTGCTAAAAATGAGGTATATGAGTTTGAACCGCCTCATAATATAAACGAACTGCAGGAAAGAGTCCGTGACATTCTTAACTCTATAAATAGGCGCACGTTAAGCAGAGTTGTACGGAAAGTTTTAATTAATTGTCGAATGCGCCGTGATGCAAACGGACAGCATTTTCAGCATCTACGGGAAGGAATTTAGATGATAGTTTGCTGTTTCGGTCACATTTAATTTTGTTCCCTAAATTAGATAAGATAGGCTACAGTTTTATGTTTAAGTTAATTTTAAGATTTATATCCAATACTTTACGAGTTCTACTTAACAAAATGTATGTAGTACTACTACTACTACTACTGTTTGGAAAGTAGAAATCAAATTTTTGCCCTGTTGGGATTACCAAACGTTATAGAATATACAAATTTAGTTATTTTTAAAATTTAGAATAGTTTTGCATTTTTTTATAGACATGTGGCATATTTTTGAAAACGTAATTTTAAGGCGCATAATATTCACTTAATATTCAAAATGGCGGCCATAAGAAAAACAAAAGTTGTGGGCGTTTCCTCGAAAACAAAAGACAGTCGAATGATTCTGTTTATGCTAAAATACTCCTTTTAGAAAAGTGTCTTAATAATGTGCAAGTCTTGTGATGGTGCGACTTATGATTCATGTTTTATTATCAAAAAACAAAATCCGCCATTTTTAGTTTTCTTCGAATATCTCCAAAACCAGACAACTTACACCAATTTTGTAAACGGATACAAAACTGGCCTGGATTCCTCCAAATCTTTCCCCATTTAACCCAATTTCTATCTCTTATAATAACTGAAATCACAATGTAGAGACTCGAAATTTGGACACACTGTATATATATATATATATATATATAAATTAAATTAAAACTAAAGGTCGTTAACAATACAAATTATATATATATATATACGTAAGTATTTATCAACTTACCTTGTGTAAAAACTACTTATAATATATATATATATATATATATATATATATATATATATATATATATATAAAGTTGACCTTGCTTTAATTTACGAAAGTATTTTTTGTAAACTAATTGACTGTCCCAATAGTTAAAACACAGTCAATTAGTTTATATATATTGCTGTGATTTTGGGTTGTTTGGGGTGTATTGAGTAGTAAGGGTCGCGTAGTACGTGTAAATAGCAATGGGAATCAGAAAGCTGCATTTATATAGCAGGAAAATAAATAATTCGCACATTATGTAAATAGCAAGCATTTAGCACCCTGTATATGGGCCGTAATTAACTTTAATCAATGCCAGCAAATATATCTTCCAATAATAGAACGCGTATGCAGCAGAGAAATAATCATACATGTAATTAAACTACGTTGAGAAGTGTTCAACAAGTTTATAAAACAGATACGCAGATTATAAGATAAAACCTAATAAATCCTGATGCAATTACGCTTGTGATAAAGAAGGAACAATAAGCGCTTTGATAAGAAAACGCACTTACAAAGATGAGTTTAAAATAAATACATAAACGAAAACAGCAATTGTGTTACATCATTTATTTTTGTACAATTCTCCAAAAGCTTTATCTACACAAAACAACAGGCATAAGCTAAAAGTCCAACGACGATAACAAGAATAAGGTGGTCAAATATAGTAAAATAATAGTAAATAATAGCATGATACGAAACTCCAAAATAGTTTCATCAGAAATCAACTTGAAAATATACTAGGAATGTCCAGGACAAATATGGTTGGTTGCAAAGCTGCTTGCAAAACCAAGTCAAATGTAGAGGGAAAAAGCTATATATCGCCCAGAAGTGATAAGAAACAGTCAGTCTAAATTTGAAGCACGTCGAATCCACAACACTCTTAATTAAATATTTGCGCATCAAATACATAAAATTTATATTATAGTAAAAAACAGTGCTGTGTAAGAATTACGTTAAGAATACATGAAAAAGCTTTTGCCGTTTTTTGCAGAAAACGTGAGTAGAAATTGGTTAATTAATTTAAATTAAATATTTATAATTATATAGGGCTTCTAATCCGCGTCGAAAACAATTCTGATCCACTTATAACACAATTCTAAATTCATAATACTAAGAAACCTATGAATTCCAAGTGGTATTTAAGGGAAGATGTCCAAAGCGTATCCAGAGAAATATAGAATAAAGCACGAGGTGAATTTTGAAAACAAGGGGTAACTGTACTGAATCATTGGTTCAAACATAAGGAGTACAAAGCAGAGCATTGGTTTTCGATTGAAGATAACAACAACAATTCATCAAAATATCACAGGTCAGAGCTACCTAGTTTTAAGGAATCCTTTCAAATTTAAATTTTAACACTGAATATATTAATCTTCTCTAAAACTTGTAAGGAGTCAACAACAACATTTTGAAACTTACGTAATAATCATACAAGGGTCTCGAACGTTTCAGATTTTTTGTAAAAGGTGCATTTACTCCACGTCCAATCCACCTGCCAGGAAAATTGTTATTTAACCACTCCCATGCAGTTAATGCAAAATGAGGAGTGTATGTTACCATTTTCGCGTTTGATTATTAACAAAATAATATGAAATAAATAAACTGTAGTTACGTATTAGACGAGTATAACTTTTGACAACTAAATCGAGTAAGAGAAGCCTACTGTAATTATTTGTATTTTAATAGTAAAACTAATATGAATAAAACATTATTTTTACGAAATATGTACATGTTAATCAATTTACTGTATTTGATTTAAATCAAATACCTGCTTCGAATTCATAGAATAAACCTTTGCATTTTTGAAAGAATTAATAATACATTGTTTTCATACATGAGTTGAGTATAACTTAATTTAAAATATCTCAAAAATGGAAAGCTCTACAGAGATTAACCAAAAGTACATTTTTTGTGACAAATTGTATGAGGAATAATTATGAGTTTTAATTTTTATGAAATACAAAGTGTGCACAGTCGGCGCATGGATTATAAAATGATCCTCTTTTATTTGCTTCGTTAGTTTTATAGAATCAAGTTCCTTTTCGAATGTTCCACGCGTTCTCATTGGTTGACGGAACACTATCAGTTGTTCGTACGTGGAAAATGCGTTTTAATTATGGTTATATCCGCAACGTGTTGGATTTTGGGTGATCTAATATGTACGTTCAAAATTGCACGTATATCGGAACTTTCTAGTGTAATTTGATTAACAAATGGTATTTGGCATTTTATGTGCGTCCTAAATTGCACGTATTACCGTCGACTCAAATATTCATACTTTATGAAATATGCTTGTTTTTAAGAATTTGACTATTACAAACTGGTATAAATTACACGCAATTATTAGTTTCTTTACGCAACTACAATTACATTGAAAGATATTTCATTTCACGGTTATTTTTCTTCAAATATGTTGAATTTGTATGTGCTTTGAGCTTAAGAATGTCCTTAAATGTTCTAAAATGATTGAATTACTTCAGCAATCATTTATTATAATAAAATGTAGTGAAGTTATTACGGAATGAGCTTCCTTTAATTAATTGTAGGTTGTTATTGGTTTGATACAGGGTGACTTGTATTTGCTTTTCCATAATGAATGAATTATGTACATTTTTGGGTTTAAATGTTTGGTTTTCGTGGTTTTTATGATATTTATATGAGGTATTTTACTTTGTGACCTTATATGACCTTAAATAACCTCATATTCATAGCAAATTATATATATATATATATATATATATATATATATATTGTAAATATTAGTCAGTAAACAGAACCACCACTCACACACTGTGTCTGAAAATTTATGCTCCGCCTTCAACCACCGGCACCAAGCTGTAACAATTGCCTCACTAAGCTTCTATAAGATATCTACCTAATTTTTCGGGATCAAACCTGATGTAACAACTCATTCTAATACAAATTACGTTTTATAATTAACATTTAATACAGTTAAAAATAACAGGATTTAAAAGAAAAATTAAAAATGCTGTTGTTTCTAAACAAATTGGAACAAAAAAGGTTTACGATCGATAAGTGTGAATAAAGACAGTTTGTGGTTTATGAAAGTACGTTTTAGTAACAAAATTAATATTTTATGAACATTTTTAATTCGTTATTGAATTTATTAATTATACATAAAAACATTATCGGAGGCTTTCACGGCCAGAGTCATTATAAATATTTATGGTTCCGGGTTGGTTCTATCAACTATGGTCGACGTTTCGCCCACTTTTGTAAGGGGCTTCATTAAGACAAGAAAAGAAATTGAAAATAAATAATAAAAATAATAATAATAAAGATAAGAATGATAATATTAAGTTGATAAGTTAAAGTGTAAAGAGTATGTAAAGTTGCTTTTGAACTAGCAGACTTACCAGCCCGGTGTTTTGTGACAAAGTAAATGGTGAAAGTAGTATATAAAGTACCACTTTTGCTACTTTCACCAGTTACTTTGCCACAAAACACCTTTTATCTTAAATGGACTGATGAGTCTGCTAGTTCAGAAGTAACGTTACATACTCTTTACACTTTAACTTGTCTACTTAATATTATCATTTCCATGTTTATTCTTATTATTATTATTAATTATTTTCATTTTCTGATGAAGTCTCTTACAAAAGTGGGTGAAACATCGATCTTAGTTTATAAAATGACACGGTCCTAACCCGGAACCATAAATATTTATACATAAAAACAATTTGTTCGATTTATTTTTGTTGTAGTTTCTGTATAACTTAAAAACAAATTAGTAATAAGATAGTGAATTTTAATGTGTAGTCAAACTGAATTCTAAAAATAAATATTTGTTTTCCGGTTCTATTTCTAAATATGTCGTAACAAATAAGTAAAAAATCTAAAAGCACAATTTGTAATAGTGATACCGGCCCTAAGGCCGATATCAAGTATTAACATTTTTTAATACTAAATTCCGCAACTACAACTTCGACTCGCATATTGTAAGCCGTATATTTCAGTAGTGATATAAAATTATATTTTGAGAAAGAAACAATTAGAACTTCCTTCCAATTACGGTTCGCTTGCTTAAAAGCAAATAGACACCAGTAAGTATGTGTAACCATTTTAACTTGGTGAAATAAACTTAAAGATCTAATCAATCTATTTAATTATCGGAATGAGAAGTTAGAACTAAAGTGATTAAAAAGTTTTAAAAAACTAGTATTGTTTCGAATATATTTTAGTGTACATAATATAGTTATTGATTTAAGTAACTTGATCGATTAGGAGACTTGCCTTTTTATATCCGAAAATAACCAACTCTTTTTGTTATTTTTCGTTGTTGTACAACAATACTTGAAGATATTTATCAAATTCCTCCTTCGATATAATGAACTGTAACTTAAATTCTAAATGATTATAATCAGGGCACTGGTCTTTAATGAATCCTTGGAGTTCTCAATTCATAAGACACTTTCAATTTAAACAAAAACCGCTCTAAGAATTAATACTCATATTGAATATTAAACATCTAATCCCCTTTTTTACAAACAGACTTGATATTTCTGCGTTTCACTTTTTTTTTGCAACCTTGGTAACCAGACTAAAACTCTCATCATAGAATGCTGGTATTTCGTTGGCCAACAATTCATTAAAAGTATATTCTACCTTTGATCTTTAAATAGGTAAACCGCTTTGGTTTTTCTAAATTTTTTATTCTTTTTATAATTTGTTTTCATTTTTCCGTTCCTATGACTTCATTATTTGTACAACAACATTTTTTTTTGTCTCCCTTGGTATTCAAAGTATCTTTACTAATTTCTCTAATACTTTATTCGTTATAATTTTCTGTACACTTTCTCCTCTCCCTTGATTTATGATAGTTATATCTTTAGCATGAATGACGCAATAAATCCTTAGAACTCATCGAAGCTGATGTTGAGTTGATGCTTTTTACAGAACATAGTCGTCGAAAACCATACCTATGTTGGAAAAAGTCAATATTTGCAGTTAGGAGATTTCTATTTCTTGTGTTTTCATTCTCGGAGTTTTCGCTCATTATCCTATTCACCTTCCTTCCTCTTTTGCTTTATTTGTGACCTAGAAATTTTATTAAATCTTTTTCTTTTTTATCGGTTCTGTCGCTTCTTTAATACCACTCTTGATTATGGTGATGTGAATTTACTATATGTATATATATTTATATATAATATATATATATATATATATATATAAAGACAGTATTTGCAGTCCGAATAAGAAATTGAATATAAAGTAAGATGTATCAAACAAACTTATGAAATAATAAACCATGCAATCAAGTGATAACATTAACAAAACATTAGCTTAATCATGGTGAAACATCCACTGACAATGGTTTCGAACTATTAACCATCAGTAGACTTTCAACCATAGTATCAACTTTTAATTTATTAGTAAGTTTCGGACAATCGTCTGTACTATGGCAAACACTAAAGTAAAACGCCATTTGGTGATTAACACCAACTCTAAAGTTTGTACATTTATAGATTGAACCGAAACTAGCTACAGTAATGTATTTCCATTATAGTCATTTTAATATTGATTTATTATTAGGTTTCGGTTACTGGGAACTAGTCTTTAATCCTTGATGCATCTTGAATTCATATAACTCGATTAATGCTTCCGACTTGTATTACCAGTTAGTGATGTTTCCAACCATGAATTAATAAAGCAATTTTTGTTAATGGCTATATATACCAGCCGATTTGATATTGTCTAATGGCTCTATTATTTTCATAAAGTTTGCTTATACAGATACATCTTATATATTCATATATATATATATATATATATATATATATATATATATATTGCTACGATATCGCCCTTCGTCAAATGTACGATCAATTGCCTGCTGTCAATCTGTGCCTTTAAAATAATTTAAAATTAACACAATTAAATTTATGCTTCGACTAGCTCAGTGATACCACGCACAAAGTGAACGACGATATGATAACAGAGAATTTTTTCTACTCACTCCTCTCCAACACTCAATACCTCCGAATAAGATAATCTAAATTCACCAAGAATTTGTATAATGAACCAAATAAAATTACAATTTACAAATGTACACACTTTCTAATATCATTTACTTTTATGGAACTTTTTAATCACAATTAAAATAAGTATTCCTATCGAATTAGCACTTTACGAAGATCATTGCTTTTTACAGCATTTTATAGCAACTAAAACCATCAAAAACAATTGTATCTTACCACGAATAGTTTCGTTGAACGTTCAAAGAAATATCCCCACCAAATTTTTGTTGACCTTATACACAAAATATTTTAATAACATGCAACTTTTAAGCTCACTTCTGAATACACAAACTATGCAAAATTACAAACGCAACATGCTATAAATCGAATAAACAGTTCTGACTTTATAGTTCTCCTTTTCTTTCTTGCTGAAGCCTCCTGGACCAAATCGGTCTTTTGTTCAGTAGCTTAGAGTCGTGAACCAGCAACTTGAAGTATGTGCCCAATAATTTGAAGTATTAACCCTGTACTTAGAGTATATTACCATTTATTTAGAGTATTTACGTCGTAACCTGGAGTCGTTAGCCAGTAACTTAAAGTATTTACCCAGTTATTAGAGTCGCTTACCCAGTAATTTGGTATATTAACCGTTTATTTGGAGTGTTTACCTAGTAATTTGAAGCATTAGCCAATAACTTGGAGTCGTTTACCAATACCTTGGAACGTTAACCATTAACTTAGAGTATTTACCCAGTACCTTGAAACGTTAACAATTAAGTTAGAGTCGTTTGCCGGTACCTTGGGGTATTTACCCAGTAATTTGAATCGTTTACCCAGTAATTTGAAATATTTACCCAAACCTTAGAGCCGTTTATATCAACGGCAAAATTCTATATACACGTATTACAACGCGCATTTTATTGTTTATTTCACTGGAAATTATAAATTTTTGTTACGTTTCAATTTCCTAAACTTATAACTTTCACGTAATAACTTTCCTTCAACAAGCACAATCGGCGCGTGGATTATAAAATGATGCTCCTTTATTTGCTTCAAATCGCTTTTCTAATTGTAACATGCATTTTAATGCAACGGCGTTTGACTTACTTAACTCTAAAAACAAACTTTTTAATATAATAATAGTGTTTTTATAATAATCTTTGCAAAACTGGTTACCTTCAGAAAAAAAACTACTTTTATTAGGCTCCTCTATAGCCCAAAACTTTTGTAGTTCATTTTCTATTGAATGCGTTGCAAAACAACGGTGAATTGTTCTCATTGGACCAGAAAAACTTCCTGAAACAATGTATCCAAATACCGTGTTCTGCAAAATTGCAGATTTTTCTCTCAATGAATTTTACCATCACAAAATAAATTTCAAAATAAATTTGCACCAATCAAAAGATTAATAGACTTATTCACATTAAAATTGGAATTGGCTAATTAAACATTGGACGGATTTTTCTACTCCAAAACATTAAAACTATATACGGTAGATTTTCTGTAATTTTTGGTACCATAAAACAGGAGATGATAGAAGAAAACTCAATCAAGCTGCTACAAAAATAACAAGAAAATGAACATGATCTAGATTTGTGTAAAAACGAGAAAGACAATGAATTCATAAAATTTTTAGGATTTTGCTCTTTCCTTTTTAATAAATAAGACGCCACTGATTCTAATTAATTTTTTTAATTCAACACTTGTTTGAGTGTTATTGAAAACTTACTTATTATTGTTAATAGATTACTTCTGAATAAAATAGCAAAAGTTACTTTATTTGGTTTTTATTTACAAAACTGCCTTTGTGCAAAAAAGAAAACAGTTTCAATGAACACCTGCCGGATCTGTAGATTTGAAATAATCAACCATAATGAAATAGTTCGAAGATATAATTTGCATTGTAGCTACACAGAAAATCAACTAGCAAAGAGGGAGTTTTGCAAATAATGGCCTCATAAAACCATTTAAAAATGATTCAAATTGAAAAACTATAATTACAAGAGAGATTGATGTACTGCGAGATAAAGCTGATCTTACAACATAATATCTACATGGCAATAGTGTAGATAAAGTGATTAATAACACTAAAAATATACTTATATCTATAAACATTTATCAGGAGTTTGCAAACTTAAAACAAATGTTAGCTGAATACAGAGATAAAATACACTAGAAAGTAAAAGTAAAGTGTAGCAAGTTCTGACGCTATAATAAGGCAAATGAAATAAAGGTGCAAAATTATAAATTTAGGAACAATCAAAATACATTCTTTAGATATTTATTTTATGACAAAGTAGATTCCTGTACCAAAATTAACTCAGAACTGTAACGCAATAGCGTTACGTTAACTACAAACCGGATGCAAAAAGAGGAAAAATTAATCGTAAACGAACAAAATTAATTTTGATGCATCTTGTATAATTCTGATTTTATGAATAGTAGTTTTCATTAAGCATAACATTTCAATAAATTTTTAATTCTATAAACATCGTAAACTTAAAAATTCACAAAAACCTCGTTTTATTTCTATTGAAAATATATTTGGACGTAATTCACGTCCATAAATTATTTTAAAACTACAATTGAGTAAATAAAATATTTATAATAGAAAATTTTCATAGCGGGGTCGTGTGATTTTAAGAAGGCTTTAGAATAATGAAGTAAATAACAGTGAAATGCCATAAGCGGGTTTCATATCATAATTGTCAAATATAGGAGAGCTTTTTACAAATTTTGGTTACATAAAGTAGAATTACTGTTACAGGGACACGCGTGTAATTATGATACACCGTAAGCCATGACAACCTCATATGCATATTAGGACAAAGCAGTAATTACTTATAATAAACACAGGCGCTTAGTATTTGAACTCATCAATATCAAGTTACAGATAATTATATATATATATATATAATATATATATATATAATATATATATATATATATATATATATATATATATTCAATACAAGATAACAAGGTTTTCAATGTATTTATTCAAACAGCTGGAATAATAAAAATAGCTGTAGGCACGTGACTTTTGCGTGATGGTACCTTAGGAGTCCATGCTTGATTCACGTGATAAGAATTTTATATAATTACATAACCCCTCTGAACTCAAGAAACAGTAGTGAAAAGGAACAAACGCTAGAGGAATAATAGCAGCTACTCACTGTAGGACGCGCAATCTCTTCGGCCCCGTCCAAGGGTACCTTGCAAAATTTCAAGTTGGCACTCCATTTTTTTCGGTATGAAATAATGTATAATAGGTCTGAACAATCAAGGTACCAAAGGTAACCCTTGGACGGGGCCGAAGAGATTGCGCGTTTTACAGTGAGTAGCTGCTCTTATTCCTCAACTCCTTGCAAAATTTCAAGTTGGCACTCCATTTTTTTCGGTATGGAATAATGTATAATAGGTCTGAACACTCAAGGTACCAGAAGGTACCCTTGGACGGGGCCGAAGAGATTGCGCGTTTTACAGTTAGTAGTTGCTATTATTCCTCAACTCCTTGCAAATTTTCAAGTTGGCACTCCATTTTTTTCGGTTTGAAATAATGTATAATAATTCTGAACAATTAAGGTACCAGAAGGTACCCTTGGACGGGGCCGAAGAGATTGCGCGTCTTACAGTGAGTAGCTGCTATTATTCCTCAACTCCTTGCAAAATTTCAAGTTGACACTCCATTTTTTCGGTATGAAATAATGTATAATAGGTCTGAACAATCAAGGTACCAGAAGGTACCCTTGGACGGGGCCGAAGAGATTGCGCGTTTTACAGTGAGTAGCTGCTATTACTCCTCAACTCCTTGCAAAATTTCAAGTTGGCAATCCATTTTCTTCGGTATGAAATAATGTATAATAGGTCTGAACAATCAAGGTACCAAAAGGTACCCTTGGACGGGGCCGAAGAGATTGCGCGTCCTACAGTGAGTAGCTGCTATTATTCCTCAACTCCTTGCAAAATTTCAAGTTGGCTCTCCATTTTTTTCGGTATGAAATAATGTATAATAGGTCTGAACAATCAAGGTACCAAAAGGTAACCTTGGACGGGGCCGAAGAGATTGCGCGTTTTACAGTGAGTAGCTGCTCTTATTCCTCAACTCCTTGCAAAATTTCAAGTTGGCACTCCATTTTTTTCGGTATGGAATAATGTATAATAGGTCTGAACACTCAAGGTACCAGAAGGTACCCTTGGACGGGGCCGAAGAGATTGCGCGTTTTACAGTTAGTAGCTGCTATTATTCCTCAACTCCTTGCAAAATTTCAAGTTGGCACTCCATTTTTTTCGGTATGAAATAATGTATAATATGTCTGAACAATCAAGGTACCAGAAGGTACCTCTGGACGGGGCCGAAGAGATTGCGCGTTTTACAGTGAGTAGTTGCTATTGTTCCTCAACTCCTTGCAAATTTTCAAGTTGGCACTCCATTTTTTTCGGTTTGAAATAATGTATAATAGGTCTGAACAATCAAGGTACCAGAAGGTACCCTTGGACGGGGCCGAAGAGATTGCGCGTCTTACAGTGAGTAGCTGCTATTATTCCTCAACTCCTTGCAAAATTTCAAGTTGGCACTCCATTTTTTTCGGTATGAAATAATGTATAATATGTCTGAACAATCAAGGTACCAGAAGGTACCCTTGGACGGGGCCGAAAGAGATTGCGCGTTTTACAGTGAGTAGTTGCTATTATTCCTCAACTCCTTGCAAAATTTCAAGTTGGCACTCCATTTTTTTCGGTATGAAATAATGTATAATAGGTCTGAACAATCAAGGTACCAGAAGGTACCTCTGGACGGGGCCGAAGAGATTGCGCGTTTTACAGTGAGTAGCTGCTATTATTCCTCAACTCCTTGCAAAATTTCAAGTTGGCACTCCATTTTCTTCGGTATGAAATAATGTATAATAGGTCTGAACAATCAAGGTACCAAAAGGTACCCTTGGACGGGGCCGAAGAGATTGCGCGTCCTACAGTGAGTAGCTGCTATTATTCCTCAACTCCTTGCAAAATTTCAAGTTGGCAATCCATTTTCTTCGGTATGAAATAATGTATAATAGGTCTGAACAATCAAGGTACCAAAGGTACCCTTGGACGGGGCCGAAGAGATTGCTTTTCACTAAATTATCTCTTTTGAAAAGAAAGCAAGATTGGGCATTTTTCACTAATTATGCTTTTTTGAAAGAAAGCAAGCTGGGGCATTTTTTTCACTAAATTATGCTTTTTGAAAGTAGAAAGCAAGCCTGGGGCATTTTTTCACCAAATTATGCTTTTTTGAAAAGAAAGCAAGCTGGGGCAATTTATCACTAAATTATGCCTTTTGAAAAGAAAGCAGACTGGGGCATTTTGTTCACTAAATTATGCTTTTGGAAAGAAAGCAGCCTGGGCATTTTTTCACTAAATTATGCTTTTGAAAAAAAGCAGCCGGCATTTTTTTCACTAATTATGCTTTTGTAAAAGAAAGCAGACCTGGGGCATTTTCACTAAATTATGCTTTTGAAAAGAAAGCAGCTGGGCATTTTTTTCACTAAATTATGCTTTTTTGTAAAAGAAAGCAGCTGGGGCATTTTTTTTCACTAATTTATGCTTTTGTTAAAAGAAAGCAGTGGGGCATTTTCACTAAATTATGCTTTGAAAAGAAAGCAAGCCTGGGCATCTTGCGTTTCATTCCATTTCAATCCTTCAAAATTTCAGTTGGTCATTTTTTGGTTAAATAAGTAAAAGGTAACATAAGGCCAAGGTACTTGACGGGGCAAGAGTTGTTTTCTATCTGCATTTCTCAATCCTTCAAAATTTCAGTTGGTCATTTTTTGGTTGAAATAAGTAAAAGGTAACATAAGGCCAAAGGACCTTGGCGGGCAAGGTTGCGCTTACTACTGCATATTCTCAATCCTTAAAATTTCAGTTGGTCATTTTGGTTGAAATAAGTAAAGGTAACATAAGGCCAAAGGTACCTGACGGGGCGAAGAGTTGCTTTTCTATTGCATTTCTCAATCCTTCAAAATTTCAGTTGGATCATTTTTTGGTTGAAATAAGTAAAAGGTAACATAAGGCCGAAGGACCTGGCGGGGCAAGGATTGCGCTTTTCTATTGCATTTTCTCAATCCTTAATTTCAGTTGGATCATTTTTTGGTTGAAATAAGTAAAAGGTCTGAACAAGGCCAAGGTACCTTGACGGGGCAAGAGTTGCTTTTCTATTGCATTTTCCTCAACTCCTTAAATTTCAGTTGGATCATTTTTTGGTTGAAATAAGTAAAAGGTAACATAAGGCCAAAGGACCTTGGCGGGGCCGAGATTGCGCTTACTATTGCATTTTCCTCAACTCCTTAAATTTCAGTTGGTCATTTTTTGGTTGAAATAAGTAAAAGGTCTGAACACAAGGTCCAAAGGTACTTGGAGGGCCAATTGCTTTAAGTGGACTCTTTTTCTCATCTTGAAAATTAATTGCATCATTTTTGGTAAAAGTAATAGCGAAAATCAGTACAGAGTACTGAGGGCCATTGCTTTAAGTGTTCATTTCTCATCTGAAATTTAAGTTGCATCATTTTTGGTAAATATTAGCGAAAATCAGGTCCAAGGTACTCTTTTCGGGCCAAATTGCAAATTTCAGTTGGCTCTCTATTCTCATCTTGAAAATTTAAGGTGAACCATTTTTTCGGTAAAAAAGTATATGGCGACAATAAGTCCGAGTACCCTGGACGGGGCCAAGTTCCGTCCTCATTTTCAGTTGGATCCTTTATCGGTTGAAAATTTCAAGTGGCTCATTTTTGGACAAATGTATAATAGGTCTGAACAATCAAGGTACCAGAAGGTACCCTTGGACGGGGCCGAAGAGATTGCGCGTTTTACAGTGAGTAGCTGCTATTATTCCTCAACTCCTTGCAAAATTTCAAGTTGGCACTCCATTTTTTCGGTATGAAATAATGTATAATAGGTCTGAACAATCAAGGTACCAGAAGGTACCCTTGGACGGGGCCGAAGAGATTGCGCGTTTTACAGTGAGTAGCTGCTATTATTCCTCAACTCCTTGCAAAATTTCAAGTTGGCACTCCATTTTTTCGGTATGAAATAATGTATAATAGGTCTGAACAATCAAGGTACCAGAAGGTACCCTTGGACGGGGCCGAAGAGATTGCGCGTTTTACAGTGAGTAGCTGCTATTATTCCTCAACTCCTTGCAAAATTTCAAGTTGGCACTCCATTTTTCGGTATGAAATAATGTATAATAGGTCTGAACAATCAAGGTACCAGAAGGTACCCTTGGACGGGGCCGAAGAGATTGCGCGTTTTACAGTGAGTAGCTGCTATTATTCCTCAACTCCTTGCAAAATTTCAAGTTGGCACTCCATTTTTTCGGTATGAAATAATGTATAATAGGTCTGAACAATCAAGGTACCAGAAGGTACCCTTGGACGGGGCCGAAGAGATTGCGCGTTTTACAGTGAGTAGCTGCTATTATTCCTCAACTCCTTGCAAAATTTCAAGTTGGCACTCCATTTTTTCGGTATGAAATAATGTATAATAGGTCTGAACAATCAAGGTACCAGAAGGTACCCTTGGACGGGGCCGAAGAGATTGCGCGTTTTACAGTGAGTAGCTGCTATTATTCCTCAACTCCTTGCAAAATTTCAAGTTGGCACTCCATTTTTTCGGTATGAAATAATGTATAATAGGTCTGAACAATCAAGGTACCAGAAGGTACCCTTGGACGGGGCCGAAGAGATTGCGCGTTTTACAGTGAGTAGCTGCTATTATTCCTCAACTCCTTGCAAAATTTCAAGTTGGCACTCCATTTTTTCAGTATGAAATAATGTATAATAGGTCTGAACAATCAAGGTACCAGAAGGTACCCTTGGACGGGGCCGAAGAGATTGCGCGTTTTACAGTGAGTAGCTGCTATTATTCCTCAACTCCTTGCAAAATTTCAAGTTGGCACTCCATTTTTTCGGTATGAAATAATGTATAATAGGTCTGAACAATCAAGGTACCAGAAGGTACCCTTGGACGGGGCCGAAGAGATTGCGCGTTTTACAGTGAGTAGCTGCTATTATTCCTCAACTCCTTGCAAAATTTCAAGTTGGCACTCCATTTTTTCGGTATGAAATAATGTATAATAGGTCTGAACAATCAAGGTACCAGAAGGTACCCTTGGACGGGGCCGAAGAGATTGCGCGTTTTACAGTGAGTAGCTGCTATTATTCCTCAACTCCTTGCAAAATTTCAAGTTGGCACTCCATTTTTTCGGTATGAAATAATGTATAATAGGTCTGAACAATCAAGGTACCAGAAGGTACCCTTGGACGGGGCCGAAGAGATTGCGCGTTTTACAGTGAGTAGCTGCTATTATTCCTCAACTCCTTGCAAAATTTCAAGTTGGCACTCCATTTTTTCGGTATGAAATAATGTATAATAGGTCTGAACAATCAAGGTACCAGAAGGTACCCTTGGACGGGGCCGAAGAGATTGCGCGTTTTACAGTGAGTAGCTGCTATTATTCCTCAACTCCTTGCAAAATTTCAAGTTGGCACTCCATTTTTTCGGTATGAAATAATGTATAATAGGTCTGAACAATCAAGGTACCAGAAGGTACCCTTGGACGGGGCCGAAGAGATTGCGCGTTTTACAGTGAGTAGCTGCTATTATTCCTCAACTCCTTGCAAAATTTCAAGTTGGCACTCCATTTTTTCGGTATGAAATAATGTATAATAGGTCTGAACAATCAAGGTACCAGAAGGTACCCTTGGACGGGGCCGAAGAGATTGCGCGTTTTACAGTGAGTAGCTGCTATTATTCCTCAACTCCTTGCAAAATTTCAAGTTGGCACTCCATTTTTTCGGTATGAAATAATGTATAATAGGTCTGAACAATCAAGGTACCAGAAGGTACCCTTGGACGGGGCCGAAGAGATTGCGCGTTTTACAGTGAGTAGTGCTATTATTCCTCAACTCCTTGCAAAATTTCAAGTTGGCCTCCATTTTTTCGGTTTGAAATAATGTATAATAGGTCTGAACAATCAAGGTACCAGAAGGTACCCTTGGACGGGGCCGAAGAGATTGCGCGTTTTACAGTGAGTAGCTGCTATTATTCCTCAACTCCTTGCACAATTTCAAGTTGGCACTCCATTTTTTCGGTATGAAATAATGTATAATAGGTCTGAACAATCAAGGTACCAGAAGGTACCCTTGGACGGGGCCGAAGAGATTGCGCGTTTTACAGTGAGTAGCTGCTATTATTCCTCAACTCCTTGCAAAATTTCAAGTTGGCACCCCATTTTTTCGGTATGAAATAATGTATAATAGGTCTGAACAATCAAGGTACCAGAAGGTACCCTTGGACGGGGCCGAAGAGATTGCGCGTTTTACAGTGAGTAGTTGCTATTATTCCTCAACTCCTTGCAAAATTTCAAGTTGGCACTCCATTTTTTTCGGTATGAAATAATGTATAATAGGTCTGAACAATCAAGGTACCAGAAGGTACCCTTGGACGGGGCCGAAGAGATTGCGCGTTTTACAGTGAGTAGCTGCTATTATTCCTCAACTCCTTGCAAAATTTCAAGTTGGCACTCCATTTTTTTCGGTATGAAATAATGTATAAAAGCAAGCCTGGGGCATTTTTCACTAATTATGCCTTTTGAAAAAAAGCAAGCGGGGCATTTTTTTTCACTAATTATGCTTTTTGTAAAGAAAGCAGCTGGGGCAATTTTTCACTAAATTATGCTTTTTGAAAAAAAGCAGCCTGGGCATTTTTTCACTAATTATGCTTTTGAAAAAAAGCAGCGGGGCATTTTTTTTCACTAATTATGCTTTTGTAAAAGAAAGCAGGGGCATTTTTTCACTAAATTATGCTTTTGAAAAGAAAGCAGCTGGGGCATTTTTTTCACTAATTATGCTTTTGTAAAAGAAAGCAGCCTGGGGCATTTTTCACTAAATTATGCTTTTTGAAAAGAAAGCAGCCTGGGGCATTTTTTCACTAAATTATGCTTTTTTGAAAAGAAAGCAGCCTGGGGCATTTTTTTCACTAAATTATGCTTTTTGTTAAAAGAAAGCAGCCTGGGGCATTTTTTCACTAAATTATGCTTTTTGAAAAGAAAGCAGCCTGGGGCATTTTTTTTCACTAAATTATGCTTTTTTGTAAAAGAAAGCAGCCTGGGGCATTTTTTTCACTAATTTATGCTTTTTGTTGAAATAATGTATAATAGGTCTGAACAATCAAGGTACCAAAGGTACCTTGACGGGGCCGAAGAGATTGCGGTTTACAGTGAGTAGCTTTATTCCTCAACTCCTTGCAAAATTTCAAGTTGGCACTCCATTTTTTCGGTATGAAATAAGTTAATAGTCTGAACAATCAAGGTACCAGAAGGTACTTGGACGGGGCCGAAGAGATTGCGCGTTTTACAGTGAGTAGTGCTTTTTCCTCAACTCCTTGCAAAATTTCAAGTTGGCACTCCATTTTTTCGGTTGAAATAATGTATAATAGGTCTGAACAAAGTCCAGCTGGGGCATTTTTTCACTAAATTATGCTTTTTGTAAAAGAAAGCAGCCTGGGGCATTTTTTTCACTAAATTATGCTTTTGGAAAAGAAAGCAGCTGGGGCAATTTTTTTTCACTAAATTATGCTTTTTGTAAAAAGAAAGCAGCTGGGGCATTTTTCACTAAATTATGCTTTTTGTAAAAGAAAGCAGCCTGGGGCATTTTTTTTCACTAAATTATGCTTTTGTAAAAGAAAGCAGCCTGGGCATTTTTTTCACTAAATTATGCTTTTTGAAAAGAAAGCAGCTGGGGCAATTTTTTCACTAAATTATGCTTTTGTTAAAAGAACAGCAGCCTGGGGCAATCGTTTTTCACTAAATTATGCTTTTTTGGAAAAGAAAGCAGCTGGGGCATTTTTTTTCACTAAATTATGCTTTTTGTAAAAGAAAGCAGCTGGGGCATTTTTTTCACTAATTTATGCTTTTTGTTAAAAGAAAGCAGCTGGGGCATTTTTCACTAAATTATGCTTTTTTGTAAAAAAAGCAGCCTGGGGCATTTTTTTTCACTAATTATTGGCACTCCATTTTTTCGGTTGAAATAATGTATAATAGTCTGAACAATCAAGGTACCAAAGGTACCCTGGACGGGCCGAGATTGCGTTTACAGTGAGTAGTGCTATTTCCTCAACTCCTTGCAATTCAAGTTGGCACTCCATTTTCGGTTGAAATAATGTATAATAGTCTGAACAATCAAGGTACCAGAAGGTACCTTGGACGGGCCGAAGAGATTGCGCGTTACAGTGTAGTGCTATTTTCCTCAACTCCTTGCAAAATTTCAAGTGCTTTTGAAAAGAAAGCAGCTGGATTTTGTTCACTAAATTATGCTTTTGAAAAAAAGCCTGGCATTTTTTCACTTGAATTAATGCAATAGGTACAAAGGTACCTTGAGGGCCGAAAATTCTTTACAGGGTATGATTCCAACCCTTAAATTAGTTGGCATCATTTTCGTTTGAAAAATTTAATGGCTAAATCAGGTACAAAGGTACCTAGGGGCCGAAAATTGGCGTTAAGGATGTGATTCCAATCCTTAAAATTTAAGTTGGCATCATTTTTTCGTTGAAAAATTTAATGGCTACAATAGGTACAGAAGGTACCTTGAGGGGCCGAAAATTGCGTTTTACAGAGTACTCTTTATCCAATCCTTGCAAAATTTAAGTTGGACTCATTTTTTCGTATGAAAAATTTAATGGCTACAATAGGTACAAAGGTACTGAGGGGCCGAAAATTGCGGTTTTACAGAGTAGCGCATATTCTACCCTTAAATTTAAGTTGGCATCATTTTCGTTGAAAAATTAATGGCTAAATCAGGTACAAAGGTACCTGGCGACCAAAGTTCCGTTTTACTGAGGCGATATTCACCCTTAAAATTTAAGTTGGCATCTTTTTTCGTTGAAAAATTAAATGGCTAAATCAGGTCGAAGTACCTTGAGGCCGAAAATGCCGTTTTACTGGTAGTGCATATTCCCATCTTAAATTAAGTTGGCATCATTTTTCGTTTGAAAAATTTAATGGCTACAATAGGTACGAAGTACTTGAGGCCGAAAATGCCGTTTTAGGGCGCATGTCTACCCTTAATTTAAGTTGGCTCATTTTTTCGTTTGAAAAATTTAATGGCTACAATAGGTACAAAGGTACCTTGAGGGGCCGAAAATGCCGTGTTACTGAGGCGATATCAATCCTTCAAAATTTAAGTTGGCCTCATTTTTTCGTAATAATTAATTGGCTGACAATAGGTCGAAGGTACCTTAGGGCGAAAATTGCCATTTCTAGTGTGATTTCCTCCTTAAATTTAAGTTGGCCTCATTTTTTCGGTTGAAAAATGTAAATAGGTCTACAATAGGTACCAGAAGGTACCTTGACGGCCGAAGAGATTGCGTTTTACAGTGAGTATTGCATGTTCCTCAATCCTTGCAAATTTTCAAGTTGGACTCCATTTTTCGGTTTGAAATAATGTATAATAGGTCTGAACAATCAAGGTACCAGAAGGTACCCTTGGACGGGGCCGAAGAGATTGCGCGTTTACAGTGAGTAGTGCTATTATTCCTCAACTCCTTGCAAAATTTCAAGTTGGCACTCCATTTTTTCGGTATGAAATAATGTATAATATGGTCTGAACAATCAAGGTACCAGAAGGTACCCTTGGACGGGGCCGAAGAGATTGCGCGTTTTACAGTGAGTAGATGCTATTATTCCTCAACTCCTTGCAAAATTTCAAGTTTGCACTCCATTTTTTCGGTATGAAATAATGTATGATAGGTCTGAACAATCAAGGTACCAGAAGGTATCCTTGACGGGGCCGAAGAGATTGCGCGTTTTACAGTGAGTAGCTGCTATTATTCCTCAACTCCTTGCAAAATTTCAAGTTGGCACTCCATTTTTTCGGTATGAAATAATGTATAATAGTCTGAACAATCAAGGTACCAGAAGGTACCCTTGGACGGGGCCGAAGAGATTGCGCGTTTTACAGTGAGTAGTTGCTATTATTCCTCAACTCCTTGCAAATTTTCAAGTTGGCACTCCATTTTTTTCGGTTTGAAATAATGTATAATAGGTCTGAACAATCAAGGTACCAGAAGGTACCCTTGGACGGGGCCGAAGAGATTGCGCGTCTTACAGTGAGTAGCTGCTATTATTCCTCAACTCCTTGCAAAATTTCAAGTTGGCACTCCATTTTTTCGGTATGAAATAATGTATAATAGGTCTGAACAATCAAGGTACCAGAAGGTACCCTTGGACGGGGCCGAAGAGATTCGCGTTTTACAGTGAGTAGCTGCTATTATTCCTCAAACCCTTGCAAAATTTCAAGTTGGCACTCCATTTTTTCGTTATGAAATAAGGTCTAGTAGGTCTGAACAATCAAGGTACCAGAAGGTACCCTTGGACGGGGCCGAAGAGATTGCGCGTTTTACAGTGAGTAGCTGCTATTATTCCTCAACTCCTTGCAAAATTTCAAGTTGGCACTCCATTTTTTTCGGTATGAAATATTGTATAATAGGTCTGAACAATCAAGGTACCAGAAGGTACTCTTGGACGGGGCCGAAGAGATTGCGCGTTTTACAGTGAGTAGCTGCTATTATTCCTCAACTCCTTGCAAAATTTCAAGTTGGCACTCCATTTTTTCGGTATGAAATAAGGTATAATAGGTCTGAACAATCAAGGTACCAGAAGGTACCCTTGGACGGGGCCGAAGAGATTGCGCGTTTTACAGTGAGTAGTTGCTATTATTCCTCAACTCCTTGCAAAATTTCAAGTTGGCACTCCATTTTTTTCGGTATGAAATAATGTATAATAGGTCTGAACAATCAAGGTACCAGAAGGTACCCTTGGACGGGGCCGAAGAGATTGCGCGTTTTACAGTGAGTAGTTGCTATTATTCCTCAACTCCTTGCAAATTTTCAAGTTGGCACTCCATTTTTTTCGGTTTGAAATAATGTATAATAGGTCTGAACAATCAAGGTACCAGAAGGTACCCTTGGACGGGGCCGAAGAGATTGCGCGTCTTACAGTGAGTAGCTGCTATTATTCCTCAACTCCTTGCAAAATTTCAAGTTGGCACTCCATTTTTATCGGTGCGAAATAAATTATAATAGGTTGATCTGAAAATCGAGATATCATAATTATCCCTTGGACGGGGCGGTAAGTATTACGCGTTTTATAATAGTAACCTCGCAAGACAGCACTGAAAAAGACCAGCGCTATTGTGTGAACTGCTATCTTTGTTCATTTAACATTTATAATTGGGATCGGATTTAGATTTGTGTGATTTACTGTAGTCCATAAAGCGCTCAAGATATAATTTGAATGGATAGGGTTATGAACTATTGAATCTTTTCTCTAAAAGTTAAAGCTTTACATTATTATTTTAAATTTATATTAAAACAGGATTAATAATTGATTATGGTATTAAGTTTTCCATACAACATCTACGCCCATGAACATTCGGGTGGTTTCGGTAAAATGGCTGCTAAGTTTTGGCTGCTAACTTCACACAGGTAGTTTTATTCACATTTCTTTCGTTAAAGGAACAAAAATATACCATTTGGAAGCTCTTTATATCAATAAATTTAAAAAAAAACAATCAGTGCATTAATCAATTTTCCTTTATTAAATGTATAACTCAGTGACTTTATTCACGAGCTCTACCTTAGATAGTTAAGGATGGTTAGAACAAGATGTATTTTAGAACAAACAATAATTTTTTGTTAATTTAAACAGTACAACGCAGCACAGAAACGCCATCCCCTGAAATCAGAGGAAGTAGTAGATGTAGCTAATAATGTGTACCTGTCGGTCCCTTGTCTGTTCTTCTATTGTGTATTCAAAAAAGACCCTATACATTTTAATATGTTTATATAAAGTTAGTTAAGTTGTTATAATGTACCGTCTTATACCAGTTTTAAGATTTATTTACAAATTTCCTAGAATATGTTATTATTGACCAGTTTCTTGATAGTTGTCAGGTAAAAGTATACTGTTACCAGTTTGTTTGTACACAGTTTCTGCTTGCTGTCACTCCAGTTTAGTTAGTTGAAAAGACTGGTTTGAGGAAGTCAATGTTTATGTTCAGTTTATTCGTATTCATTTTTCAGTTTAGTATTGCGAAAGGTGCAGTGATTTAAAAGTGAATTCATTGATTGTAAAAAATGGTAAGTACCTACACAACGTTGATATTAAGATTCACAACTAGATTTTTTAAGGACAGAAAAAAGAAAGCGAGTACCAGGCCAACAGCATCGATAACAAAAAACAACAGAGATAGACAGTTTAGAAAAAATTAACTAATACTTTGAAAAAATATTTGAAGGTGAAGTCATTAGAAACAAATGCTTTTCTGAGAATTCCGATGATGCCCTCTCTAGTTGTTCCTCATTTGTACCTGATATTGATACAAATATTAAGCAGGATCATATTAAACAAAATACTTAGATTGAGGTTTTTTCTAATATTGTTGAAACAGTGGAAAACTCTAATACAGCACTCGTAGATCCTGGAAATGTTCGAACAGGTGTACTTTCCACCTTAATATATGATGAGCCTGGAGAATGGCCAAAAATAATTTCATCCGCAGATATCAGATATTTAGCGGAAAAAGGACCTTACATGTGATTTTCCAATGCTCCACCCGAAGGTACTATATTGGTCAGGAAGCGAGTTTTTTTACCTGAAAAATTTTGAATTTTGCCGAACCCTTGCTGTTCCAAGCAAGGTAGGGATCTTTAAGGTGCGTTACAACACTCACACCCGGGACCTCCATTTTACTTCTCATCCAAACGAGGGCGTATTTTTAGGAAACATTTTTCAAGCAGACCGTGTCGAGATTCGAACCCGGGTTCTTGGGCGTAGCAGTCACACGCATACCCACTACGCCACAGAGCCGTCTCGGAAAAAGGATCGTGACAAATGCCGAACTGGATTTACCCAATAAGCTCATATGGATGACAGTTCTCTGCTAGTTATTTTTACCGGTACTCGCTAATGGAAAGAAAGATAGAAGAGGGTGGGTGCTTTATTTTACGTCAAGAGATGCGGTTTACTGTTTCTCTTCTAAAGTTTCTGGTAAGCCTTTAACTACCTTGTTTCATAGGGACGGATGTTCTGATTGGAAACATTTGTCACTAGTGCTAAATAAGCGCGAAAAGAATAACTCACATAAAAATAATTTCGGACCTTGGTCGAATTGACCCACTACGATATCTAAGGGAATTGCTACGAATCAAAGTCAATTACGTTCATTGAACGTAGAAGAGAAATACTGTTATCGTATTATTGAACGGATAATTTCAGCAACACAGTTTTAATCTTGCCATGTTTAGCCTTACGTGGTACACCTATCAAACAGTATCACAATAATAATGGAAAAAGTTTTTAAAGTTTTATTCTGTGATGGAAGAGCATTCTCGTCGCACACATAAGAACCAAAACAGTGATATTGTTAGCGAAACTATTTACGCGATAAAATTCAAAATGAATTAATAAATTTAATCGGATTGAAAATCAAAAACAGATATACTAAGGAAGCACAAATACTACTCTATAATCCTCGACTGCAACCAGATGTAAGGCATACTCAACAATTAAGTGTCATTTTGAGGTTTGTTTTGTTGAACGCCTCTACAAAAAAAAATTGAAATTCGTGAACAGTTCATTGAATTTTGTCTTTTAACTAATTCTACTGGAGCTGGCTTATGTAACTATGTGAAATGTTAGTAAAACTAAATTTGAGTATATACAACATGCGGGGTCAAGACTATGATAATGGTGCAAATATGCCCAGGATGCATAGTCTTACAAAAACAAATCTTAAATATAAACCCGTGAGCATTTTTTATTCCTTGTTCAGCCCACTCACGAAATTTAGTTGCGAATGACGCTGCTAAAATTTCTTTGAGATGTTGGGAGTTTTTGATGTTGCTAACGAGATATGTTTGTTTTTTTCTGCGTCAACAAAACGATGGACGGTTATAAAAACGTGCATTTCAGATTTAACTTTAAAACCTTTGAGATATCAGATTAGTAAAGTTTATGGTGTTCTCTTCAGTAATGGAAGCATCCGCATCTTCAAAAGATTTTTACTACCTCACACCAGGCCCTATCGCTAGAAACACAAATTTAAAACTAAAAATTCTTATGCTCTGTAGTAATTTGGTATAATATATTATTCAAAATCAGTTCTATTGGTAAATTAATGCAGAATCAATGTATAAATCTTAAAACTTGTTTAGACTGTATAAACAATATAAAACTTTCCTCACAGACGTAAGAAACGATGAGAAATTTAATGAAATTCTGGTCGACGTGAGAGAACTAGCAGAATAATTAGAAATTGAGCCTCATTTTTCATGTATATAAACTGTTCGTCAAAGAAAAAAGGCGAAACAGTTTGATTACGAAAGCAATGACAAATCAATCGTCATCATTGGGTCTTCAGTCCTGAAACTGGTTAGACGCGTACCATCATTGTTTTCTATTCTGAACTAACCTACAGATTTCCTCGAAATTTGCACAGTCTGCATCTATCACTATCTGATCTAGGTCTACATCCACCTCTTTTTTCCTATCTCTGCTTGTAATATATCCCATACTATTCCCCAAAAATGCCTTAGAACGTATCTGCCCTTCTATTTCTCATATTTTCTTCCCAAAGATATCCTTGTTCCCTTACTGTTTCTATAACCTATTTGTTATTACCTTTGTCTGTCCATCCTCATACATCTAAACCACAGCATTTCACAGGCTGCTACTGTTCTTCTGTCTGCTTTTCAGACTGCTCGTATTTCGTAGGCATACTGTCTGTGCTGTGCTCCACACATACGCTTTCAACAACTTTTTGTTCTGTTTGTTGTTTTTCATCATAGGCGCCGTTCTTTCTTGTTAGATGCAGTTCGGTCCCCTTCTATTGTTTTACAATTATATACCCTATTTCTCAAACATTCAGTGGTTGCGAAGGGGGTTAAGCAGCCTGTGGCTGCCAAGTTCTCCCAGCACTTGAACATTTACTGATTTAATATTTTTTCCAATATATCTTTTAGCACAGTCAACATTAGTTGCAGATATTTCACAACAAACAACCAGTTGTTTATAATAATCATCAGATTTATTGCGCTTATTTTTTCGTCATTGAGTTTCCCGTCTCAAAACTGGTTAGACATGTAGCTGCACTTATTTATTTTCTAAACTAACCTACATAGTTCCGTGAAATTCTCACACAGCAATACAGTTCGGTTCCCCTTATATTGTTTTCTAATATTATGCCCTATTTCACTGAGATTTATTGAAGGGTGTTAAGCAACCTGTGGCTGCCAAGATCCCCCAACACTTAGACATTTGCCGAAATAATAGTTTACCAGTAAATGCTTTCACGCAATTACCTTATTCCAGAATATTGCCCATCCAATGTTTGTAGTTGCTTATAATAGATATCATGTTTCTTCTATTGTTTTCTTATATTATGCCCTATTTCACTGAGATTTATTGAAGGGGCGTAAGCAACCTGTGACTACCAAGATCCCCCAACACTTAGACATTTGCCGAAATAATGGTTTTCTAGTAAATGCTTTCACGCAATTACCATTATTCGAGAATATTGCCCATCCAATGCTTGTAGCTGCTTATAAAAAATATCATGTTTAAGTGCAGTTACTTTCTTTGTCATTAATTTATCCATCTTGGGACTGGTTGGATGCGTACCTCCATTGATTTCTATTCTGAGCTAGCCTACACATTTCCCTGAAACTCCTACAGCCTACATCTTTCACTATCTGTATGCAGTAGTCTAACCTGGGTCTACCTCTTCTTCTCTTTTTTCCTATCTCTGCTTCTAGTATATTCCGCACTATTCCCTCATGCCGTAGTATGTGGCCTATCATCCTATCTCTCCTATTTTTTACCGTTTTCCACATATTTCTATCTTCCCCTACGATTTTTAGTACCCCTTCGTTTTTAACTTTGTCTGTCCATGATATCTTCATCATGCGTCTGTAGGATTCTACCTTTTTCTTGTCTGCTTCTCCTCCTGTCCAGGCTTCAAAGCCGTACAGTGCTGTGCTCCACACATATGTTTTAAGCAATCTTTTCCTTGTTTCTATGTTTGTTGTCTTTGAACACAGTAGTTGTTTTTTCTTGTTAATTGTAGCACGACCTTGTGCTAATCTTTGTTTTATATCTTTTGTGCTTTTTCCATCTTCCGTTATTTGGCTTCCTAGGTAGCAAAAATCCTTAACCTCTTGTAAGTTCGTGTTACATATTTGTATTCTTGTTTTTGATTTATTTTCCCCACCTTTGCATACTAGAACTTTAGTTTTAGTTTTGTTAATTTTCATACCGTATCTCTCTGTTAGAACCGTTTCCATTTTATTGAGAGCAACTTCTAACTCTTCCTTCTAGATGCTAATACCGCTATATTACCTGCAAATCTAAGCATATTAATTTTTTGTCCCTGCATAGTAATTCCAAATGTCTTCCTGCATTTGACAATATTCATTGCCTCTTCAATGTACAAGTTAAAAATTAATGGGGATAGGGAACATCCCTGTCTTACCCCTTTCCTGATGTTTACTTCTCTACGTTCCTGCGCTAATTCTACTATTCCTGTTTGCTCTTTGTATAAGCTATGTACTATCCGTCTATCCCTATAACTTATTCCAATCTTTTTGAGTATTTCAAACATTTTTTTCCATTTTACATTGTCGAATGCTTTTTCCAGATCTACAAAGCCTATATACACGCTTTCCCCTTTTTCTATTGTTTTCTCCATTATCACTCTCAGAGCTAAAATAGCCTCCCGTGTTCCCCTGTTTCGTCTAAACCCAAATTGATCTTCTCCTAGCTCGTTTTTCCATTCGCTTTCGTACAATTTTAGTTAATATTTTTGACACGTTTGCTGTCAAACTTATTGTTCGATAATTTTCACGTCTATCCGCGCCTTTTTTTTTTGGTATACTTACTATGAGGTTACGTTTGAAATCTTTGGATAACTCGCCTGTCTCATACATATAGCTTACAAGTTGGAAGAGACGTTCTGTTACTGCTTGACCAGCGGCTTTTAAAGTCTCCGCTTGCACCTTATCTGTACCCGGCGCCTTACCATTTTTCAGACCCTTCAATGCTAATTCAAAATCATCTCTAAGTATAGGATATCCTAAATCATCATTTTCAATGTCTGATTCCTTTTCTAATGCAGTTAGTTCTTCTCCTGCATATAAATTCCCTATATATTCTTGCCATATACCCACTTTCTCTACATTTTCTATAATGACATTTCCTCCCGCGTCCCTTATATTTTTGATATACGGTATTATATCTCTAAAATGGATTCTAATTAGTTTGTATGCTTCATCTGTCTTTCCTACTTCCATCTTAGTTTGTACCTCTTTGCACTTTTCGTCAATCCATTGTTCTTTAGCTTTCCTGCATTTTCGAATAATTTTCCATTTTATGGCTTTGTATCTCTGTTTTCCTGTTTTGTCTGATTTATTTTTGTGTTTTCGTCTTTCTTCTATTAAATTCAGGATATCCTTTGTTATCCATGGTTTCTTATTTTCTTTTTGTGTATACCCCAGAATATCTCTGACCGCCATGTCGAGGCTGGATTTAATGTTATTCCATTCTGTTTTACTTCCTTAGTATCAGATATTTTCCCGATATCTTTGAGCAATTCATTTGACCTTTTTTCGAATCTTTCTTGAATATCTTTATCTTTTAGTTTCTGTAGGTCCAAGCGCCTTTTTCTGTTTCTTTTTTTCAAATTTTTAAATTTAAGTGCGGCCTTCATAATTACGATGTTGTGGTCAGTGTCTGTATCTGCTTCTGGGTAGCTTCTACAGTCTTTTACTTGATTCCTAAACCGTTGTCTAACAAGAATGTAATCTATTTGATATCTTCCTATATCTCCTGGCATCTTCCACGTATATCGTCTTCTAGCATGATGTTGAAATAATGTGTGTGTAATGATTAAATTGTTCTTGTCGCAAAATTCTACCAGCCTATTTCCTCTGTCGTTTCTAGTGCCTAAACCAAATAAACCTACTATCGCTCCTTCCCTACCCTCACCTACCACTGCATTAAAATCCCCCGTAATTATTAAATTTTCATGTCCTTTTACGTGTCTTAATATGTCTTCGATATCTTTGTAGATCGCTTCTACCTCTTTGTCACTGTAGCTAGAGGTGGGCATGTATACTTGTATTACTACGGTGTTTACCGGTTTAGATTCTAATCTAACCATGAGTACTCTTTCATTCTTTTGTAAGTAATTTTCTACACAGTATCCTATCTTTTTCCGCATAACTATCCCCACACCCAAATTTCCCTCCTCTGCTCCTGTATGAATTACCCTGAAGTCTCCACTCCAAAAATCCCCCGCCTTTGGCCACCGAACTTCGCTGATCCCTACTATGTCTAGTGATAACCTATTCATTTCGATTTTTAGGTTCTCTAGCTTACCCACTTGCTTCATAGTTCTAACATTCCACGCTCCGACTCGCAAAATGTTCCCGACTCTTATTCTTAACTTTCCGATCACATTTTAACTCCGGAATCTTTTACTTCAGAGAATGCCATCATTTTATTATAATTTAGGTACGCTGTGTACTTGGGAGGTAATGTGGTGGTTTCCCGTTGCCTTCCACATCGCGGTAGTGTGTCTTAGACTGCCATACCGACCCCTATGGTCTCTGCCAATCTAAGTACCAAAAGAGCCGCTGCCCTCTTTCGGGGACCTATCTTCGTCTGGTTCCTCACTAATGACCCTACTACTTTGGTTAGACCTGTAGTTTGGCTCTTTAGCTCATTAGAACACGCAAGCCATTTCACCTGTTCTAGTAATCTAGAACTTCGGCAAGGTGCAGGTCCATTCGAAATGGACAAATCAATAACAGTCTCGAAAATTTATTATAAAGTATATGCGTTTTTCTCCATACTAAACCAAACCTTATCGAGAGGTTCAAGGGGTTAGAACATTTTAATAATATTTTTTGGATTTATTTATAAAATGTTTAACTTAACGGAAGAAGAATTGACAAAAATTGTGTGAATATTTATCAGTTCATTTGAAAGATGAATCACGTATAGAATCAGACATTGACGCAAAGGACTTAATTGATAAAGATAAATGTTTAAAATGTTACTTGCCAGAGCAAAGGAATTTAGACCTCTAAGTTATTTCTCGAAGACATTTATGAGAATCGATTAATTTAAACACTTCCAAATACCCCAATAGCAATATGAATTCTTTTAACGCTATCAGTATCCGTATCATCAGGAGAAAGGTCTTTTTCAAAACTGAAATTAATAAAAACTTTTTAAGATCGAGTATGGTGTAGTAAAGACTCAGCAATTTATCAGTTATGGTTATAAAAATAACCTTATGCATTTTCTTCCTTTCGACGAATGTTTTTAATAAGTTATATTGTTCCCTTTTCTAAATGTTGTATTGAATTTGTAATTATTACTTTTTAGATTTGTACTTTTTTATTGTTAATTTTTTGATGTCGTTATTACGCATATATGTTAAGTTTAAGATGTAAGAAATATTTAGTTTTCAAAATTACAAGTAGGTATTAGTGTTTATTTAAATTTCACTGGTGTACTTACCTATGTACAAAATGTTTAGAGGCAATAAAATGGGGCGTGGCATTTCATTTTGCACGCAGGTGGCCGCATGACTTGACGCGACCTTGTGTGTGAGTGTGTGTGTGTGTTTGTGTTTGTGTGTGCGTGTGTGTATGTGTGTGAGTGGATGGGTGCGTGCGTGCCTAGGTGTGCGTGTGTGTGTATAGGGCAATTCCAACTTTAATAATTTATTGTTTCATTCACCCGTAACAAAACTTTCATTGCACAAGAAGCTAGAGCAATGCTTCCGAAGCAGACTTAAATCCACCTTGGTTAATACACCTAAGGGATATTGTTAACGCGAGTGAAATGCTAATACTAAATTTTACCGAAATAAACGTGACAACCATTTTAAGAAAAAGACAAACTGGAAAACAGCAGGACTCGATTAAATAAAAAATTTCTGGCTAAAACAGTTTAAATTTATTAATAAAATTCTTGCAACTTTATTTAACAAATTACTAGAGAAATCCCAAAATATACCACAAGAATTAGTTGCACATACTTTTATTTTAAAAATGCCTACCCCAATCCCAACGATTATAAAAATTATAAACCATTTGCTTGCTTCCACAATTTATTAAGTTATAATTTCATTAATTTTTCAAACACTTTATCCTCACTGTGAATCAAATAACATTATTTTCGCGAAACAAAGAAGACTGCAGTACAAAATTTCCAAGACACAAACATCGATAGTATTATTATAAGACAGGCTCAGCTTAAAAATCGTAACTTAAGTTACAAAATACTCCAATCAATAATTAACTTAAAAGTTGTATGAAAAATTGGAATGTAACATTAAAAATTAATCATTCAGAATTCTCTCCGTGTAACCATCTAGAAAGATGAGGTTAGCTGACTTCGGCACCCTGCGTATAATGTTAAGGGAGATCTATTGAAATAACTTTCAGGCAAAATTCTACATCGGTATTAGTGCCACCTTTCAAGTTACGAGTGTCAAAAATTTACTTGACGAATATCTCTAGAAACCGTTCCACATTGTATAAATTTTATCCTAAATTCAAATCCACCAATATTCAAGGCATTAAATACGGCATCCAAAATTTTCAGTTATAATTTTATAGTTATAAATTACGTTCATGTAGGTTATGTTAATACTTACTTGAAAGTATTGCAATAATTTGCGGTAATTTGGATGTATCGATTACTCCGAACATGTTGCAATTTCACAAACGACAACTGCTTTGTGCGACTTACAAAGGATGTCAGAGTAGTGACCAACACGCGTATGGTTTATGAACTGAGAGGTGCTGCTTGACCAGTATACATAAATCTCTAGAAATTCCCACAACAGTAATAGCCGTAAGGATATTACGTCTAACTACTAAGATGTAGACTGAACTTCTGTTACATAAGTGCCGAACATTCTACATAATTTTTAAATATTAAATAACATAACAATAGTAATATAAATCCGAAAAACAAAATAATTAATAGATTATGGTTGGTTGAATAAACATCGACATTTATCTTTAAGATTTCTTGTGTTAATCCGCTTATTTGTATAGGTCGATTGTTTGCGTACTTGAAGTACCTATGCTTAAAATAGGATTGTTAAATGTTTTGAGTAATTGGGAAATATTCCAATATGATAAATGCCTAATTTAAATTTTCCTGTATTCTTATATAATTAGTTAAATCATAATGAAACTATTATTTTTCTTAAAGGTTGTTGCGCTCCTCTATAAAGAATCAATTATACTGCATACCACGAGCTTGTTAAAACTATATAACAAAACTAAACTCTATTGCACTAATCAAAAGCATTTTTTATTAATATCAATAAGTTGTTTTCTGATCGCCAAAGTTTATCGATTAACACGCTATAAACTCCCAGAATTAGTACTTAGGCTTTTCAGTAATATGGACCTTCTACAATACAGCACACGTAACCAATATTTTATTCTAATCATGATGTGTTTCAGTACCTCATCTTTTTAATTGTTATCCTTATGCACATCGTGTATAAGGTGTTCTCTTATAAGACCGGCGAAACGCTTTGCAAAATATGAGTGACGACTTTTAACTTTGGAATTGAGCTTTCTAGTAGTACAACAAGATTACAAATTAAGTTGTCCATTTGGTCTGCTTGGATTATTTAAAATACAAAATTTTATAACAGTAGAGGGTGGGGCCGTTTCTGGGACACTCCTCAATCACTCATTTTTACATGTAAATTCCCATAAGGAGGATCTGTGAGGGAGGGATTTCCTCCTTGCTCCCTCCTTGCTCCTTCCTTGTGGTGGGACCCCTTGCTTCATTTTACCCCATCATCCCTACGCTATTAATCGGTAACTTAACCCCTAAAATTTTGGACCAACTCATACAACCACCATATAGGTAAAATCACCACTTCGCTATGCTCTCGGTTATGTAGCTTCGGCTACTTTTCCAAGGCCGTGGTGACGTCATAGCCTTTTATAAATAAAGAGCAGTGTAATACTATTCTAAAATTTTTATTCTGACATTATACATAACAAAATTTAAAAATATTTAATGCCAAACATGGAGCCATTTAAACTTAATTTTAATACAAAGTTATAAACAGAAAACGGTCCTTTCCTTATGTTTGTTTGGAATGGTTTTAATTTTATGTAATTTTATTCGCAGCTTAAAATTTAAATCAACACCCAAGTCCTTTGTCTCCTTTTCTAGTCAATAGTTTGATACATAGACCGTCTAGGTTTTCGAATTGTAAAATGTACTGAAGTCTGTCTTTATATACAAAGCCTTTGATTCCACCGACAACCAGATCCATTCCTTCGTGTAATTCTTGCAGCATGTGACAATCTTTTAATTGCGGCTCTCCCATTATATCCTATACGTATCTTGTTAGCTTGATCGACTTCTTCTTGTCAGTATTGGAGGGAATCCTTATTTTCCCACTCACTGTTGTGTAGTTGTATGTCCACCACTTTTGGAAATATATGGTTGTTATAGGTTATAAGACCCTCGGTTTTAAATGATCCGAAAGGTTCTTTACTAGGCAAATATACAATGTTTAGCGGAAGCCCTTTGCGTGTGGTGTACGCCAAGGTTACGAAATCTGCATCCCTTAGTTCGTCTATATTATCTGCCATTTTAATAAATAGGTTTTTAGAATATCTTTTTAAAAAGTATACGGATTTAGTACCATCCTTTTCCGCAAGGACAGCTACATAACTAAAAAAGTCTTTCTTACTAACCACAAATGCATACAGCCTGTAGAACCTAGATGTATCTAAGTCAGTCCATCAGCACATAAAATAATCTTTTAGTTCTTCCTCATTTTCTCTAATAAGATGTTCTTTTTCTAACACATCCTTGTATTGTTCGCGTATAGCCGCAGTGTTTTCCATGTAGTCCAACTTTCGCCTTTTGCATCCATTTCCTCTAATTCCAGCTGTCTTTTTCTTCCACTTACAACGTATGGCGTGTATAATAGGGCAATTTCCTTTAGCGTAAACGGATAGAGTTTACTGCCAATATTTACGCGTTGTTGTACAACCTCTGGACGAATGTTGGACGTATTTATCAACCCTAGTTCCAAAATGATTATTTCTTTTGGAATTGTAGAATATGGTGTTGCAGATTGTGTAAAATCTGTACTATCTGCTTTAATGTAGCACTTGTGTAAGATTTTAATTCTATATTGGCTGTTTTCCTCCTCTACTATCTTCAAATAATTTACTGATAAATAGTTAAAACTAAAAGCCGAAAGCACATACTTTATCGATTTTCCCTTTCCTCCGGTTTTTTGGATAACTTAATTCGCAAGCCAGTCAATTTCTTTGTATTGCTATTCCCCCAATACACGTACTGTAGTAGGTTATTATTCACTAAACAGCGGCTATTTTGTAGCTTGTCCGATAGCTTACTCCACATTTTGGCAAGTGGTACCGAGCACATTGGCGCCAATAGGAAGTACAACTTTCTCTCTTCCAATAAGGTTAAACAGTCTTTTAAAGGATTATACACCTGTCCCGCACTGACATGGTTTCCAATTGTACAGTTGTATATTGTCGCTTCCAATCGCGTAATACCATGTTCTTTTCTCAAAGTAGACGCGAATGTTTCCCCTAAACGTGCATCTGGACAACGTAAAAAATCTAGTATATGATTTTCAAGTTGTTTATTAACACCAGGACTTGTTATCTGACACACAAATTTGTTGTATATCTTAATTCTTGCATCGGATGTTAGCCATGTTAAACAATCGATTCCCACAGTTTTATCGTTGTCAACTATAATAGTGCAGTTTTCTTCGTATTCGCCCTTGTAGCAAAAGTTATGGTTTGTAGTTAAATAATTACACATCTCCATCTTGCTAAATATGCCAGCAAAATCTTGGGTTACATCCATGTCAAAAAGATAGTAATAATCTTTTTTGAGTTGGTCTAATATATCTGGTAGTTCTTCCAATAAAGTTTCCAACTTAACATCTGCTAGTTCCACTTTGTACGGAACACATATAGGATTTTGGAATTTTTTATTAATGCTTTCAAGGCCTTCTTTTCTGATAATTTTACCTACTCCCTGGCCCATCTTGTTAGTGCTTTCCAGAGAAAAGGGAAGCTTAGCTTTAACACTATGCCTAGCGGAAACAAATCGAATGAACTTTCCTCGTAGATAGCTGTTAATTGCACCACTAATTTCCTTTTAGGATAAACATCCTTTTGTTTGCAGATATTTGCTCGGCGTCAAAAAGGTCGCAAATTTTAACCAACACTATATTGTCACAAAATGGTTCTGTAATTGGTGTGTGTAGTCCACCAGTCAGCATCTGTTCGCCTTCGACATAACAAATATTACCAATATCTGTCACCAGATTATTGTTGCACATATTTTCTGCCAGCAGCCACAATCCAAATCGCTCATTTGTTGGTTTCACTTTATTCCTAAGAAGTTAAGGAACGTTAATCACCTTGGAGATGCTCATGTTCTATCTACTACCGAATAGTAAATTGAATACGAAAAATTGCCCCTTAAGCACCCTACAGAGTGGGGGGTGTATATTACCGAAGATACCCGAATATGTCGGACACCGCCATATTGCTTACATTCTCTTGTTTAGGAACAGTTTTTGCTATCCGACCTAGGTCGGACTGGTCAAAGGTACGCATCGACATATGTTCGGATATATGTGCGATGTATACTGGACATATGTCGGATGTATGTCAGATATAGTTTGGATGTATGTCATGCGGATGCGGGAGGAGATAGAATGACAAAGTGGGGTGGAGGGAGAAGGGTATAAGTTAGTTTACGTTGTTTGGAGTTTGCTTAGCTAGTGTTTTCTGGAGTTAGATTAGGTTAGTTGGACTTGTGCGGACTCGGATTAGATAGCAGGAAAAATTGATAGGTTAGGTCAGCGCCGCGGCCTTGACCTATCCTATCACATTTTCCTGCTATTTTTTGTGCGGACTTAGGTTAGATAGCAGGAAAAATTGGTAGGTTAGATCAACGCCACGGCGTTGACTTAACCTATCAATATTTCTTGCTACCTAACCTAAGTCCGCACAAGTCCAACTAACCTAACCTAACTCCAGACAACACCGACTAACCTAACCCCAAACAACGTAAACTAACCTAAACCCTCCTCACTCCACCCTACTTTGTCGTTCTCTCTCCCCTCGCATTCGTATGACATGCAACCGACATACATCTAAACTATATCCGACATACATCCGACATATGTTCAGTATACATTCTACATATATCCGGACATATGTCGATGCGCACCCCCGCCCAGTCCGACCTAGAGAATGTAAGCGATATGGCGGTGTCCGACATATTCGGGTATCTTCGGCATACGCCCCCACTCTATTGGGTACATAAGGGGCAATTTTTCGTATTCAATTTAGTATTCGGCAGTAGCTAGAACGGCGTAAACATGAGCGTCTCCAAGGTGATTAACGTTCCTCAACTTCTTAGGAATAAAGTGAAACCAACAAATGAGCGATTTGGATTGTGGCTGCTGGCAGAAAATATGTGCAACAATAATCTGGTGACAGATATTGGTAATATTTTATGTCGAAGGCGAACAGATGCTGACTGGTGGACTACACACACCAATTACAGAACCATTTTGTGACAATATAATGTTGGTTAAAATTTGCGACCTTTCTGACGCCGAGCAAACATCTGTAAACAAAAGGATGTTTATCCTAAAACAAATGTCTAACTCGACTAAACAAAGACTAAATTACGAAATTAAACAGATGTTGAAAATTGTTATATGGCGAATAATGTATATAATTTGTTGAAAAAACTGTCTATAACTTTAATTAGAAGATGCCAAATGTTGTACATATTCGGTATAGCTTGCTGGATTACAGTTCAAGTTCCGTGTAATATATTAAAAACATAGGAAAGATAACAAGTTATGTAATTTCTGCATGCGGTTTTAGATGTTTAATGATTAATTGTGTAGAAGTTGTGGCGAATGGGCTGAGCAAAGGCGGCGTAGGAATTAAACAGATGTGTATAATTTATCATAGTGCATAGGCAAATTTGTTTTATTAGTAGAACGATTTTGTCTTAGAAGTAGCACTATTTCGTCTTATAGTTGCATTACTATTTGATCGAATACGTCTTTAAAATTATTATTAGGTAGTGAGTTAGAAGCTGGCGAAAGCGGTTCGATAGCAATTTGGCCGCGAATGGTGTTTATTCTAATCCATATAAGATTAAGACAATATTTTGCTATACTTGTGTTTACATGCAACTATTACTATTATTTTTCCCCACCCAACCCCCGATTGAATTCGGTTGTCTTCGACATCTTTCCGTTTCTTCTATGCTCTATATAAACCCGCTCCAACTAGTGTATATCTTTAGTTAATATTTCATTTATTGCATGCTCATACTAAAGTCTAGTAAGAAAGTCCCTTTTCTATTAAGTTTAAAATGAATTTAGCAAATTTTTTTTAAATGCGAATTTTGTTACGTTAATTTTATCACAAAAGGTAACCTACGGATACATTGGGATAGGTAACATGACTCCTACTCATCTGTTTCGGAGTTTCAACGTTCGGCTTTACCGGTGGAAAAAGAAATTACTTTAAAAGTGTACAAGTTGTGACGGTAATGCAAAATTGAAAATATTAAAAATTGAATATTTTGTTGAGAAGTGCTTTGTTGGGTACAAGCAACCCCCCACCCCCCTAATGATCATAGTTTTTCGATACTAAATTTTCTTTCTTTTTTATTATACCATTCTTTCTATTGTAGAAATATTAAGCTTATATTAGGTTAAGTAAAGCTTAAAGATGCAATTCTTGTAAAAAATCTCTTATGTGTATACCTGATTTGCATATAATTTAAGTGGTAGTTATAAAAGCTGAAAATTTTTACTTATTTGAATTACACTATTTTGGAATTAATATGCTATAAATTTTGCAACTATACGATCATCTTCAAAGTGTATAAATCAGATTAAAGCTTTATAAGAGAACAGCTGTACATATCTGTGTATTGAATCGATACAGGCCACCCCAACTTATTCTTCAATAGAATTCCATACTAAGGATCAAGAATCGAGAGTGTCAATGTACCTGCATCGTTGGTTTGTCTTTTACTTATGCCCGAATTGAATAGTTTATAAATGTCAATACCTTATACGAATATTACCATTCAATTAAATTCAGTATCAATATGCAATTATTCAATAACGAATATTACTATTAAATAGTGTATTTTGTACGTCACATAAGAATTAAGTTGTTTTCATTTGTTCTACTCGAAAGCTCTAAAAATAAGCAGTGATTTCAATTTAAGTAATAAATTCCGTATGTACTGTTTGAAATTAATTTATTCTGTGCCTCCAGTCGTAAACTCTAAATAATCTAAATGAAACTTTAAACGATTCAATAAAATTACATTCTTTAATTCAAATTGCACATATAGGCATGTTAGATTATATGCGCTCAGTAGCGTAAAGTTAAGGCTCTCAAGACCAGCATTCTCAAGGTCTCAGGTTCAAACCTTAGAAGTAACCTGCCATTTTCGTCTAATACAATTGTGAGACTAATTCAAATGGCATTGATAGAAGGGTAGAATAATTAGACTCGTGTTCCTGCATTCCCATTGGATTTTAGGAAAACGTGGACGACATACACTAAGACGTTCCTGTATTCCAATTAACTATCCGGAAGAGTATGATTTATTAGAGCGGGCTTATACCGTATAGTAATGGAAGAAGGAAATGAGATACTTTTTCAGCACGCTTATAAGAGAAAGCGAAGCCTATTTAAATTATTCCCTATTACAAAGAAGGTGGTGAAAAGAAATAATTGACCGTCAGAAGCTCCTATTATTACCTCTCTCTGAGGTGGGAATATACATGAGCGATTATTAAAATTGTAGCATAACGACGACGATGTTACGTGATTTAAATGGTATTTATATATAAAAAAGGTAGAATAATTTGACTCGAGATGTCAGATCTTCCTATTGGTTTGACGTAACAACGTGGACGATACATTAACAAAATGGTTCGACAAATGAATGGCTCGACGTTCCAAAGCAGTTAAATAATTTCAATGCCAGATTCACTAAATAGGTAATAAATGCGCAAAGATTAACTCCAAGTATATTAGGCGGTAGATGGCACCTACTGTTACTGTTTGTTTTAAACCATTACAAAAAACTCTAAATATTCCTGATAGACTATTCAGCACTTACATACAATTTATTGTAAAAGAACAACATGCTTTCCATAGTGGTCATTCAACATGCACTAATTTATCAATATACCAAACTTTCTTAATCAATGCTGTCGAGAATGGTAAGCAAGTTGATGTTATATACACTGATTTGTCCAAGGCATTTGATAGTGTATATCATTCTCTACTTTTATCTAAATTGTGTAATATTAGAATTTTTGGGAAGTATTTATCATGGATAAAGGCTTATTTATCGCATAGAATACAATGTGTTCAACTGCATGAAGTTAAATCAAAATCTGTATTCGCAACATCTGGTGTACCTCAGGGCTCCCATCTAGGTCCAGTGCTATTCTTGCTTTTGTAAACGATGTTGTATCCATATTCAAAAACACGCAATGCCTACTTTATGCAGATGACTTTAAAGTTTATGGGTGTGCCAACTCTCACAATGACTGCATATTAATACAGTGTGACTGATAGACTGATTACATACTGTGCTGACAACTTATTTGGTTTAATGACACTAAATTCAAATCAATTAATTTTTACAAAAGTCGCAAGCCACTACAATACACATACTTTATAAGGTTGGAATCTGTTAAACATATAAATGATTTTTGGAAATCATATTTGACAATCGGCTTAGCTTTAATATACGTATTGATTTTATTGTAATGAAAGCATTCAGGATAATTGGTTTTATAAAAAGAAACACTAAGAATATATTCAACTCTTCTACTCTAGAGAAATCATATGATGCATTGGTGTTGAGCGTCATTGAGTATAATAGTATTGTTTGGGCACCTACATACAAGTGTACCATTGATAAACTTGAAAGGGTGCTGAACAAATTTGTTAAGTAGTTTTTGTATAAACTCAACTTTCCATATGAACAGGTAGATTACAACACAGGATGTAAACTGGTAGGACTTACAAGCTTAGACCGACGTTGAAGAACTAGCATGGTGTTCTTTTTCTTCAAGCTTTTAACAAACCTAATTGATTGTGATGATCTCTTAGGTAAAATTGGTCTGAGAACAATAGCTAAGGATCCTCGTTATAAGGCAATGTTCAATGAAATCACTCATAGAACCAACTATGAAGCGAGTGATTGTATGTTGAGGATTGGTAAAGCCCTCGATTTATATTATGACATTAATATTTTTGCGGTATATAATCTACATGAGTTCAAAAACAAACTTCGCCTCTTTAGCTTAAGATCTTGACTTACAATGTACTTTTAGCGCCTGGTATTATTTAGTTTTATTGTAGATACTCATTAGTGTAAATAAAACAAAATAAAATAAAATAAATAAATAATTAGCTTTGTTACATTTATTTTGAAGATCCCGTACATCTTTTTCTGTTAATAAGAAATACGCGGTCTAATAATTTTCAACTCAAATCTCTTTGGCGTTAAAAACAAAAATTAATTCAGTAAATTAAAATAACCCTTTCACGTGTTAATTCATTTATCTATTTGTATAAATTCGATTCCTATTGTTACATCTTAGAGCCTAAATAATAATAAATACTCTTTCCAAGAATTACTCAACGTAAAGTTTATGCTAAAATTAAACAGTTAATAACTGGTTCTAGGTATCTGATAATTGATTCTTATGTGTTTTCCATTGAAAGCTTCGTCGAATTAAAGCCGCGTATTATCCCAATAAACCGTGTTTTTTCAGTTTTATTTCCTTAACAACAATATTACTTTGAGCTCTGATCATTAGTGAAACGAAATTAATATTCACTTGCTATTCAATCTACACAGCGAAAACACGTGTAGAATGGTTGGTTGTTTTCGTTTTTCTGTATGAAAAGTTCGCGCACGCCTTACAGCGTGGTGAGTATTTTTGGGTTTTATAAAATTGTACTGTTCGACGACAATAAATTAATTTTATTTATAATTACTATAGCTCCTTACGGTGGCCCTTAAAGCCACAATGAGTGGTCGCCCCTTGTTGTTGTCTGTTTCGCACCGTTTTTACAGACGATAGAAGCCAACCCGACGGTGGTGACTCGAGGGTGAGTGTTTATAAACTAATTTTCTTATATGGGTACCCGATAGTTGTTGGAAACAACATATGTACACAGGTCTACGGATGCATCACCTTGTTGGTGGTAAAATGACTGGTTGTTTGTATGTGCGAGGATATCATAATGTTTACTGATTTCTTTATTAGGATAATTTTATGTATAGAATTCCGTACTTACAATTCTGATTTCGAGCTGTGATTTTTAGTGGGGTAATTTGTTTCTTTTTCTTGTTTGAAGATTAATATGGGGGTGGCCTAAAAACTGCAGCTTGCCATGTTAAGAGTGAATCTTTTTTATTCGTAAATATGTTTATTGTGTACATACGAATTGTTCATTTTTGGTACCATTGTGTTTTGTATATAATTTTTTTTTTAATTAAAGGTTTTTAGTTTGTAAATGTTTGATTATGCGTGAGTGAGAATGTTTTTATTTCAGGCCTCCCTTAATTTTTTTTGTAGGTATAATCTATAATACCCCGCCCACTCGCCGACTGAGCCTGGTTAATTTCTTCTTCTTCGTAGCAACTTAAAAGTTGTATGATAAATTGGAACGTAATATTAAAAATTAATCATTCAAAATTCCATTCAGGTGACCATCTAGAGGGATGGGGTTAGCTGGTTTCGGCTTCCTGCGTTTACTGTTAAGGGAAATCTATCGCGATAGCTTTTAGCAAAATTCCAAATCGGCATTAGTGCTATCTTTCAAGTTACGAATGAAAAAAATTTACTTCATGAATATCTCCAGAAACCGTTTCACATTGTATAAATTTAATCCTACATTTGGGAAATTAAATACCGCATCCAAAACTTTCAGTTATTATTTTATAGTTATAGATTGTGTTCATGTAGATTATAATACTCACTTGAAAGTAGTGCAATAATTTGCGGCAATGTGAATGTATTGACTTCTCCAAACATTTTGAAATTTCATAAACTACAACTACTTCTGCAACAACAAAGGTAGCCAGAGTAATGACCAGCACGCGTATGGTTTATAAAATGAGTGATGTTGGTTCGCCAGTAGACACAAATTTCTATAAATTTTCACAACATAATAACGCAAGCAAAGATATTCCGACCAATTACTTACTAAACTTCTGTTACATAGGCGTCAATCATCAGTAAATAATTTTTAAATGTTAAATAAGAGATAATAATAGTTACATAAATGCAAAAAGCAAAATAAATATAATCGATAATGGTTGTATAAACATTAATAATTATCTTTTAAGATTTCTTGTGTTAATCCCCTTATTTGTATAGGTCAATTGTTTGCGTAGTTGAAGTGCCTATGCTTAAAATAGGATTGTTAAATGTTTTGACTAAGATAAATACGTAACATCCCTGTACTCTTAAATAAATAATTATTTTTCTTGAAGGTTATTACATTCCTCTATAAAGAATCAACTCTACTGCATACCATGTTAAAACTACACAATAAAAAGAATCTCTGTTGCACTGATAATAGGCATTTTTTGTTAATATCAATAAGCTGTTTTCTCATTGACGAGGTTTATCTATTAGCACGCTACAAACTCACAGAATATAGTCCAGTCAAAATAGACATTCCAGTTTGCATTAATTCCCAACAAGCTGGATTTTTGTGCAGGCCTTTAATACGTCACTACAAATGATATGTCAAAAGTCCCCATCGATCCCGCTTGTGCGTTGTTTTTTATTCGAGCTCAAAGGTCACAAATTTGCGTTTTTTGCGTATATCTCTGAAACAACGAGAGCTATCGGAAAATGGTTCAGATATAGTTTGTAGATCGTAAAATTGTCTACAAAAAAGATTTCAACACTTTTCTTCTATAAAGCATCGCTTTCGAGATATCCTGACTTTAGACCGCAGGAAAGTCGTATTTTCGGCTATATGTACACATTTCCGCACCACTTCTGAGGTAGTGTACACGGCGCTTTTTTTTAACGTGGTTTTCCCAGTAGGAATACTCCACACTATATTTTGATCGAGGGAATGTAATGGGACACTATTTTATTGATGAAATTTTTTTTTTATTTAAATTTAATGAAAATTTCAACAGCAAGAAAATTACATCATCATTCATCATCAAATTCTTCATAGTCACTCGTTTCTTCTTCTTCACTGTCTTCTTCCTCTTCTTGCTCGATTTGTGTAGACTGCTCCAAGAAGAGAGATATATCAGTTATATCCTCATCAATTTCGAAACAATCTTCATCTGTTGCATTTGTTTCAATGTTGGTGCAAGATTGGCCTTGACAATTGGTACATACCGATGAACAATACAATCCAACTTTTCTACACCCACAATTGTTTGTGCAGCCTTTTTTGCAATTACAAAAAATTGTATTGAGTAATTATTCTGGAGCAGGTGGCAATAAAGTCTTGATTGGTTCCAAACTATTATTCATTAATTACCAGCCCCAATCTTCAGGATTTAAATCATTGCCTAGCCACACTTTCACTTGGTAGAACACACGAAACAAGTGTTGATAAGCAGAAGCAGATGTTGGAGGGAGACAAGATAACTGCACTCTCTTATTGTTTCTTGTATTTTTCACAAAACTCAAATATCTATACTTGTCTATCGATTCCAATTTTTTTTGGAGCTCCATACATAGCAAGGAGAACACGAATTCCATTGATGAGGACAACATCTGCTGACGAGTTAATATTTGTAAAAACTTTTGCGTTATCAATTAAGTCTTCCACGTTTTTCAAACAATTTGAATACTTCTTAATCTTCTTTGGGAATTAAACCACTCATAGTTTTTAAAATTATCTTTATTTACGTTTCGATCCATGACCTAGGATCGTTTTCAAAATAATAAAAACTTCAAGTTTGAAAACGATTTGAAAATTTGAAAACGATCCTAGGTCATGGATCGAAACGTAAATAAAGATAATTTTAAAAACTATGAGTGGTTTAATTCCCAAAGAAGATTAAGAGGAATGCTAAACAAACCACAACAAACATATAGGGAGTATTTAATTTGAATACTGTATTTTTGCCTCTTTTGAAAATTGCTGATGTGGTATCGCAGCCAGTTATCGCATGAAGAAATAATATATGAGGCTGACATTTTGGATATGCAGTTAAACTTTGTGAAGAATATATTTTCGTTTGAACTTGAGCTCTCCTAGGTTTTAGAAAGTAAATGATCTTATCACTAGGTGTTAGTGCAGTTAAGATTATTAACAAATCTACATCTTCTCCAACAACGATAGTTGGATTGGTGCTACTGAATTGCTCAATTGCGGTTTCAATAATGAGGACATCAGCGTCATTTTGAGCTTGTTCCACAACAATATTGGCAGCTGCAAATTCTTCACATAACATCGAAATCAAACGAGATTTATTGTGAGTATTAGCAAGAAACTGCTGTTGGTTTGCCGGAACAGTCATTGATCGATCAAAAACGATATCAGACGATGAAGATGTTTGTTTAGCTCGACGACGTTGTTCTGCAGGTTTGATATTTTTCGTATAATCAGTATAACCGTCAAATATTATAGTAACGTTATGACCAAAGTGTCTACGAACATACTGAAGATATTTGTCCAAAATATCCTCAAATGTGTTCTCTCGATCCCACACAACACGATGTATCAGGTATCCTCCATCGATGATGTAGGTAGCATTTGCACTTTCGATATCAATGTTCACACATTCAAAGCAATCATAAATGGCTGACTTCTGTGTCTTACGCATTCCAATTGCATCAAAGAGCGATAAAGGGTAAGGGGCTAATTCGTACTCGAAGAATTTTTCAAGCTCATCTTCAAATGTCTTCGTAATACTCATGCGTTGAAATAATAATACGGATCTATTGGGACCTTCTCATCATGAATCTTCATGGTACTGTTCATAGATAATAGAGATAGTACTTTATCAGCACGTTTCAATTTAATATTATTAAATCTTTGGCCCATCGATTTACTCATAGATACAATACCCACTTCACGAGCATTATGGCAATTGATTTTATCATCCCCGACGACTCCATTAGCAATGGACATGATTTTGTTCAATTCAGGAAAAGGATCATGTGATGAAAACCATTCACGAAGTTTCTTGATGTCTCCAGTATCTCTCTTTACGCGAGAATCCCTTGCATCGGCATGCTGATCTGTTGTGTCCATTCTTACATCCGCTAAATCCTCCAATCTTTCACACACAGTATTCATTGCATGCATGCCATAAATCCATTTACTTATGACGCTTTCTTGCGTACTTCTTCCTCGAGCAACACCTCCATCTGTTTTCATTGACTTCATCATCGATTGCTCAATGACCATATCCGTTAAGGTTCCACAACTCAATTTATCAGAACGTCTAATTGTGAAAAATCCCCGTGTAAATCTCTCGAAAACCTCAGAATCATCAATCAAGTTTTCCAATTGTAGCATATATTGTAGATATAAATGTGCAGATTTGGCATAAGGAAAATGTCCTGATGCGTGGAAGTAAGGAAGCATTTCTCAAAGGCTATTCAAATGAGCTTTCCAATCTCCCACACGTTTAGCTCTTATAAACACCTTAGCAATTGATACAATGTGAAAATATTGCGTCCACAATTTTGCAGTTGGTCCACGTTGTTCATATTCCTTTAATTTTTGATTGAACTGCTCGAGTAATGCCTCAGCCATCTCATCGCCATTCTCAATATCAACGTACGAAATTGTGTTATTCATTAGAAGATCTACAGTACATTGTAGAATAGCATGCATCTCTTCATCGATGTCAAGTTCTTCTGATATTATTGTTGCTAAAGTGAGATGGAGTAATGTGTGTGCTCTAACTGATCTTGCATCAGCATGGCCATTCAACATTTTGTCTAATGAATTAGTGGCATAAATCAAAGAGAGCACCTCTTTTATGCCACTTCCCTGCATAATATGACCAATTGCTCCAAAAAAAGACATGAGTAAATGGAAACCTCCAAGTCTTACTACGATCTTCGATACCTCAGATCCTTCAAGTGCTGCTGATACGATTTCTCGAGTTTTTGCACGCAAAGGCTGATCAAAAGTAATAATGCATACATCGTGATTATAACGTTTTGTATTTTCCAAAGCGCAGAGTAAAGTTATGTAGATAGTATTGTAGTTACTTGCTGGTTGCTGAATGAATGGTAAAAAGAGAATTTGAAACTTTGAAAAATCCATGATATTACTCGTTAAACGTTCAATGTAACCGTTCCAACCAGGTAATAGTAAATCTTTCCATTTCCCATACAACCACAAAATATCAACTTTTTTCAGTAAAGATACTGCTGTGCTACTTTCATAATCAAAATTTTGTGCAACTATTTTACTATACCCAACTGCACCATCATTTTGATATACTTTTATCGGTATATGAGCTTTTGCTGCAAAATCTTTCGCTGAAAGGACTTTGTTTACTCGTGATATGGGTTTTTCGGCTATAACTGCTGTTTTTGGAGTTATAATTTGAATGATGCCCATTATGTGGAGCGTGTTATGACCGTCTAGAGTACGTACATTGATGTCAGCATTGTCTGCAGCATATTGAATAATTGTTCCAGTTTCTGGTGGTAAAATATGAGGTGGACGATGAAGAACTGCTGCTGCCTCATACATCATAGTTTCATTATACGATGCACACAAACCAAAAGATGAAAAAATTTGAATAAGACGTTTTGATCCAAACCGTCGATGAAAAAACACTGAGAGACCCAATTGTAACCGTGATTTGAAAGACCTAGGCCGAACAGCAGCAATAATACAGTGACTGACATTTGTAAATATTAATTTCAAGTGTTCCAATTTGGATCGTTTATTTTTCAAAATCATTTGCTCTAACAAATAAGTCAAAGATTCTGGAATATCACTATTGATATCTTCGAACATCTGAGTAGGTGGAGGATAATTATCAGTGTCAAACACTATCGACTGAATATCTTCTCGAACGATTGCTGCAGCTGCTTCAAGTATTCTCAACCTCTCTTCCTTTTCATTTTGTTTTTTATTGTCATACCAAGCTTTGCTGAAGACGTCATGCTGATTGTCGATGAAGCAAATGAATGTTGAACTTCCCAATTTCTCAGTTATAATGATTCTATTACCATACTTTAACTTGAGTTTTGACTTATTTGTTCTATTATCGATCGATGATTCTTTCCAAATATCTTTCAATTCTTGTATTGAAAATTGACAATCATCATGATTTTCAATAAATGCAAATATTTCTTCCATCGCTGAAGTAATAGAATCACTTTCAGGACGGCCGATTTTACCTCCACTAATGGGTTTCGGAAACGAAGTGTAACAATCACTGTGGTACTTAGTCTCAGCAGCAACTAAGTCATATTCATACTGAATGCGGGCAATGACACTTCTTGCTAGCTCATCAGAACGAGTCTGAGCTTCCTTCAAGATGGTTTTCTTGAAGTCAAGGGTTGAAACTTGAGACATTCTTCGTCGAAGATGCTGCGCTTTTTTCATTTCAGCCGTTTTATCTGCTTCATTGCCACAGAACAAACAGTATTTCTTGAAACAAAAAGATGATTCATTACCTCGTGCTCTAGTACGAGGAGGACTAATCCCAGATGTGGTAGCTATCTCCATCTCACGCTGTCTTTTAGCTGCAGCGATGCTGCTCTTCCGGGTGTATGCTTTACGACACTGCTTATGTATCGTTACAGATGTTTTGTCCCTCAAATATTCATCGAATCCATCACGCCTTTCAGTACTTGAATCCATTAAAGTCTTTAGCCCACGATCAACAACCACAATTTCACTTTCAGTCAAACATTCATTGCAAATAAAGCAAACTTCTGACATTTTTACAAAATTTTGTAACGGCACTTTTTAAATAGAGAATATAATTCACAAACACGTCTATACACTACGAAAAATCGTTTAAAACTAACTGTATTTACTAGTATATGAGAGCTATGTCCTTCGGCAAAAGCAGGTATACGCTGGTTTCGACCGGAAAAATGTAGTGTCGCAGGCAGATGTTTCTCAAGGCCAACCGCCCAATAGAATTAGGGACGGACGATGACTCAATCATAATTGTATATTTTTCACGTACTTGTGTGCATGGGGCAAATAAAACTATGTTCTAATATTATTTGTTCAAATGGTTAACCCGATGATGCATACTGGCCATGTATCAGTGCATAATCGTATTTTCTATGTTTAAAATAGCCATAATTCGAGAACAGTGCACCGTAGAAGAAAAAGTGTTGAAATCTTTTTTGTAGACAATTTTACGATCTACAAACTTTGTTTAAACCATATTTCCGATAGCTCTCATTGTTTCAGAGATATACGCAAAAAACGCAAATTTGTGACCTTTGACCTCGAATAAAAAACAACGCACAAGCGAGATCGATGGGGACTTTTGACATGTCATTTGTAATGACGCATCCAAGGCCTGCACAAAAATCCAGCTTGTTGGGAATTAATGCAAACTTGAATCACAATTTAGTCTATTTTGACTGCATTAATATTACTTTAACTTTTCAGTAATATGAATCTTTTAGAATGTACCAGATTTTTATTCTAATCGTGATCGTTCAATACCTCAGACATTATTTTTTCTTCATGTTTTTAATTGTTATTCTTGTGCACATCGTGTTAAAATAGACTAGGCGCTAAGAGAATCATCATTTGGAAAATATGAGTGACGATTTCTAACCGTGAATATGAATTTTCTAGTACTGCTAAAAGATTAAAACCTGTGTTGTCCTCGAAGATTTAGGTCCGTTTCGATTCTTCGGAATACGAAATTTTATGAATAGTATACAGTAAATTTCAATAAATGTATACCAACTTTTGGCGTATTTGAAGATCTTTATTGGGGAAAATAGACAAAACGACATACTAAAAATGCATGTTGTTCAGATTCAACATTCTAACAATACTGGTTGTAATGGGGTGGTATTGGGGTAATTAATATTAGCCCGTTTCTACTTAACAACTCTCTTTATTTAAAATCTTATTAACGGTAAGTACAAAAAATACTCCTACTCAATCCTCTTGCGACCAATTAGAAAACCTCCAATAAGTAAATGTGCAAAATCAATCATTTAACAAGTTGCCTAATGTAGTATACTCTATTGCACATTGAACAGGAATTCGGAACTGACATTGCGCATACAAAAGAAGTATTACTAAGTTGTGTAATAATAATCACATGCACTATCGTAGTTCAATGTACTCATAGATTTTTAATTAACTTCTACCTTACAACTCCCCTAGTGCAAATTTTTTATCTAAATACTTTAGAAATATTGCGCTTATGGATGCGCCTGTATTAAAAGGGACATGGATCATTTTGGGTCGTAATTTACACTAACAAAATTTAAACTAGTTATACTAAAAATTGTTCTGAATAGAACTTCACATTGAAGAAGTTCTAGATTACTAGAAGGGATAGAATGGCTTCAAAGTTCCAGTGATCTAAAGAGCCGAATTATAGGTTTAACCAAATTAGTAGCGTCTTTAGTGAGGAACCAGACTAAGACAGGTCCCCGAAACAGGGTAGCAGTTTTTCGATACTTAGAGTGACAGAGACCATAGGGGTGGGTATGACATTATAAGACACACTACTGCGATCTGGAAGGCAACGGGAAACCACCACATTACCTCCCAAGTACACAACGTACTTAAATTGTAATAAACATGATGGCATTCTCTGGGGTGAAATGTTCCGGATCTCCAGGAGGGGACTGCTTCGGAGGATGCGATCGGAAAGTTCAGAATAAGAGTCGGGAACATTTTGCGAGTCGGGGCGTGGAATGTCAGAAGTATGAAGCAAATAGGTAAGCTAGAGAACTTAAAAATTGAAATGGACAGGTTAGCATTATACATAGTAAGGATCAGCGAAGTTCGGTGGCCAGAGGCGGGGGATTTTTGGAGTGAAGACTACAGATTAATTCACACAGGAGCAGAGAAAGGAAATTCGGGTGTGCGATAGTTATGCGAAAAAAATATTAGACACTGTGTAGAAAATTACTTACGAAAGAACGAAAAGATACTCGTGGTTAGATTAGAATCTAAACCGGTAAATACAGTAATAATTCAAGTATACATGTCCACCTCTAGCGATCTACAAAAATATCGAAGACATACGAAGTTACGTAGAAAGACATGAAAATTTAATAATGACCAGAGATTTTAATGCAGTAGTAGGTTTGGTGCGTAATAAAATACGCCTGGGGGTTAAACGTAATAGGTGTCAAATCCTCCTCTTTATTAATAAATAAGGTGATTTTCAAGTTTGATTTAGTTATAATATCTACACGTATAATTTAAATTCTCAAATTTTTTGTGAAACTCTATACTGGTATCTGGCGCTCGATTAGCGATCTCAAAATTTAGAAACTCCAGGACCGGTTTTAGAAAATTAATTGAGACTTAATTTCCTTGTCAAAGTTCACTTTGTATAAGATTTCTTTAAATTGTATTACGTGATTTTCAAAGGGCATAAATAGACAATGAAAACAATGTATGTGTCATGATTAGCACACTTTCATTAATTTTTTTATTAACGTTCTATTTTGGCTAAAACTGAAAATCCACCAAGACGTATCACATAATAATATAATAATTTAAAACAAATATTGTTAGTTTAAGATATTTAGAATAACTAAGTACAACGTCAGTGTTTATTGCTATAACTACACCATTATTTTCATTTTGTTTCATTTCCGGAGTTTGATTAGATTGTTTAGTTTTTAAACAAAATCGCCCTGTAAATGTTTTAAAACTCGATGAACAATCAAACTACTGAAGTAAATTAAACATAAGTTCATATTTATTAGAAATGTGTTCTTTAGGTTTGAATTTTTATGTTAACAAATATTAGAAAAATGCCATATTCTCGCAAATAATTTTCTTCTTGCATAAAGGATGCATTCTACTTTATACTATTTTATAGAAATATCAAAGTAGGCTGCTATAATAGTTTGACGTTTGGTTGTGTTTGTTATTTGTAACTACTAATTGTGCGTGTGAAATGTTTCAGTTTGTTGCTTCTATTCAATAGTAGTGTTAGGATATTTGTTATTTTAATTTATTTAAAATGCTGCAACAATTTTCAAATGCAAAATATGTTAACACAATTTTTGTTTACAGATTCTGTAACGAGAACAGTAGAAGTGCTCTCGGAGAATATCAAAAGAAATTTTCTGGGTGTCGAGTTTCTAGCCATCCAACATTTGGATCAGTTTCTAATTATTTGCAAAAAAATGGCACATTTCCTACAGCAAATAAAGATGTGCTGGAAGATAATATTGTTGATGCTGCTATAGTAATCCCTACAATAAGCCCAGGAAAATAGGTTGAGAACTAAACGTTAGTCAGTCGAAAGTTAGTAAAGTCTTACGAAAAAATCATTTGCATCCATATCATATTCAAATAGTTCAGCGGGTACATCCTGGAGATGACACTCATAGGTTGGAATTTTGTAGGAGGATTGGAAATCACAGACCAGTGCTGTATAAGACTGATTACAGACGAAGCCCAGTTTACAAGGAATGGGATAAATAATTCATATATTTCATATGTATGCGCAGAAGAAAATTCTCATTCTGTTTGAGAGTTTCGTTCACACAGTCGAAGTTTTCTGTAAACGATGAATAGGCGTATTAAATACGAATTGATAGAGCTTTAGTTTTTTTAATGGTCCTTTAAGGAGACAAGTTTACTTAGATATCCTGCAAATTCTTTGGCTAATTTACTTGCGGACGTAGGCGTCCGAAGGATGTACTTCCAACATGATAGAGCATTGTGTCATTTTTAGTTGCGTTAAGAAATTATCTAAATAAAGTTTACGGCAGCAAGTTTTCTGTAAATGTATGAATAGGCGTATTAAATAACGAATTGATAGGGCCTTACTTTTTAATGGTCCTTTAAAGAGACAAGTTTGCTTAGATTTCCTGCAAAATTCTTTGGCTAATCTACTTGCCAACGTAGGCGTTCGAGGAATGTACTTCCAACATGATAGAGCATTGCCTCATTTTTAGTTTAAGGCAGCAGGTGGATTGGACATGTAGGTCCCATTTCATAGAATTCAAGGTTCCCAGATTTTAAGCTTGTAAATTACCATATTTGAAAACGATTGCAGGAATTTGTTTATTCAAGAAATATTAATACTTGTCAACAATTAATTGATAGAATTGTCAAGGCTGTATTATTATTAAAAACGATTCGCTGACCATCCCAAAATTAATAAGGCATCTAACCATTCGGCAAGAAAAATGTATAAAGACTGCAGGGTTTAATTTAGAAAACCTATTTTGTTATTAATTAATTATTAAGAATATATTTTTCAAATTTTGTATGTTTTTGTTCTATGTAGTTCTAATTTTTATTTTAAATACTTAAAGTTACCGGTTACTGTTAATACATTGTTAAAGTTATTCGTGGTAACTTATCGTTCATTGACATAAAATACACACCTAATAAAGACATTTTTAATAAATATGAACTTATATTTAATTTACTTGAGGAGTTTGATTGAACGAATTTAAAAGAAATTACAAGACGATTTTTGTTTAAAAACTAAACATTGAAAAATTATCTAATATGGCCTCGGAAATTAAACAAAGTGACAGTAAGGGTATGGTTATAACAATGAACACTGATGTTGCACTTATTTTAGTCAAAATATCTGAAACTAACAATATTTGTTTTAAATTATCACATTATTATGTTATATGTTTTGGTGTATTTTCAGTTTTAGCCAAAAAAGAACGTTAATAAAAAATTCAATGACAGTGTATCAAACACGTCACATACATTGTTCATTGTCTATTTGTGTTCTTTGAAAATCACTTAATACAATTTAAAAAATTTTTAAACAGGGTGAACTACTTAATATAAACCGTTTCAATTCATTTCCTAAGGTCGGTCCTGGAATTTCTAAGTTTTGAGAAGACTAATCGAACATCAGACACCAGTATAAAGTTTTGCCAAAAATTTGAGAATTTAAATAGTCCGTATAGATATTATAGCCAAATGAATATTTTGTTGAAATTTACAAATCACCGTATACATTAATAAAGAAGAGGATTTGACATTTTTCAATGGGCATAAGACATTCCTCTTCATGGACTGTATATATGGTAGATGTTTGTAAATTTCATCACTCTTTATATGCCAACTGCTCCTTTGCAAGTAATTTTTATTAATTTGTTAAATTAATACGCCCTAAGGTGCGAATTGAGCCTACGCTAAAAAATATTCAACATAAAATCTACAGAACCAGCTTTCTTGAAACGATACCCATACCACCTCCAACTTCTCTTAAAAATAAAAGCACTTATCAGGATGACAAAACAAACAAAAGAATAAACAAAGATACCAAGCAAAACAAGTTTGACCCCAGCCTAAAATTTCCAAAAAATTTAAATTCTTCTAAAATACGCTCTTAAATTATACATTGTACCGCCAAAAAATGCGTAACATTTATGACAAATCCTGATAATGTGACCATCTAAAAGGGTGGGGTAAAGTGGCTTCGGTTTCCTACGTTTACTGTTAAGGAAAATCTATTGAGATAACTTTTAGGCAAAATTCCAAATCAGTATTAGTGTCATTTTTCAAGTTCGGAGTGTAAAAATATCTCCAGAAACATTTCCACATTGTATAAATTTTAATCTAAATTAGAGATCGACCGATACCGCATCGAAAATTTTCTGTTATAATTTTATAGTTATAAATTACGTTCATATAAATTATCTTAATACTTACTTGAAAGTATTAAAATGATTTGCCGTAATTTGGATGTATCGGTTATCCCAAAGTTTGTGAATTTCATTAATTTCAATTACTTAATGCCACTTGAAAAGTTATAGTAATGAGCGAGATAGGTATTGGGCCTCTTGGAACGGCTTTTTTAAAAAAGCTTCTTCAAAACTCTTCTATCAAATTTATTTTATACAGATTTACAATTAATTTTAATTTACGAGTATATTATATGCAGTAACGTGTGGAGATCAAAATAATTCTAAGTTGACTTTCACTAATTAAATAAATTAAAATTACGGTGAGTAGCTGAACTACCAACAATGTTAAAGTTGTGAATCTCTAGACTAACTGGCCATTTTGGGCTCTCGAGGGTATTTGTGCTATCGCTGCCCCTCACATTGCTTACGGGAACTGCAGAGCTCTGACTGCTTATTTTTGTATTTAATACAAAGTATTACACTTTAATTATCTTAATTCTAATAATTGCTGTCTTCTAACGTACTGTGACCTACACCTGCAATATCATGTTACGCCTGGCATACAATGTCTGTTTCCGTTCTCATTGTCTGGTTTATGAACTTTCATTAATCTTTTATTATGTCCTTCAATTATACATTGTAACAATCTAACTTAAGTTTTAATAGTTTCATTTAATTACATATATATCCTACTTTGGGGATATGTAACTAGCGGAAGTGCTTCACCACTAGACATGAATTTCTAAAAATTCCCACAACAGAATAGCCGCAAGACATTACATCTAACTACTAACACGTGTACTAAACTATTACATAACATCGACAATTATTTCTAAGACGTTTTGTATTATCGCCTTATTTATGTAGGAGATTATTTGTCATTTGAATCTCCAAAGTTTACAATAGGTTGGTTAAATGTTTTGAGCATACCGGAAATTTTTCAGTTGGATAAATTGGATAAATTATTACTGGTTTTTGCATTTCTCTATAAAGTATCAATTATACTGCATATCTTGAGTTTATCCTTAGAGCCTTATAATCGACGCAATCTCTTTTGTACTGATAAACAGGATTTCTTATTAGCATCAAATAACTTGTTTTCTGATAACCTTATCGATTAACACACAACAACACCTAGAATTACAAGGTAACTTATCAAAAACATGAACCTTCTGCAGTGCAGTATATATAACCTGTATACTTTATTCTAACCGTGAGATGTTTTAGAACCTCGGGCATTATTTTTTGTTTGACATTTTAATTGTGTTATTCTCATACACTTCGTGTTAAAGGTATTAATAAAATCTTTAAAGTGTTAGAAATATAATCTATTTATTTAAGGTTTTAAAAAAGTTGTTGTTGAAGGTTGATATACCCACCTAAAACAGTCTTTCAAAATTGCTTCGTTAATTAAAAAATATTTTGCATACGTATTTGATTTTTACAGCTTGGAAAAATACAACCTTGTAGTTTGTAATATATAACTAATTCACAAAAGTTGATGAAGTTTAGAAATTTGCAGGAAACTGTTCGCCCCACGGTCTTGCTTTAAAAAAAAAATTAAACAAAAAAAACTGTATAAGAGTTATCTTTTAAAAACATCAACTTTTTCAAGTATCAAAATAATTTTTTCACAAAACGCAACTATAATACCAAAAAAACCACATGGGCTAGGTACAAAAATACCACATCGCTTTTTTCCGTAAATGTTGGATCATACCATGCTCTCTTATTTGATTGCCACTTATCTGGAAAATTTATTTTCTGTTATTTTGAAAACTACGTGTTGCCACTCTTTGCGTAATGGGATAATATAGAAGTCAACAATAAATTTCCCGCCTAAAATAACCCATACTTTACCGAATTTTTAATCGATGTTGCCCATCGACTCTAGGCTATAAGTACAGACAAATATGAATTACGTATTTTGAACATTATTTGAACCAGTTATTTTGGGGAAACAGCTGATTTAATCATTTGATTGTTCGCAAACTAAAATTGCCAAAAAGTTTATTTTGCCAAGCTCAAAACCTTCAAATATAAAAGCTCCGGTTTTGGAATTAAAATTATATAACTCCTAAATTTATCATAATGTAAAATTTTATTCTTATTTTCATATTTCGACTAAAAGTGATTAGTTGTTATTCTTTTGGTGTCGAATTCATGCACGGAATTTTAAAATCATATACCTGTGCAGATTCCTATTAAATTACTTTTCTATTGTTAAACTTTAAATAATTAGGCAATATTTTCATAGCGTTTTAGACTGTTGATGATTGTAAACGAGCACAATTAAAAACAATTGAAAAGAACAAGTTAGAACATTATCCAGTTAGTTTAGAACTTAACGTAAATGGTTGGCCTGCCCCCGAGAGCTGTACAGATGCTATGGGGCTAAACATATCACCAATACTACCGATTGGCAGTTCAAATACAGTTCAAAGAAATGTGAGTGACAATTTTAAAAAGAAGAACTGCTTTAAAGATACAGCTTGCTAATCTGCTATATATTATCTGTCAAAAATTCAATTAACCATGGTAAAACTGGGTCCAACTCATCTTACAGAAATAAATCATAATTTTCATATAACCAAGATAATAGAAGATTTTCGATTCATATAATATGAAAAAAAGAATTTCATCAATGGGGAAACATTTTCTAGAGATAGGCCAGTGAGCGCTAAATATAATAATGTGGATTGGCGGGTTATGAAAGACTTTTTTCCGCAGTGAATTATAGAGTGTGTTCGGCGACATTCAAGGTCTATTAAGCTGTCTGAGCCAAATTATCAGAACACATCAAAATATATTGTTGCGATCCACTATTAGGCAACCCGTCAAACATACAAACGCCCGGGGCACAGCGTATTCTTCAGCATTCGAGAATCCTTCTACAAAGTTCTAGATAATGAGTCATATCTTAATGCAGGGTATATATAAGGCCGCTTATGAATGTAAGAGTTAGTCTATTCTTGAATGTCTAATATAAATTATATCGTTGTAAAGTAAACGTAGATAAATATCAATATCTACAAAAGTAAAGTACATTAAAGAAATTAATTGCCGGCACAACTATAGCGTTCACATTGTTTATGAATTATTTGCTCTTTAAATATGCAGCTCTCAAATTTTTTGCTTGCCAAATTAGATGCTCAAACGATAATAATAATATAAGTTGGCCTGAGACTACTAGAGTAAAGTGCTTTTAAAAAAATTAATTGCTTCTATAATAATTTTATAATCATGTAGCTTGATTTATTTGCTTTTAAATTATGTAAATCCTGAATTTTTTGCTCGCGAAATTAATATAAAAAACGACAAAAAACCATCCAGCCACTTCAAATCTACAAGAATAAAATACATTAAAGAAATTAATTGCTAGCACAACTATAGTGTTTACGTTGTTTATGAATTATATGCTCTTTAGATATGCAGCTCTCGAATTTTTGGGCGGCCAAATTAGATGTTTAAACGATAATAATAATATAAGTTGGCCTGAGACTACAAGAGTAAAGTGCTTTTAAAAAATTAATTGCTTCTATTATAATTACATCACCATGTAGCTTGATTTATTTGCTCTTAAATTATGTAAATCCTGATTTATTGCTCGCGAAATTATTATAAATAACGATAAAAGATTATCCAGCCACTTCGAATCTACAAGAATAAAATACATTAAAAAAATTAATTGCTAGCAAAACTCTGGCGTTTACATTGTTTATGATTTATTTGCTCTTTAGATATGCAGCTCTCGAATTTTTTAATCGCCAAATTAGATATTCAAATGATAATAATAATATAAGTTGGCCTGAGACTTCAAGAGTAAAGTGCTTTTAAAAAATTAATTGCTTTTATTATAATTTTATAATCATGTAGCTTGATTTATTTGCTCCTAAATTATGTAAATCCTGAATTTTTTGCTCGCAAAATTAATATAAAAAACGACAAAAGACCATCCAGCCACTTTGAATCTACAAGAATAAAATACATTAAAGAAATTAATTGCAAGCACAACTATAGCGTTTACATTGTTTATGATTTATTTGCTCTTTAGATATGCAGTTCTCAAATTTTTTGCTCGCCAAATTAGATGCTTAAACGATAATAATAATATAAGTTGGCCTGAGACTACAAGAGTAAAGTGCTTTTAAAAAATTAATTGCTTCTATCATAATTACATCATTATGTAGCTTGATTTATTTGCTCTTAAATTATGTAAATCCTGATTTTTTTGCTCGCAAAATTAATATAAAAAACGACAAAAAACCATCCAGCCACTTTGAATCTACAAGAATAAAATACATTAAAGAAATTAATTGCTAGCACAACTATAGCGTTTACATTATTTATAATTTATTTGCTCTTTAGATATACAGCTCTCGAATTTTTTGATCGCCAAATTAGATATTCAAATGATAATAATAATATAAGTTGGCCTGAGACTGCAAGAGTAAAGTGCTTTTAAAAAATTAATTGCTTCTATCATAATTACATCATCCATGTAGCTTGATTTATTTGCTCTTAAACTATGTAAATCCTTATTTTTTGGTCACGAAATTAATATAAATAACGACAAAAGATTATCCAGCCACTTCGAACCTACAAGAATAAAATACATTAAAGAAATTAATTGCAAACACAAATATAGCGTTTACATTGTTTATGATTTATTTGCTCTTTAGATATGCAGCTCTCAAATTTTTTGCTCGCCAAATTAGATGCTCAAACGATAATAATAATATAAGTTGGCCTGAGACTACAAGAGTAAAGTGCTTTTAAAAAATTAATTGCTTCTATCATAATTACATCATCATGTAGCTTGATTTATTTGCTCTTAAACTATGTAAATCCTTATTTTTTGCTCGCGAAATTAATATAAATAACGACAAAAGATTATCCAACCACTTCGAATCTACAAGAATAAAATACATTAAAGAAATTAATTGCAAGCACAACTATAGCGTTTACATTGTTTATGATTTATTTGCTCTTTAGATATGCAGTTCTCAAATTTCTTGCTCGCCAAATTAGATGCTCAAACGATAATAATAATATAAGTTGGCCTGAGACTACAAGAGTAAAGTGCTTTTAAAAAATTAATTGCTTCTATCATAATTACATCATCATGTAGCTTGATTTATTTGCTCTTAAATTATGTAAATCCTTATTTTTTGCTCGCGAAATTAATATAAATAACGACAAAAGATTATCCAACCACTTCGAATCTACAAGAATAAAATACATTAAAGAAATTAATTGCAAGCACAACTATAGCGTTTACATTGTTTATGATTTATTTGCTCTTTAGATATGCAGCTCTCAAATTTCTTGCTCGCCAAATTAGATGCTCAAACGATAATAATAATATAAGTTGGCCTGAGACTACAAGAGTAAAGTGCTTTTAAAAAATTAATTGCTTCTATCATAATTACATCATTATGTAGCTTGATTTATTTGCTCTTAAATTATGTAAATCCTGATTTTTTTGGTCGAGAAATTAATATAAATAACGACAAAAGACCATTACTATCGTTTGAACATTTAATTTTGCGAGCAAAAAAATCGGGAGTTGCATATCTAAAGCGCAAGTAATTCATAAAACATATGAATGATATAGTTATGCCAACAATTAATTTCTTTAATGTTCTTTATTGTTGTAAATTCGAAGTGGGTATATGATATTTTGTCGTTTTTTATATTAATTTCACGAGCAAAAAATTCGGGGGTTGCATATTTTAAGAGTAAATAATTCATAAAACGTAGGTATTCTTTAGTCATGCCAGCAATTAATTTCTTTAATGTACTTTACTCTTCTAGATATTGGTATTTATTTTATTATTTGAAAATTTGATTTTTTTTGCAAATGGTAGCAAAAAAATATCAAATAATTTATATATTGTTAATTTTTTTATTTTATTTTGTGTAGGTATTTTTTTAGTTGGCTAGATAGCTTAATATTAAGCTTAATATTAAGCTATCTAGGCACTTGTAACTTTTTTACAGATATAGCAAAAAAATTGGTTTTATCAGCAAAAAGCAAATAATTAGCAAATAATTCCTATATATATTTTAATGTATTCTGATAATTTGGTTCAACAGTTTAATAGAACTCGACATTCATCCCAGAACGTTAATTTTCATGAAAGGTTACAAGGATTTTGGCGCGACAAAACAAACTGAAATTGTAGAACGACAAAGATTATTCAGTCTATATATTCCAGAAAACTGGAATTCTTCAGAAAACGCTCTTTTGAACACATATCGTATCACCGAAAAAATTTCGCAAATCTAAGTGTGACCGTTTAGAGAGGTAGGACGCTTCGACTTCGGCTTCCTGCGTTTAGTGCTAAAATAAATCTATAGAAATACGTATTAGGCAAATTTACAAATTGGCATGAGTGACATTTTTTCGATTATAAATGTAAAATATTTTTGAATGCCCCCAAAATCAGTTATCTTAGACATTGTGTATAAATTTTATTCCAAATTCGAGATCTACCGATATTCAAGGAATTAAATATCGCAGCCAAAACTTTCGGTTATAATTTTGTAGTTATAAATTACATTCATGTATACTATGTTAATACTTACTTGAAAGTATTGCAATAATTTGCGGTAATTTGGATGTATCGACTACTCCAAACATGCTGCAATTTCACAGATTACAACTACTTAATGCCACTTACAAAAGTTGTCAGAGTAGTAACCAGCGCGCCTATGGTTCATGAACTGAGAAGAGTTGGCTCGTCAGTAAACATAAATCTTAAGAAATTCCCCCAACAGTAATAGCCGCAAGGATATTACGTTCTATTATTAAGGTGCATACAAAACTTGTTACAAAGGTGTCGATCATTAGTAAATAATTTTTAAATATTAAATAACAGATTATGGTATTAATGTAATTCGAAAAACAAAATAAATTAATAGATACTAGTAAAAACACTAACAATTACTTTTAAGATTTCTTGGGCTAATTCCCTTATTTCTATAGGTTATTTCTTTGCGTGCCAATGCTTACAAGAGAATTGTTAAATGTTCTGAGTAATTCAAAAATTTTCCAATTGGATAAATGCCTCATTTAGGTTTTCCTACTCTTACATAAGCAGTTAAATAATAAATAAATTATTGTTTTTCTTAAAGGTAGTTATATTCCTCTATAAAGATCAATTATACTGCATAACCATGAGCTTGTTAAAGCTACATAATAAATACAATATCTATTGCACTGATAGAAGGCATTTTTTATTAACATCAATAAGTTGCTTTCTGATTGACAAGGTTATCAATTAAAATACTACAAAGTACTAGAATTACTACTCCAGCTTTTCAGTAATATGAATCTTCTGCAGTGCAACAAACGTAACAGGAATTTTATTCTAATTTTGATGCGTTTCAGTACCTCAGACATTTTTTTGTTCGTCTTCTAGGCCATTTTTAAATACTAGCGTGGACTACGCTGGCCCCTTAATAAAGGATTCCAAATTTCGCAACAGAAAGTTTATTAAGGCATATAAATGTTGTTACGGTAAAACCATGGGTCAGGAAGAAAAGTAAACGTTGGGGACAAAAATGGTACCCGTAATACAAAAAAGGAACCGACGGCTAGCGGTAGTCGTAGATTGGGGGATGGGTAGGACTAATATAATCAAGAATTGACCATGAAACCATTTGTATCCCATAGGCCATAGTATACCATGACAGCACGAATTTCTATCTACCAACCTATAGGTAACAAAAAAAAGCACAGCATATTACTAAAGCTCGGTTTATTATTAACAGGTAGAAAATAACTCCTAAGTATGTTTTGAGTGTTTTACAAGTCACAAAAAAAAAACGCTCTTAAGACTGTAGTGCACACTCACAGTCAAGCGGAAATATCAGTGACTTAATGTTAAATATTACTAAAGTTTATGAGCTCCCTATCGTGAGCACGTAATACAAAATTATCCCTACCGGCAAATCTCTAAAAATAAGGGATTAAAAATCCTCATTTAGTACACCATACGTCCGGCAATTGGTACATAAGTTGTTGTCGTAAAAGCTATTTTCTGCTCTGGTTAGGCCCAAAAGCAGTAACTTCGGACAAAAAAATAAAACGGATGATAATACGTGGACTACAAAAGTACTAATTACGACGGCATATTCGCCACTAAGCTTTAGTAGTATCCTGCAGTAGTAAATTTTAAGGACACAGATAAGCACTTGACAATGGTAACAGCAGTACTTCCTGAAGGGAATGGTTAACTTATCAATAGCCACTGTTAGTAGGTTAATAGAATATTCACAGGCAGCCTCCGTAAAATCTTTAAGAGAGCTACCGCATTAGTGATGTATTAGAGCTTCAAAAACTCACGCGGAGTTCCAAGTTCCTGTACTCATCGTAACAGTAGAACGGACTTTATCCCAAGTATAATTTCGTATCCACTGAAGTCGTTCACCGGGTCATCGGTCTTATAAGCAAGCAGAGTGTAATCCAATCAGCACCAAAACTAGTTACCATAAGCGATAGGATAAAATAAGACCAAAAAAAAGAACAAGCCGCAGGTGGTAAAGAGCTAGAAGTAACAATTATGTAACAAAACAGAAAATAGTTTTCACACTTACCAAATACACAGGAAGTACAGAAAATCAGCAAAACCACGTGCATTTGCTCTTCAGGACAGATTGAAAGTAACCATCGAGTGTTGTTCGCCACACAAAAATTCAGAAAAACAAGAGTGTTGTACTCGCTTGCTATTTTATTAGCACGTAATCTCCACACCAATATGTTGATATCAGACATACGAAGGTGATAAGCACTTCGAAACAAGCTTTATCGGTGAAGTAGAATTCATTATTTCAAAGAGTCTTTAGATGGAAGTAATCTAGAATCAATTATACGCGGTCGTATGGTATAACCCGATAACACATGCCTAAAACAAGGTACTGACTATAATTATAGCATAAACTTTACGTTTCAAGAAACTAGATTTGCGGTAAATTGCATACAAATCGGAAACTATTCTGAAGTAGTCAATTTCTACACACGGCGCTCCAAGGAACAATGTAATTTAAGTACGTTGACAGGAAGGGAGCGTAACAAATCCCCCCCCCCCCCAGCAAAATTAAAAGGTCGGGGTAGAGAACGAGGAGCAGAGGACGAACGACGTTAACAACAAACGGACTCGACAATGAAAACAAAAAAAAACTATACCAATCAAATCAGAACCAACACACAAAAAAAAATTTCCGGCTCAAAGGACCAAAATGTCGGACAAAACTAAGAGTAAAGAAATCTACAGGGAAAGATAGGTAAGTAGTAGCAATCGAAGAGGACCAAGGTGTAAAGGCATAAACACTGCCAAAGTCGTCAAAGGACGGATGTCTCTTTAGAAAAGAAACAGCACAGTTTCCAACCTCAAGAAATTGATTTCTCGCGCGCAGAAACCAAAAGAAAAGAAAAGTAGCAAGGAAGAAAACCAACAGCAATAGCCAACATAAGACACAAGTGTCAAGCCTCAAGTAAGCTAGGGAACGACAAACGGAAAACTGGGAAAAGTAACGGAAGGCTTCAAACTGTGGTACCAAGAAGAAAAAAAGTCGTATAATACAAGCAAATAAAAAACGTAATCTGCTAATAGACCCAAAAGTCGACCAAGTCGTGTTTCCTAAAGGACAGAAAGTAGGCCTAAAGAGCAACTTCCACAGGAGCAGATACAACGAGTGATCGAAGTCAGTACATCAACTAACCGCAAGGAAAACCAGTCAGGGAAAAAAAGGACAGGAATGTGGAATTAAAGAAAACCCGGAAAGAGTAGAAGAAAAAAATAAAAGTCATCACACAATACTACGAAATATGTCAAATATCAACAGATAAAGCTAATGAGTTGAAGTAATCGTATAACGTAGGGAGACGAGTGGGTTACGGACGAAATTTGCGGCGCTTGCGTCGCCAAAAGGACAGCAGATCTAGATCGGGGACATTAGGATTCTCAGGATGGGCAGGTTTTAGGTCTTTGACATGCCATATAGATTTGTGACCGGAAGGATCGGTAAGTTCATAAGTCCAGGGAGAAACGACTTTAGATATAGGAAAAGGACCAACGAATTTAGGAGCAAGTTTGGCATTAAAATGACGGGAAGCATCGGACAGAGCAAAATTACGACGCCAAACGGAATCACCTAGTTGATAGGAGACGGGACGGCGGCGGATATTATAGAGGCTGTGAATTTTTCTATAACCAGCAGAAAGTTTTTTGAGAATGTAGGAACGGATATGTTTAAAGTGTTCAGGATCAGGGGAAGGATGTTCGGGATCAGGAGTGTACAGGTCATTTATTTCGGACAACTGCCCGAAATAATCGCCGGAAAGGATATGCTCACGACCAAATAAAGCAAAGAATGGAGTACAGCCTATGATTTCATGTTTGGAGGTGCGGATTGCGCAAGAAATTTTTGGGAGGTTCACATCCCAATGACGTTGGTCGTCGAGTACATAGGAGGCAAGCATGGTTTTAAGGACACGATTAACTCGTTCCGCAGGATTGGCTTGAGGATGGTAGCGAGCGGTGTAAAGCACTTTGGTGTGATAACGGGCACATAACGAGGTAAGCTGGTAGCTGCGGAATTATACAACGTTATCAGTGATAATGTATTGAGGAGCGCCAAAAAGGAGGAAGACTTGGTCTTCTAGGATTTTGGTGATGGATGGTGCAGTGGCTTTGCGTAAAGGAAAGAAAAGAGGAAATTTAGTAAAATAGTCAGCCACTACACAAACATAGGAGTAACCTTTGGTGGAACGAGGAAGGGGACCGACAATGTCGCAGGAGATAATCTGCCAGGGATAGGAGGGTTTTGCTCTAGGAGCAAAGAGACCAGGAGGAGGCAACTGTTCAACTTTGTGAGCAGTACAAACCGGACAACGTCGGATATAGCAAGCGACGTCAGCTCGGAGACTGGGCCAGAAATAGGTTTTTAAGATACGGGCCGAGGTTTTGGTCACACCACAGTGACCGGAAGTGGGAGGATCGTGGTGAAGGACAATCAGATGTTTACGCTGCTCTGTAGGAACGACGATTTTCCAATCGCCCTGAGAATCGGCAGCGATAGAAGTCTTTCGTTTACGGAAAAGGATGTTGTTGATAACGGACCAAGAAGGATAACGGCTAGGGTGTTCAGAGACTTTTTGAATCATGGCGTTATACCAGGGATCAGGAATGGGTAGAGTTACTTCAAGAGAGGAAATGGTCGAAATAGAAATAGGTTCAAGGACCGGGACAGAACGGGAAAGGGTATCAGGAACAACATGATCTTGACCTTTGCGGTGGAAAATAGTGAAATCATATTGTTGGAGGCGGAGAGACCAACGGGTTAAGCGACCAGAAGGACTTTGAAGTTTATTGAGCCAGAGGAGGGAATGGTGATCAGTGATGACAGTGAAATGGGAGCCTTCGACGTAAGGGCGGAACTTCTCAATTGCCCACAGCACTGCCAGGCACTCCTTTTCAGTAACTGAAAAGTTGCGCTCAGGCTTGGACAGTGAACGACTGATATAGCTGACGACCTTCTCGCCGTCGGGGGAGGCTTGACTAAGGATCGCAACCAAACCGAAGTGGGAGGCATCTGTTTGAATGGTGAAGGGTAAGGAAAAGTTAGGGCAGGAAAATATAGGAGCGGAAACTAAATGTTGTTTAAGGGAGAGGAAGGCAGATTGACAGTCAGGAGTCCAAGAAAAGGGAACTTTCTTATGAGTAAGATTAGAAAGGGGAGAAGTAAGGGTAGCAAAATTGGGAATGAAACGTCGGTACCAACTGGCCATGCCAATTAGGCGACGGACCTCAGAAACGGAGGTAGGAGGAGGGATGTTTAGAATCGCAGAAACTTTGTCGGGATCGACAAGGAGACCATCGCGGTTAACGACGTAACCGAGATAGAGGAGTTCGGGAAGACAGAAATGACACTTATCCTGACGGAGGGTAAGACCAGCAGTAAAAATACGTGAACGAACTAAGTCAAGGACTCTGATGTGTTTATCGAAGGAAGAGGTAGCTATAATAATGTCATCGAGATATGCAAAACAAAACTGTTCCAGGTCAGAACCGATGACCTGATCGATAAGGCGTTGGAAGGTGGCAGGAGAATTATGAAGGCCGAAGGGCATTCTGCAAAATTGAAATGAGGGACAGTGAAGGCGGTAATGGGTTTGGACTCGGGGTACAAGGGGATTTGCCAGTAAGCGGAACGGATATCTAAGGATGAAAGGTAGCGAGCATCGCGGAGACGGTCAAGTATGGTGGCAATATAAGGAAGCGGATAGGCATCTCTTTGGGTGACTTGGTTGACCTTTCGGAAATCAATTCAGAACCGATAGGAATCGTCTTTCTTCTTAACTAGGACAATGGGGCTGGACCATGGACTAGTAGAAGGTTCGACGACGCCTAAGCGGAGCATCTCATCGAGCATCTCATCATTCAGAATCAAAATCTGCTTTTACAGGGATGGAGGGAAGCCTTTTCTCTCGTTCGATGCTAAGAGCACTTCGAACGGATCTACGTTGTCTTCAGGAGTGTAACCCCGAGAAGATAATTCATACTGAAGCTCAGTCTTCCGTAGCCGGTTGACCGTCATACGCCAATAAGCCATTATGAAATGAGATTTTTAAGTATTTGAGAATTTCAAGTAACAGCAATACTTAAAATTAATAAAAACAACCGAAACCAAAGTTTGATAGGTTCAGGAAAGTAAATAAAGAATACTCAAAGCCTTCAGCACAAAACAATTTACCACTTATTAGTATATCCAAGACCAAAATGTGAAGCAGTGTCAAAATAAACAGACAAAAAATCAGCAACGACTACCGGATTATATTTAAGTGAGGTAGCGAAAATGACGTAAGTGATGTAAAGAAAACTTGGGCGCCAGTGTTTTCAAGAACCGAATTACCAGCGAAAACACAACTCTGATAATTCACAAAAAAAAAATAAAATCAAGGAATTTCTATATAGCGAGAGAGGGAAGAAAAAAAATTCAAGACTACACCAAACAAAATTAGAGCCAGCCAATATAGGCAGAAAAGAAAATCGAGCCGATACTCAAAAAAAAAAAATCAATGCAAAAAAAATCAAGGTCATAAAAAAAATCAAAAAAAATCAAGAGCAAACCAAAAAAAATCGGGCCCCACGTCAGGGCGTCCAAATTTATGTTACGGTAAAACCATGGGTCAGGAAGAAAAGTAAACGTTGGAGACAAAATGGTACCCGTAATACAAAAAGGAACCGACGGCTAGCAGTAGTCGTAGATTGGGGTGGGGGACTAATATAATCAAGAATTGACCATGAAACCATTTGTATCCCATAGGCCATAGTATACCATGACAGCCCAATTTCTATCTACCAACCTATAGCGTTTACATTGTTTATGAAGTATTTGCTCTTTAGATATGCAGCTCTCGAATTTTTGCTCGCCAAATTAGATGTTCAAACGATAATAATAATATAAGTTGGCCTGAGACTACAAGAGTAAAGTGCTTTTAAAAACTTAATTGCTTCTATCATAATTTCATAATCATGTAGCTTGATTTATCTGCTCTTAAATTATGTAAATGCTGAATTTTTTGCTCGCGAAATTAATATAAAAAACGACAAAAGACCATCCAGCCACAAGCTACAAGAATAAAATACATTAAAGAAATTAATTGCTGGCACAACTATAGCCTTTACATTGTTTATGAATTATTTGCTCTTTAGATATGCAGCTCCCAAATTTTTTGCTTGCCAAATTAGATGTTCAAATGATAATAATAATATAAGTTGGCCTGAGACTGCATGAGTAAAGTGCTTTTAAAAAATTAATTGCTTCTATCATAATTACATCACCATGTAGCTTGATTTATTTGCTCTTAAACTATGTAAATCCTTATTTTTTGCTCGCGAAATTAATATAAATAACGACAAAAGATTATCCAGTCACTTCGAATCTACAAGAATAAAATACATTAAAGAAATTAATTGCAAGCACAACTATAGCGTTTACATTGGTTATGATTTATTTGCTCTTTAGATATGCAGCTCTCAAATTTTTTGCTCCCCAAATTAGATGCTGAAACGATAATAATAATATAAGTTGGCCTGAGACTATAAGAGTAAAGTGCTTTTAAAAAATTAATTACTTCTATCATCATTACATCATTATGTAGCTTGATTTATTTGCTCTTAAATTATGTAAATCCTGATTTTTTGGTCGAGAAATTAATATAAATAACGACAAAAGACCATTAATATCGTTTGAACATTTAATTTTGCGAGCAAAAAAATCGGGAGTTGCATATCTAAAGCGCAAGTAATTCATAAAACATATGAATGATATAGTTATGCCAACAATTAATTTCTTTAATGTTCTTTATTGTTGTAAATTCGAAGTGGGTATATGATATTTTGTCGTTTTTATATTAATTTCATGAGCAAAAATTCGGGAGTTGCATATTTTAACATTAAATAATTCATAAAACGTAGGTATTCTTTAGTCTTGCCAGCAATTAATTTCTTTAATGTACTTTACTCTTCTAGATATTGGTATTTATTTTATTATTTGAAAATTTGATTTTTTTTTTGAAAATGGTAGCAAAAAAATATCAAATAATTTATATATTGTTAATTTTTAATTTTATTTTGTGTAGGTATTTTTTTAGTTGGCTAGATTGCTTAATATTAAGCTTAATATTAAGCTATCTAGTCACTTGTAACTTTTTTACAGATATTGCAAAAAAATTGGTTTTATCAGCAAAAAAATCAAATAATTAGCAAATAATTCCTATAAATATTTTAATGTATTCTGATAATTTGGCTCAACAGTTTAATAGAACTCGACATTCATCCTAGAACGTTAATTTTCATGAAAGATCAAAGAAAGGTTACAAGGATTTTGGCGCTACAAAACAAACTGAAATTGTAGAACGACAAAGATTATTCAGCCTATATATTCCAGAAAACTGGAATTCTTCAGAAAACGCTCTTTTAAACCCATATCGTATCACCGAAAAAATTTCGCAAATCTTAAGTGTGATCGTTTAGAGAGGTAGGACGCTTCGACATCGGCTTCCTGCGTTTAGTGCTAAAATAATTCTATAGAAATACGTATTAGGCAAATTTACAAATTAGCATGAGTGACATTTTTTCGATTATAAATTTAAAATATTTTTGAATGTCCCGAAAATCAGTTATCTTTGATTTTATGCCAAATTCGTGATCTACCGATATTCAAGGAATTAAATACCGCATTCAAAACCTTCGGTTATAATTTTATAGTTATCAATTACATTCATGTATAATATGTTAATACTTACTTGAAAGTATTGCAATAATTTGCGGTAATTTGGATGTATCAACTACTCCAAACATGCTGCAATTTCACAGATTACAACTATTTAATGCCACTTACAAAAGTTGTCAGAGTAGTAACCAGCGCGCCTTTGGTTCATGAACTGAGAAGAGTTGGCTCGTCAGTAAACATAAATCTTAAGAAATTCCCCCAACAGTAATAGCCGCAAGGATATTACGTTCAATTATTAAGGTGCATACAAAACTTGTTACTAACGTGTCGATCATTAGTAAATAATTTTTAAATATTAAATAACAGATTACGGTATTAATGTAAATTCGAAAAACAAAATAAATTAATAGATACTAGTAAAAACATCAACAATTACTTTTAAGATTTCTTGGGCTAATTCCCTTATTTCTATAGGTTATTTGTTTGCGTACTTGACGTGCCAATGCTTACAAGAGAATTGTTAAATGTTCTGAGTAATTCAAAAATTTTCCAATTGGATAAATGCCTCATTTAGATTTTCCTACTCTTACATAAGCAGTTAAATAATAAATAAATTATTGTTTTTCTTAAAGGTTGTTATATTCCTCTATAAAGATAAATTATACTGCATAACCATGAGCTTGTTAAAGCTACATAATAAATACAATATCTATTGCACTGATAGAAGACATTTTTTTATTAACATCAATAAGTTGCTTTCTGATTGACAAGGTTATCAATTAAAATACTACAAAGTACTAGAATTACTACTCCAGCTTTTCAGTAATATGAATCGTCTGCAGTGCAACAAACGTAACAGGAATTTTATTCTAATTTTGATGCGTTTCAGTACCTCAGACATTTTTTTGTTCGTCTTCTAGGCCATTTTTAAATACTAGCGTGGACTACGCTGGCCCCTTAATAAAGGATTCCAAATTTTGCAACAGAAGGTTTATTAAGGCATATATATGTATTTGGCTACGCACTCAATTCGATAAAAACTAGTAATTGAACTCACTGCCCAAGCTTCATAAATATGTCAAAGCGATTTGCTCTGGACGTGGTTTGGGTTAGAATTTATATTTCGATAACGGAACGAATTTTGTAGGTGTCCAAAGGAAATTGTTTGCAATTTATGACATCTTGAAGAGTTCAGAATTTCATAATCAACTTAAAAATAATATACTTAATTAGCGTTTCATTCTCTCCGCCTCATTTTGGTGGTATATGGAAGGAAGCCGTAAAATCTGTTAAGCATCATTTGCGTCGCATAATTAATGATAAAAATCCATTAACCTATGAGGAATTTTATAGTCTCCTGGTTCAAGTAGAAACGGTATTAAATTCCGTCCTCTTACTTCATTAACCAGTGATTCTAATGACCTAGAGCCGCTTACCCCGGGACACTTTCTTGAGGGCCACCCACTAAATATGGTACCTGATCTTGATTTCAAACAAGTACCCATGAATCGTTTAAGTAGATCCCAACATTTGCAGTTTATGCTTCATCACTTTTGGATAAGATGGTCCGGTGAATATCTTCATAATTTGCACCAATGGGCTAAATGGAGGTTTAAAACAGTTCACCCAAATCTGCTTAATTCATTGGTGTTGCTCAAAGAAGATAACTTGCCCCAAGCAAATGGATTACTGGTCGAATCATTGCATTGCACCCTGGCAAAGATTGTGACTCGTGTGACAGTGTAACTGCTAACGGCGTAATGAAACGAAGTATATTGAAAGTGTGCATCTTTCCTATCTACGAATATTAAATTGATAAACTCTAAAATGTTACTAAACTATTTTTCTATTGCAATTATTGTATCTGATTTATTTGTGTTCAACATTATTTGTTTTGCAGCCGACTTCAGTTTAATTTTGAATAAATATTACCAATCTTATTGAAAGTAACCCTATTACTTTTAAGGGCGGCGGTATGGTTAATATTGCGTTAATAGAAATTATTATTTTGAAGCATCATTTAGTCACGTTGGCAGAACCTTATTGTACCGGTAACGGCAGGCATGTAGATGTTTACTTGTCAGAGTTGGTTGCAATATTTATAAAATTGTATTTTATAACAATTAAATGACGTAAAATTGGTCGAGCTTGTTTTGAATATAAACAAGAAGTTACCCTACATTGTGTTACCCTTTATCGTTTGTGAAGGTTTAACATATGGAGCCGTATTCGTAAATTTTGACAACTCAAAAATCTGAATTTGATTTTGTACGAACTTAACTAATTCGTCAAATGTAGGAATTTCCACTTCTACGTTAAACGTTTCAAATTGTTTTCTAGTGTCATTTGGCAGAATTCCGAATGCTACGTGAAACAGAATAAAATCATCAAGATTAGGTATTTGCAAAGCCTTTAATGATACTACCGCTTCATAAAATGTTTGGATAAACTGCGTAAAATTCTTTAGATTTTCCGTATGAAATTGCTTAGAGGCTAGCATACTATCTGGCAAATCACCGGCTAATATTTTTTATTTTCATATTTCGCAAGCAAGGTGTCGAAAACAATATCTTAGTTTATTTCTGTCAACGGTAAACTTTTGACAATACTCAATGCTGGCCCTGACAAGCATTAATTAAGTGATGAAATTTTTCTATCTTAGTTAGGTTTTGATTATTATGTATCAAAGAACGATAACTATCATAAAAAAAACTTTCCAGCTTTGTAACAAACTGTTAAACCGCGGTAGTTTAGTTTTTGGTAAACTACTACTAGGAATTTGAGATGATCCCGTAGTTGATATTACAGTAGGAAAGATCCTTTTCGCTACTGCTTTGATTTGAAAATACAGATCTTCAAAAGACAATAGAGATTTCATATCAACTTTTTGATCGGGTGAAATACGCAAGGTTACATCCATAATTGTGTTTTGAATTTTTTCAAATTCACGGTAAGAATCTTCTAGTTTGAATATCTAGATTCGAAATTATCAATTTGAACGTTTTTTGACAAATCAAAAAGAATTTGCGCACGGGCGTATAATTTTTCTCTATTAGCTAACAAGACCTTTAATTCCTTTCTGACATTGTAATCAAAATAAACAAGAATTTGTTACATTTATTTTCCACATAAATTAATTATCCTATTTTTCTCCCTTGTTCATTCATTACTCGTTCGAATAAACTCCGTTCCGATACTTAAATTCTTCAACAACCCCCTATATAGTTTATTTGTTACTTCATAAGCCCGTTTTACCATAAATCTGTTAAATCCCTCAACATAATGTATAATAAACACGCTCCCGAATAACCTCCTCAACTCAAATCCATTTTTCTTTTACAACAATAATTTATTCTATAAATTAAATAATTTATATCCTGTTTAAGTAACCTTCAATTTGTTAAACTTTCGGATAGCGTATAACTGCTTCTTAAGTGTTTTCCATCTAAACATTCGCCTGCATAATGTATTGAACTATCCGATAAAACCGTGTTTTCCGGTTTTATCGCGTTTCGCTACGCTAGGAATTGCCAGTTCAAATTGGTGTTATTTGAACCATTGTTGAGTTTGATTCTTCAGCTTGTGCGTCAAAGGGTTTTCTACATTTTATTCGTCACTGTATTTCAAAAAGCGATGTACCACTTTCTGTTCAACAACTAGGAGGTGTCTTGCGTGTATTCGGTGAGTTTTCCCAGCGCGTACTCATTCCAATCAGATGCTCTTTTTAGCTTTTTTCAGCTGGAGGCCAAATGGGTTCTTTCTTTATGTAAAACAACTTCTTTCTTTATGTAGAACAACTACTTTTGTCTGTAGACTGCTGCTGCAATTATGGTAGCAAAGTAAATGTATGCTGACGACCATGGCGTTTCTATGCTGACTCAACCCCGACGGCTTGCGAGCTAAAAATCAGGACACCTACAGGTATGCAACTTGTTTTTTTTTGTGTGCGCAATGGGATATTCCGTATCAACGGTTGGTGTAGTTACGTGACAAGAAACGTCACATTGTAGAACTATCATTTGTTGCTGCGATTCGATATTATCGCTCTACAGGTGCGATGTACTATTGTTAAAGACGCGTGTCAAAAGAACACACATGTTTATTCGCTTTATTAATTAGTTACTTTACAAAAATCATTAGGTAAATAATTAAAAACACTTGACAAAAGCTTTCATAGTTTTTATTTAATACTGATTAATTTTATTTTGTGTAAATACGAGATGCGCACTTCTAGCTAAATTTCTAAATTGTCCGTAGAATATAATTGTTGGCTGTAAAATAGTAACGTTTAATTTATTTTCCTTTGCTTGTTTGTACAGAATCCTTTATTTATTTTTATGTGTTAATAGATAATCGTGGATTGGTATGTAGGCGAATCCCCCCGCTCTCCGCGGTTAGTAGTTAGCCTGGTGTTTACTTTTCTTCCGGCTACGTCCAGGTACGTAGCAAATTAATCACCAAGTGGAAATTACAACATACAGTATTTATTAAGATAAAAACAGGTTTCTTTGAAAATGATAAAACGGCTGTGTAGATAGATAACGTTAATACCCACACATATGTGCTTATGCGAATGTTTCTAAATATTTTAATTCACCCACAGTTAAAGCAAATGTCTTTTAATGATTCGGCATCGATTGCGACCAGATCTTTGTTACGTATTAAGAGCGGACTGTAAGGGTTGGTACACTTGATAAATGCGGATAAAATAGGTAAAACAGAAATAAAAAGTTATAAAATCTGTGGTACTCAACGGCATAATACTGTACGTAACTAACGAAGCTCGGGTTTGGCAGTATGCAGTAGAGTTCAGGTGATCGGCACGGGATCCCTGTTCTTCCACACACTTACACGTACACTTTTCAATAGACAATGACATTATACATACACCGTACTTGCGCACGCGCATAAACTATTTAACCACACTTTATAGAAAAGGAGTGGAACAACAATAGGAATTTAATTCTAATGCAACCGCTAACAGAAGCCACTTACCTAACTTTATTCTAAACTGAGATATGAGCAAAAACGCGTATTTGTACGGCCTAGAAGGTTGTGATTTTTCCTAAATTAAACATCGATTAAAATCCAACCGTAGGACATAGTAACCTGAAATTCATAATTTGATACCTACTACGAAGGACACTATTTATGTATTGAGAACTGGCAACACTAGTATTGCTAGGTGAAATCTGAAATTGCCATCGTAAAGTTTAACATTTTTGAGGTTTTTTGCAGTGTTTAAAATTTCATCTTAGCCAAAATATGGAATTAACTCGCAAAATTTTCGAGCTATAATTTATTATGACTTTCGACGTGGTCTAACTCAAGAACAATGCATCAATCAACTGAATTCAACTTTTGGCTATGAAGCGCCATCCACAGCCACTGTGTATCACTGGTACACTAAATTCAAACGTGGACGTAGCTCGCTCACGGACGAAGTTAAAGGTCTTCCAAAATCGGTCTTTGTGTCTGAAACTATCGATGCTATGCGAAAACTAATAGAAGAAGATCGTCATGTGACGAAATCGAGAGATGTTTAAGCATGAATCGCATAAATCTACGACTCGTCACCTGTGACGGTGTTGTATACCGCTTTGGATGCACCACAGCTGTATTTTAAAATCATTTTTTGGCACCAATCGGCACGAACATTTTTTTGAGCATCTATCAACAAATGTGGAATCCAACGCGCACACAGCTTCCGAACACACAAATGTTCGCGCAAAATCTTATGTATGCTGGTCATACTAATGCTTAAACATCTCTCGATTTCGTCACATGACGATCTTTTTTTATTAGTTTTCGCACAACATCGATATTTTCCGACACAAAGACCGATTTTGGAAGACCTTTAACTTCGTCCGTGAACGAGCTACGTCCACGTTTGAATTCAGTGTACCAGTGATACACAGTGGCTGTGGATGGCGCTTCATAGCCAAAAGTTGAATACAGTTATGATCATGCTTGGTTGGCCCTAAAGTTATAATTAAACCCCAAAATTTTCCGATTAATTTTCATATTTTCCCAAGGAAATTTAAACCCTGACCTCAAAATTGTTTTTGTGGCAACCCAATTTTAAAGCAATATAGTTTTGAGCTCAATACAAAATGTGGGCTTGTTTAGTAGGTTCAAAAAAAAATTTCGGCATTCCAGGGATTTTAATCGATTTCTAATTTAGAAAAATTACAACCTTCTAGGCCGTACAAACACGCGTTTTTGCTCATATCTCAGTTTAGAATAAAGTTAGGTAAGTTGGCTTCTGTTAGCGGTTGCATTAAAATTAAATTCCTATTGTCGTTGTTCCACTCTCTTCCTATTAAGTGTGGTTAAATAGTTTATGCGCGTGTGCAAGTACGGTGTATAATGTCATTGTCTATTGAAACGTGTACGTGTAAGTGTGTGGAAGAACAGGATCCCTTGCCGATCACCTGAACTCTACTGCATACTGCCAAACCCGAGCTTCGTTAGTTACGCACAGTATTATGCCGGTGAGTATTACAGATTTTATAACTTTTTTTTATTTCTGTTTTACCTATTTTACCCGCATTTATCAAGTGTACCAACCCTTACAGTTTGCTCTTAATACGTAACAAAGATCTGATCGCAATCGATGCCGAATTATTAAAAGACATTTGCTTTAACTGTGGGTGAATTAAAATATTTATGTTCAATATTAAAATTAAATTTTATTGATAATCTACGCATATTTTCAAATGATACACAATTTTAGAAACATTCGCATAAGCACATATGTGTGGGTATTAACGTTATCTATCTACACAGCTGTTTTATCATTTTTAAAAAAACCTGTTTTTATCCTAATAAATACTGTATATTGTAATTCCCACTTGGTGATTAATTTGCTACGTACCTCGACGTAGCCGGAAGAAAAGTAAACACCGGGCTAACTACCAACCGCGGAGAGCGGGGGGATTCGCCTGTACATCGCCAACGATTATCTATTAACGCATAAAAATAAATAAAGGATTCTGTACAAACAAGCAAAGGAAAATAAATTAAACGTTACTATTTTACAGCCAACAATTATATTCTACGGACAATTTAGAAATTTACCTACGAAGTGCGCATCTCGTATTTACACAAAATAAAATTAATTAGTAAAGCGAATAAACATGTGTGTTCTTTTGACACACGTCTTTAACAATAGTATATCGCACCTGTAGAGCGATAATATCGAATCGCAGCAACAAATGATAGTTCTACAATGTGACGTTTCTTGTCACGTAACTACACCAACCGTTGATACGGAACATCCCATTGCGCACACAAAAAAACATGTTGCATACCTGTAGGTGTCCTGATCCTAAACTCGCAAGCCGTCGGGGTTGAGTCAGCATAGAAACGCCATGGTCGTCAGCATACATTTACTCTGCTACCATAATTGCAGTAGCAGTCTACAGACAAAAGTAGTTGTTCTACATAAAGAAAGAAGTTGTTTTACATAAAGAAAGAACCCATTTGGCCTCCAGCTGAAAAAAGCTAAAAAGAGAATCTGATTAGAATGGGTACGCGCGGGGAAAACTCACCGAATACACGCAAGACACCTCCTAGTTGTTGAACAGAAAGTGGTGCATCGCTTTTTGAAATACAGTGACGAATAAAATGTAGAAAACCCTTTGACGCACAAGCTGAAGAATCAAACTCAACAATGATTCAAATAACACCAATTCGAACTGCCAATTCCTAGCGTAGCGAAGCGCGGTAAAACCGGAAAATACGGTTTTATCGGATAGTTCAATACATTATGCAAACGAATGTTTAGATGGAAAACACTTAAGAAGCAATTATACGCTATCGGAAGGTTGAACAAATTGAAGGTTACTTAAACAAGATATAAACTATTTAATTTATAGAATAAATTATCGTTGTAAAAGAAAAATGGTTTTGAGTTGAGAAGGTTATTCGGGAGCGTGTTTATTATACATTATGTTGAGGGATTTAACAGATTTATGGTAAAACGGGCTTATGAAGTAACAAGTAAACTATATAGGGGGTTGTTGAAGAATTAAAGTATTGGAACGGAGTTTATTCGAACGAGTAATGAATGAACAAGGGAGAAAGATAGGATAATTAATTTATGTGGAAAATAAACGTAACAAATTCTTGTTTATTTTGATTACAATGTCAGAAAGGTAATTAGAGGTCTTGTTAGCTAATAGAGAAAAATTATACGCCCGTGCGCAAATTCTTTTTGATTTGTCAAAAAAACGTTCAAATTGAATAGAATATGCTTACCGTAAATTTGAAAAAATTCAAATCACAATTATGGATGTAACCTTGCGTATTTCACCCGATCAAAACGTTGATATGAAATCTCTATTGTCTTTTGAAAATCTGTATTTTCAAATCAAAGCAGTAGCGACAAGGATCTTTCCTACTGTAATATCAACTACGGGACCATCTCAAATTGCTAGTAGTAGTTTACCAAAAACTAACCTACCGCGGTTTAACAGTTCGTTACAAAGCTGGAAAGTTTTTTAATGATAGTTATCGTTCTTTGATACATAATAATCAAAACCTAACTAAAATAGAAAAATTTTATCACTTAATAAATGCTTGTCAGGGCCAGCATTGAGTATTGTCAAAAGTTTACCGTTGACAGAAATAAACTGAGGTATTGTTTTCGACACCTTGTTTGCGAAATATGAAAATAAAAGAATATTAGCCGGTGATTTGCTAGATAGTATGCTAGCCTCTAAGCAATTTCATACGGAAAATCTAAAGAATTTTACGCAGTTTATCCAAACATTTTATGAAGCGGTAGTATCATTAAAGGCTTTGCAAATACCTAATCTTGATGATTTTATTCTGTTTCACTTAGCATTCAGAATTCTGCCAAATGACACTAGAAAACAATTTGAAACGTTTAACGTAGAAGTGGAAATTCTTACATTTGACGAATTAGTTAAGTTCGTACAAAATCAAATTCAGATTTTTGAGTTGTCAAAATTTACGAATACGGCTCCAGATGTTAAACCTTCACAAACGATAAAGGGTAACACAATGTAGAGTAACTTTTGTTTATATTCAAAGTAATCTCTACCAAGTTTACGTCATTTAATTGTTATAAAATACAATTTTATAAATATTCCAACCAACTCTGATAAGTAAACATCTACATGCCTGCCGTAACCTGTACAATAAGGTTCTGCCAACGTGACTAAATGATGCTTCAAAATAATAATTCCTATTAACGCAATATTAACCATACCGCCGCCCTTAAAAGTAATAGGGTCACTTTCAATAACATTGTTAATATTTATTCAAAATTAAACTGAAGTCGGCTGCAAAACACATAATGTTAAACACAAATAAATCAGATACAATAATTGTAATAGAAAAATAGTTTTAACATTTTAAAATTTATCAATTTCATATTCGTAGATAGGAAGGATGCACACCTTCGCTATATTTCGTTTCATTACGCCTTTAGTAATCTTTACACTGTCACACGAGTCACACCATCCTCGCCGACGTGCAAAGCAATGATTCGACCAGTAATCCATTTGCTTGGGGGCAAGTTATCTTCTTTGAGCAACACCAATGAATTAAGCAGATTTGGGTGATCTGTTTTAAACCTCCATTTAGCTCTTTGGTGCAAATTATGAAGATATTCACCGGACCATCTTTTCAAAAAGTGATGAAGCATAAACTGCAAATGTTGGTATTTACTTAAACGATTCATGGGTACTTGTTTAAAATCAAGATCAGGTATCATATTTAGTGGGTGACCCACAAGAATGTGTCCCGGGATAAGCGGCTCCAGGTCATTGGAATCGCTGGTTAATGGAGTAAGAGGACAGGAATTTAATACCGCTTTGACTTGAACCACGAGACTATAAAATTCCTCATAGGTTAATGGATTTTTATCAATAAATTATGCGACACAGATGATGCTTGACAGATTTTACGGCTTCCTCCCATATACCACCAAAATGAGGCGAACGCGAGGAACGAAATGCCAATTAAGCATATTATTTTTAAGTTGATTATGAAAATCTGAGCTCTTTAAGATGTCATAAATTGCAAGCAATTCGCTTTTGACATCTACAAAATTCGTTCCGTTATCGGAATATAAATTCTGACACAAACCACGTCTAGAGGTAAAGTCGCTTTAACATATTTATGAAGCTTTTGCAGTGAGTTCACTTTGTTTTCATTTGGATGCTTTCCATACTGCACGATTGTCGCCGCTCTAGTAGAAAGACTTACAATCGAACACCGAAGCGTCGTGCACACAAGCATCTCAGTTCTAGTTGCTCAATATTGTAGTTTAGGTAAATTAGTTAGAATATTTAATATTGGTAAGATATTATACATTCATCTTAGCCGCTTTAGAAGTGTGAAAAACCAAGCTGATAATGTAACAACAACTTCTATGAATTTTTTTTTTATTTTAGTAATGTCAGAAACAGATTGTTAGTATTATATTTTTATATGACAGATGCGCACACTAGAATTAAAGTCTATTAGAGAGAGCGCATAGACAGTCTTAACAGTAACAGTAAGTGTTTACATTTTACTGAAGCCATAACATGCCGGCCTCCTTGAAACCTCCAAGGTTTTAACATAACAAACAAGAAATGTAAACAAGGACAAAACATTAAGTTACCACATTAAAATTACGTGAAACTGAAAACTTAGTCAATTACAAACATGATTAGATAAATTTAAACAACAATAAATATGTAATAACGAAAGATAATCTAAACACTAAGACATTACTTCACTTCAGGAAACGCACACAGTCGATGCACTGAACGTTTACATAGGTGTCCATTCGGAAGACGTAAAGTGGCGTTTCTAAAGACTCCATCAGTAGCAGGATGCAGTTCTACTACCCTACCAAGAGACCATTGTAAAGGGGAAGGTTCTC